>VDFB02193867.1:785699039-785824920 GCA_007258455.2 Sequoia sempervirens | reverse complement strand
TTTTACGATTTTTGACTTGTTTTGGATTTTCAATGTTTTGGATGTTTTGGATTTTGGATTTTTCTTATGTTTTTGGATTTTCTGATTTTCTGATGTTTTTGGATTTTTTGCATGATTTTGACGATTTCGATATGGATGTGTGTGATGATATCAGTGCTCTGTTTATGATTTTTGTTGAAGACCAAGCTAAGGTCGATCGATCAAGTCGATGGATTGATGATAATGATAACATTGTTGAGGATGCACAACAATGCAAGGATAGTGTTAAGCAACACAATTATTAGGATGGATATCCCAAGATGATGGATTGATTGGATTCGATTGATTAGGATTGATGATGATAATCATTGTTGAGGATGCACAACAATGAAAGGATAGTGTTAAGCAACACAAGGATATCTTGATGATTTCTTGATTGGATTTTGATTGATCATGATTGATGAAGCTTGGTTCGAAACAAAAGATGTTTTAGATGATGTGATGTTGAAGGATGCGTTAGATGTGACTGATATCGATTGATGTTTGATGAAAGATGAAGACTGATAAGGAATGTCTTCTCGTCAAAATGTGTCATGGGCTAGTGATACAAATGCTTTGACCAATTTTATTTCATGTTTTCCAATGTTTGGATTGCCACATAAGGTGAAGGATATAGATCAAGATTTATTCTCGAAGCAAGATGTACATATCTACCCCCAATGTCTAGCAACGTATGGAATGCAATGGATGGATGCTTGGATAAGTGTATGGATGGATGGATATGGTAAGCATGCCAAGGATTTATCTTGCGATAAGATAAGGTGTTCGTATAACGAATGCTCATTTGGATAATGCTTCATAGCTCAAATAACGCTGCATAGGATGGGATCAATGAAAATGACCCATGTCAAGATGTTTACCACAAGCAAGCATAAAGTGTGCTCCAAAATTTCATCAAGATCAAGATAACTAAGATGATGGATGCAGATGGATAAAGATGGATTAGATAAATGGCTCATGGATGCGTGGATTTATTATGGATAAGATGGATGGAATGCTCAATTTATTACGGATGGGATGAGATGCTTTCAACAGAACTGGCGCACGTAGATGCTCAATTCTACTCATGATGCCTGTTTGCAGGTTTCATCATGGTCTTGCCAAAAGTGCGCCCATGTGGTTTTCACTAGATGATTTTTCTCTTTTCTTGTTTTCAATCCTTTTTTTCGATTTTTGGATTTTCATATTTTTTTATTTTTTTGTATTTTTGAAAGATTCATTGAACCACACGGTGGTGTTGGCGTAGATGCCCCTGTCATAATGTGCCATCGATATCACTTGCGGAAGGAGTTGCTTTGCTAAGATCGTGCATTTGAATGCGGCTTTTGGGATTCTTGATCTGCTTCGTCGATCACGGAGTTAACTCTGTCTCTATGTGTACATGGCGATAAAGTGCCCTTGAATCCTTATGATGAAGGGTCATTGCCAATACATGGTCAATAGAATTGGATATCATCGTGGAAGTGTGGATGGAATGCGTTTAGGGATAAGAGATCGATTGGTTGACAGTTTGGAATAGCTGACTCTCCAAACTTGGGAAGATGAGCAATGATGGGTGGATACGGAGTGTGCGTGGAATTAGGACCAACTGCTTGATACACTTTGTACGTTGCTTGAAAATCCTACTTTTGATTTTGCGGACATCTTTGATGGATACCTTTCCCTCTTTTAGTTTGCCCCACAGTTTCTTTGACTGATGGAGTTTGATAGGGATTATCTTTCTTTGTATTCTTTGGTATCCATTTGTATTTGATTTGTCCATTATGCTTCTCAGCTTCTTTTGCTTTGATAACATTCTTTGTACTTTGATTCAAATCTTTCTTTTGATGTTGGTCCCAATTCATGGATGGGGTGATGGGTGGATGAAGATTCGTGACGTGGCTGGTTGTAGTATTGGCATCAGTTTCATCATAAGGACTCTTCGTGCTCCCTATGTTGACGTTTGCTTGAGACAAAGTTGCCCCCAGTATGGTGGTAGTAGCACCTTCATGTTTTGATTTCTCTTTTTCTGAGAGCTCTTGTTTATAATGCATTCTCTGATAAATGACTGCCGTAGGTGATGTTCTTTCAATTTGCTACTCCGCTAACTCTGGATGTTCTATCTGACTTGTTTCCTTGAGTGGGTAATGATGGAAATCTTTATTCATGATGTCCTTACTCTGAGTTTGGGACATATTTGATCCTAATGTTGACAACTCCATTTGATTGTAGGAGTTAAGAATCTGCTCTTTGTGTGTAACATAATTTTGTTCTAGATGAAGATCATCTACGTGTCCATCCATAGAAAGCATCTCATGGGTAGATGGAGAAGTATGTGCTATATCGATATGATCATCTTGCATAGATAGGAGAGTTTCCATTAGATTGTTGTAGTATCCTGAAGATACAAATTCTTGATCTTGATTAATTTCGGAGTTGTTTTCGACATGTTTTGGATCAAGTTCTTGACATGGGTCAGTTTCAAAGGATGGACTGCTTACAAATGGCTCTTGGATATCTTCATTATGCATGGGAAGTGGCTTAATATCTTCATAATCTTTGAGTGGACTTGAATCAGGTGTCGAGTTGAAGATTCCTTCAATATCGGCAATCATGAGGTCGAAGGATGTCAATATGTCTTGGAAAGAGCCATTGCTATACTTTGGTGAAAGACATTGATCATACTTTAGAATAAATTCTTGAGATATGTCCTCTACCTCATTAGGTGATGTAGATACATTTTCAACATGATCACTCGTTGATGCCTCATTGGATGAATCAAAAATATCTTTATTAATGGATAGATCTTGAACATTGTTTTCAACAATTGTGGTAGAGAGATTTCTAAGGTCTTCAACCATAGGGTCAAATGATGTTGACCTTTATTGAATTTGATCATTGTTGGGTATTGTTGGTGTATTTTGATCATGATTGAGAAGTGACTCTCGACATATATTCATTTGATCATTGGATGGAGTAGACACAACTTCAAGGTGTTCAATGATGGAGTGATCTTGATCTTTGTTCTCAACAGTTGTTGTTTGTTGGGTAGCTCGAGAGGCTTGGGCAGCTTGAGAGGCTTGTTGAGTTTTTCTTGCTTGTTTTGTGGCTAGATATTGTCGGATAGCCTTTTGGTAGGCTTGGTGAGCCTTTAGCGCAATTTCATATTGTCTCGCTAAGTTTGGTTTTGGTGGTAGTGGTGGTGGATTTGGAATCGTGTTGGATGCGATGATGGGTGTGATAGGGGTGGATGAGATTGGTGGAAATGATGTCTCCACTATGGTACTCACATCAAAATATGAAGGCAACTTGGCCCCTTGTTTTGCTAATTCAAGCATGTATAATGAAGGGTTGAGTCTCATCATGATGTTGATAATTCGATGATTATGCGGATTTTGGAGCATTTCTATCATTTCCTCGCGAGACATTCCAAAAGTAGGGTCCTCTCCTTGGTTTTCTTCTTGTTGATTTTGTGATGATGAGAGGGTCAATGGATTGCTTGATTCTGCTGGATTCATTTCTGCATTGGTTTGGCTAAGATCACTTGAAGCAGGTGTTTCTTTGTTGGCTTCCATACTCTTCTTGTATTAAGATCTAGTTTGAACCATAAAACAAGGATCAATCTTCGAGAATATGGGAGATGAATCTCTTGATTCCTTGGATTAATCTCTATTTTATGTCCCAAAGTGAAAGTTTTAGGATGCTTTTAGGATCAAATGTGATGGTGATATGATGGTGATGTTTAAAGATGGATGTTATGGATGTTTTGACTTTTGATAGATCTTGAATGAAATACTAGGCTTTGGATTTTTGATTGGTTTGATTTTTGGATTTTGAGATTTTGTCCTTGATCTTGATTTGGAGTTTGATTTGGATTTTGAACAAAAAGACCCTAAGATGTTTGATAATGATCTAAAGGATAATTGTGTTCAAAGGATGATGATTTGGATATGTGTGAGGAGAAGGATGCATCTACCCACCCCTACCCAAACGAAATGATTGTTTCACTAAGTATATGGAGAAGGATTCATCTACATACACTAAGCTAGACAAGATGATTTGGATGACTTTGACTAATGATATGCAAAAGGATGCATTTACACATTCCTAGCCAAAGGTGTTTTGATAAATGTTTTCAAGGACTTGGTCTCAATGAGTTTGGATGATTGCTTGATTTTGTCATAAAGCCTAGTACTTCAAGGATGATTTCAAGGTTTTTCAAAAGATGATTTGTGAGATGGATTTGATGTTTTTTGAAAGATGGATGAAAAGAGGTTTGATTTGTTTTGGTCCCTAGATGAACCTAAAAAGACCACTTTGTTTTCCTAGACCTAGGTATTGAAGAGCATGCATATGCTTCCTAAAGACCTTTGTAACCAAGAAATGATTTGAACATTTTGGATTTCCAATCAATGATTTGTGCTTTTGGGATTTGGAGTCTTCAACACACATGAAAGTTCATTTTGCTTAGCTTTGCTTAATGGCTTTATTTTACCAAAAACACTCTCTTTGATTAAGGTTTCAAACTAAGATGTCCAATGTCTTAATTTCTTTAAACCCCACAAGATATTTTATGTGGAAATTCAATGAACTTAAGGCAAGGGTTTTCCTATTGTTTACTCAAAAAGACAAATTGAGGTATAATCCAATGCTTAGGAACCTCTGAGCGTGAATCCTTGAGGAAAGCGTAACATATGGATTGAGTCAATGATATTTATCTTCAAGAGGGTTGAAATTTTGAGAATCATGTTGAATGTTTGTTTGCAAAATGTTTTCGAATACACACTTGTGTTTTCAAACAAAGAATAATTACAAGCCCTATGGATGTGTAAGACAATATTTGTTGATTCCCACTTGGACAAGTCCACTACGCTTATCTTCTAGTGAATGGTTAGATGCTTGACCCCATTGGCTCCCCTCCACAACTCATTACGTCATCAGGGGCCAAGCATCAACACCCATGAAACTCCCATGGCATGCTTTCCATTTCTACTAAGGCGTACAGAGTGTGAGGGTGGCTTAGAAGCGACCGTTCTTGCACAACAAATAGATTAAGGATTTTGGCAAATTCTAGCACATGGGTTCTAGTAAGGACTTTCCGTTCGTGGAGATTGACCCATACGGCAAGAGTCCCCTTTCGGATCCATCTTGTCGGAGCCAACCGCGTGATTATGGCATTTAACCAAAACCCTCATTTATATCTCGGCTGGAAATACTCTTGGCTTTAGAGTGTTACCAGGTTGAGTCGTCCCTGGGTGAGTACTTTTTCCCCAAGGCAGGCCCTCTAAGATAAACAAAAGCAAGCAAAGACACAATCCGTAACTCGATCGATCTTTGATGGCACAAAGAAAGAAGAATATGCCTGAAAATGCCCTACTCCACTCGCACAAGATGTTCAATTTTAAGCCCAAATTGAAGTGTTTCAAAGCAATAAAATGTATTTTGAGTGTTTCTCTTGCACCCTAGATCGCACGAAGTGCAAGGGGAGAGGATACGCACTCAAAAGACAAAATCACACAAATCAAGCACTTGTTCGTTTTATACCCTTCAAAGCAATTGTGAGTTCGTTTTAAGCACCAAAATGAAGTGTGAGTTTTGCTTGTCCAATTTTTAGCCCAAAACAAAATCTAGTAAGTTTGTCCTAAGATTCCTTTTAAGCCCTTTGCAATGAAAATCAAATTGTTCGTTTTAGACCCAAATGAAAATTAGTGTTCTAAAACGAAAAGATAAACAACTTCGTGAAGTAGTGTTGATCAAACACTAAAGTGTTTAAAAACACATTGAGTTTTCAAAAATAAAAATAAATAAATAAAAAAATCCCCCTCCTTTCATTTTCGTTTGCTAGCCTTCTCCTTCACTTTGTTCCTTTTCGCCTTTGTTTGTACCTTGTTCACTTGCCTTTGTTCACTTTTGGTACCTTCGTTGTTCGTTTGTACCTATAGGATGAAAAATAAAATAATGTGAGACTAAGTTATTCAATTAACTCAAATGATTTCACATAATCACACATTAATAAGGGCTTTGATTTCAATGAATGTAAGAAAAGACTTATTCAAAAGTAGGCAATACTTGCTAAGAAAGACTTTTCTTGCTAGTAGACCACTCTTTTCAAACTAAATCCTCTATCTTTCTTTGTTGAGACCAAAAGAAAATTCCTTAACCCTTAAATAATTCAATTTTTATTGCTAACAACAAAATATATGAACCTATAGATTATATGATTCATAAAATCTATAGTCATCCCTCATTAAAGTTCTCTAAATCTGTTTGCAAAGAATTGTATCAACAAACATAGCGCAGATCACATTATAACCAAACAGATAACTATTCCAGCTGCAGACTTTCCTAAAGGCTCAAATAACAGAAAGAAAACGGAAAGTCAGAGTAGCCAATCCATAAGAAATCATCGTGCGCACCAAAAAAATAGCAAATATTAATGATATAGCATAACAAGAAATCTCATGGCGTTTATAAAGTAAGGACAGTATGAAGAGGCCAAGATTTATCATGATTTAATACATTCTCTAAGATATATAAAAAATATGTTTCATTCACAAAAGAGTTTTGCTGAAGATTCTTTTAAAAACTTTTTGATCTGTTGAAACGCCTACTTGAGATCACTGGAGATTCTTTTAGAATGCCTGCAGGATTGCACACATATATTCATAGGTGAGATATTTATTTATTCTGCAATAGTTAGCTGAGGCGAATCATTTCAAATAACAGGTGGACTTATTCCTGCGTTTGCAATCTTATTCATTTATGACCCGAATAAAACTTAAATCAGCTTACCATACTCATAAAAGAACCACCTACGCCATTTAAATGAGTGTGTGTTGTGTCGGCTGGCTGGATCAGCGTCCTATCACGTCTTTGCAAGCTCTCTTCACGCAAAAGTGACAGTAGAAAATCTTCCTGTCAGGCCGACTAAGATTCATATTCCTTTGGTCTGTATTTAGTGTATCTTTCGTTACCTATCTCCACGGGTAAATCCGCCACTAAGCTTTTAGAGATAGTATCTACCTTCTTCCCTGTCACTTCGCAGTTTATCAGCACTAGTTACTCCTTTTTACGCTATACCAAAAGGCAACAGTTATTTGTTTTAGAATATCATTAATGGCTAGCAGCGAGTAGCGTTCACTTGTCTATTTCCTTATGCTTTAAAAATAGCAGACAAAAGTTAAAACTTTTCAATCAAATGCATTTGGTGAGTGCAGCTGGAATGTTGCTAATTGCGTGTGAACCACTCAAAAGAATCCTTACATAATGCGTGTGAACTGTGCACAGGAAATGTGGAAGCCTAGACAAAACGCATGGACTGTCCTTCCAGGAAAAATGTGGTAGCATAGACTCGGCATGGGAATTGTTTGACAGAAAATGCGGCAACATGGACAAGGCACGTGAACTATCTTCTGAATCAGCTGCGCCAGTAGACATGTATGGGAAATAAACAAAATTCCTCACAAAAACGTGGTCTCGTAGAATGCAAAAAAGTCATGCCTATTATTAACAACTACCACCCTTCAACAGTGTATAACAACTAGCATCCTTCCAGCCAGGCGTGTGAACGGTTTTTTTCATACTGCCTTAGAAATTTTCAAGCATTGAACTCTACGACCTTTCCAGCATCCTCTCTTCCATTAACAGAAAGCCCCAGAGAGATGTCAAGATACACGCAGAAAGAGCTTGTTGAAAGGCTTTTAGAAAATTTCAAGCAAAGCATTTGGCCGGCGTAAAGACAAACAACTTTGTATGTATCTTCCCTGCCAGTGCAAAAATAACTGCCAGCTTTGGAGCAGGGTACGAGCATCCAACAAAGCATAACCAATGAGGGGCAGTCTTCTTCCTTGCTAAGCTGCGAATAAAGAAAACAAACCAACCTTTGAAGATGTATGGGCTGC
Source organism: Sequoia sempervirens (assembly GCA_007258455.2). Taxonomy (NCBI): domain Eukaryota; kingdom Viridiplantae; phylum Streptophyta; class Pinopsida; order Cupressales; family Cupressaceae; genus Sequoia; species Sequoia sempervirens. The sequence continues at coordinate 785,817,001 of VDFB02193867.1, read as the reverse complement.
TCTATGACAAATGTAGGCACAAGCACGAGTCTGATTTCACCATGGCGACCTGCACAAAGATCCAGGAGATTGCCTATAGTGGTGGGTTGATGCATAACAGGTGAGGCTTTAGATATTATGAATGGGACTGCGTGTGACATTGAATGCAGCTTTTCTCTCCATCCAAACAAATGAGTTTTTAACCTCTGTAGCAAAGACATAGCATAAACTACGCCCTACTGGAGGGCGTAACAGCCCCATATTTGAGCTTTCAAATTTGAACTCTGCCGTTAATGAAACAATTTATTGACTGCAATGAGTATATCAACAGAAGCAAAAACTTTAGGAAAGCAAAGAGTTTATAACCCTATCTATAGCATGAATCAATATGATTGTTAAAAACAAAAACGGTGGGCGCCAAAATGTGAAGACCAAAATCTACTTTGAACAAAGACTGAAAGATATGGGTTAAATCTGTCAGTTTTTGAACAAGTGAGATGAAAGTCCTCCCTATGAAATTATTGAGTAAATATAAAGGAAATAATAATATTATCACAATAATCTAAAATCATAAGCAATATAATCATGAAATGTATTCCTAAATTACTTCAAACATTCATCTCATAGGGGGATTGGTGTCACATGTGCTAGTGACCCTTTCCCAATCCCTTTAGATAAGCTAAATGTTGCAAATGATGAAGATGGTGTGGGCGAGATCAACTCTCAAATGAAGAGATTAACCTTGTATCAGATTTTTGTGGATGATTGTGAAGGGTTTGATAAGAGATGAAGCCTCTATTTTATAGATTTTCAAATGCTGAGTGTTGAAGAGGGACCAATGTGGGACTAAAGATTCTGCCAATGATAGGAGGACACTTGTCATCATGTGATTGGTTGATGTATGTGCAAGATTTGGGAAGAGTGCCCATGAGAGGGAAAATTTGAATTCAAATTTGCAATGAATGCTGAGTTTGACTTTGGAAGGAGACATGTAAGAGACATGTAAGGCCTCATAAATGCTCTGTTGGGTGTACATGTCCACTTGGGGGGAGATTCAAACTTGGAGAATATTCTCCCTTTATGCCAAGTTGAAAATAAAGATTTTGATAAATCAATTAAATGCAATTTCATGTGCAAGTGGCCAAATCTAGAGAATGCAAGTGGGATGGGATTAGCCTTAGATCAGGATTAATTAGCTAGGATGATGATTATGATGAGTTTGACCTCTTTGACTTGATTTAGGGATTTAAATCAAATCAAAGAGAGATGAATGATGATCTGAGATTTAATTAAATAAATGATTGATTTATTTAATCAAAGAGATGATGATAGGATCAATTTTGATTTATTTGATTTAAGTTGATGAATTTACCCTGATGAATGGATGAGCATGATTTTGATCAAATGCATAATGCTAATTTTGCATGTCTACAGGTTTCACCAAGTCAATACCGTCTCTTGAATTCTTAGGAAGTAGATTAGAACTTCTGACCCCTTGCCTCCTTTTTCAGTTTGTTTGATCTGCAACCCAAATAAAAGATCTTCATTGTCTAGACCTTCATTGTGAATTGAAAAAATCCAGCGTAAGTCCCCTTGTGATTACTAGCAAATCACAACGCCCATTGAGCTTACCACACGTCAAGACCTGACATAAGAAACCTTGGAATCGCCATATGATCTTCTCGCAATCTTAGCATACGGGTTGGTTTTTCAAGAGAGGATAGGGTGTCTCTGGGAATTTTTATTCTGATTTACGAGTGTGTCATAAAACACGCATCAACAGGTTAAAGATAAGGATTTGACAATGCTTTCCCTCAACGGTTTTCCATTGTCTTGGGAGTCCTATATTCAAGGAATTAGTGCAAGGTCCAAACTCCCGAAGTTTGATTGTTTGAGGGCCAATTGCATTCATTATGCATCAAGATTGATGGTTAGAGGTGTTGGCCAAAATTCTACTAATGAAGAGATTCATGTTCTTACCGCCCAACCTTCGAAGAAGAAAGGAAGTGGAAAGAAGGGATTCTTCAAGAGGAATTGAGACAAAGGAAATGATGGTGCTCCCCCTTCCAAGAAGAAGTGAGACTTGTCCAAGATTCAATGCTTTAGGTGTGATAAGTTTGGTCACTTTTCCAAACATTTTTCAGATAGACCTAAGCATCAAGCCTCCATTGCAGATGTAGATGATGTTTCTCCACAAAAGAATGAATATTTATTTTGCTCAGCATTGTCAAGCAATGTACCCACTGACACCAACACTTGGCTGATCGATAGTGGTTTTCTCATAAAGAGGGAGTTGATTATGAAGAAACATTTGCTCATGTTGCTCGTTACACTTCTGTCAGAACTATCATTGCCCTTGCTGCATCAAGAGGATGGAAGATTCATCAAATAGACGTGAAGACAACTTTTCTCAATGGCGTGATTGAGGAAGAAGTTTACATCGAGCAACTTGATGGTTTTGAGGTTCAGGTGAAGGAGTCACATGTGTGTAAGCTGAAGAAGGCCTTTTATGGTCTTAAGCAGGCTCCTCATGCATGGTACAAAAGGATTGATCGGTACCTGTCTAGTTTGGGCTTCTTGAAGAATGATGCTGATTCAAATCTCTACTTCAAGGTAATCAATGGTGATGCATTAATATTGATACTAATTCATGCCTCTAGGCTGCATATATATATATATATATATTATTTTTACACGTTTTCTCCATTGCTCGACCCCTACACCTCAAGTAAATGGTTACATAGTGTGTGGAATGAGGGGGCAGCAGGCTTGCAATTGAAATCTTTTCATCTATCAGCATCTAGTTGTTACTTATGCAATGTGAAGTAATGCTTTGAGTTTGAAATATGTGCAATGCAATGTAATCAATAATATGAATAAATTTTTAATTATTAATTATGTAATGTGAAGTAATTGCATAACTGCTTACGTTGACTTTGTAAAAACTATATTGTAATTGAAATTTTTTCATCTATCAACATCTAGTTGTTACTTATTCAATGTGAAGTAATGCTTTGAGTTTGAAAGATGTGCAATGCAATGTAATCAACAATATGAATAAACTACATAATATAAACATTCTTTTTATGCTATTGTACATCAAGATATTTAACTATTGCTCACTTGATTAAATTTTCAAAGAGTTTAATTATGCACATGAGGAGGCAATTAAATTTTGATTGTCAACTTCTATTTATCAAATTATCCAATAATCAAGTGTATTTCCATATACAAAAATGGCATCAACGCCAACTCAAACAAAATTTTACAATATGTGGCATATGCCATCTCGGTATCTATTCAATATTTACATGCCAAAATGTCTATCTCATCCTAAACTACTGGTGGATCATCAAAATGGAGCCTCTTTGAAGCACTCGTTGCCTCTGAAGGTAGCTGCACAAGAAAAAGTCAAACCACAATTGAGATTAGTTATACTATATAATTTAAAATCAAATAATTAACATCAAAATCAATATACATTAAATTATAATTGAACTCTAAAATTGTAATCTTGATTACCTGAAATATCCATCTCTTCAAAGGGTTAGGAGTCCTAGAATATGCCCCTCTCAAAGAATCGACCAAACCATCTTTTGTAATTTCAATCTATATAGGTGAACAAAACATAAAAGTGATCCAAGTTAGCATACAATTTTCAGTAATAGGAACATATAAATACCAAACACAAAATAAAATGAACACATACTTCTTTAGGTTGATCTTTTTCTTTATCTCCTTTAGGTGTTTCGACACCTCCTCCTTGAGGTGCTTCAACACCTACTCCTTCAAGTGTTCCAATACGTACTGCTTCGGGCATTGTGGCACTTGTCAACAAGGATGTATAGCTCATAATTCCTTGCACATAAAAATGACAAGTACATATGAAACTACCAATCTATGTCGATGTATGTATAATCAATATAAGATCTTAAAATTCTTAATTCAATAAAATTTGAATTCAATTACCTTCCCCTTATCCAACATTGCACTTCCATAATCTAGACAAGCACCTTTCGCACTAGGTATTTCCTACAAGAGGAAAATAAGATAAACATATAAGTTATTATATAATTTCATTAATGACAATTCAAATGACAAGAAAGTATATAATAAATAAATGTAAATGAGTGAGTGAAAAAATATATACTGTGTGGGTGTGGAGGCCAAATGAAATGGCCCTCAGGGTGCTATCTATCACTTGTGTCAGCTCCTCCTCGGACATCAACTGTTAAATAGACCATGTAAATAAATATTAGTACATTATACTATCTCTTATTAATATTCATTTAAAAACAAATGCAAGTTATGAATTCACAACTTAAATTTTACCTGTCACTATTCCAATGTCCCCCTCTCTAGCAAGAGAGGACTCTATACGGTGTGCTCCACTCCCCTGCATCTGATCTATAATGTCCACATCATGAAAGTCATAATCGGAAGTGTCCAAGGGATGCTCGGCAAGCTGTACAAGAGGACCCAAGCATATCTAGCGGCACATGGAGCAAGTATGTGGTACACAAATATGTTGACTTGACGAGGATGACATAGTAGCACTCGAGCCATCACCAACATCACTAGAATGTGGCTGAGCTACTACAGAAGCATGCGAAACCAAAAGACCACTCAAAGAGTGAATAGCATGGATAGTCTGTGTGGCCGCATCTTGCATAATATCTGGATGGTATATTGAAGGTGGCGGAGGAAGGGGAGGAGGGGGAACATATGGGTGGGGTATTACTCTAATTGCCCCTAGTCTATCCTGGGGCATACCTCCACCAACGCCCTAGAAGGGTTTAATGTCAAAGTAATTGACATGATGCCCTAACACAAACTCAGCATATAATTTTTTTATAAAGAAAAATGGTATATCACAATTGTTGTTCGGTGGTTTCAAAAAAACCATACACCAATAATCCCAAAAGTTTTCTATAATGTCTCTATGAGTGCACCATTTTATAGAAAGTTTTGTTTTATTAACATTAACTGGCAAACCAGTGCGGGGGTTAACAAATAAAGAGGCTATTTGGGCTTTGGTTATTCTGAGATCTTTCACATCATCATAGGATAATCCACATGCATAATATTCTCTCATCTCTTCTCGCCACGAATGAAAGGCATTATGTTGCGAGGAGAGGGTTTCTATGTTTTTAATTATTTATTTCATTGTGTTTGACATCTCAGATAATCGAGGGACTCTCGTATAAACTTCAGAAATGCCCCTTAATTGTTGCAATTTTTCACAAATTAATTCTTCAATTGATGGTTGCGGAGGTGGTGGAGCGTTTGGCATTTGTGCATTTTCATTGTCAGCAGCCATAATGTCTGATTAAAGTTAAAAACAAATTAATCTAATTAAAATTAGACAATATAAATGAAAATATTATAAAAATACCCTAGTTTTTTAAAAAATCCAACAAAAACCCTAGTTTTTAACAAAAATCTATAAAATTCTCTAATTTTTAATCCAAATACATAAAAAACACTATTTTTAAGTCAAAATCCATTACAAACATTCAATTTTCATCAAAATCCATTAAACTCAAATTTTTCAAAATCCATACTAAACTCAATTTTCATAAAAATCTATCAAAACCCTATTTTGAAAAAAAATCTATAAAAAATTAACTAAAATTAAACAAATCTAATTGAAAATTTGATTAGAGCAAAGAAAAACCAAGAATCTAACCTTTTGAAGATGGATTTGCGCGAAATCGGATATCTGATTTGCGGAATGAAGTTTTCACTATGCGCCAAAATGTGAAATGAGTTTTAATCAGGCCGAAATCAAATATATATGTGTCCCAAATCGGATATCCGATTTGGAAATCTAGGTTTGGGCTTTGCTTTGGTAGTGTGTACTGACACCCAAGCCACATAAAGTCAACTCGGCATTTTCGCGTTTTTGAGTCGATGAAACACATAATTTTTTCTCCATTGCCACTTTTTGGCATACCATGATCCTGCACATACCCAGTAATTGAACAAATCCCATTCATGAACGTAACAAATTGAATGGATACAACTTAATACCCAAAGTAATGAAATATCTTACTATGGAGACTATAAGGAATAAATGTTATAAATATATTTATCTCTTTGTAATACACCATTAAACATATACTAAAAAGAAAGAATATCAAACATTTCCCTCCTCTAGCAACATTTCTCTTCTACTTAACCACATTCAGTGGAAAAAGGAAAATCAGACAATATTACAAAACTACATGAGAAACTAAATGGAGTCTTAATTTACTAGGATCAAACACCAATGCTTGCTAAAAAAATAAGTAGCAAGCAGAGAAATTTTAATAGAGGAAAAAAAAACAAAAGGCACCTTACTGAAAACCTATAGAAAAAGGCTCATATGAATCCCATTAAAATTCACCAAATGGATTACTCCAAACCTTCTCACCACAGTAATATGCACTTCAACATGGATAACATCCCTAACAGTATTCCTCTTGCCAACACAACTCAATGAAAATAGTTGCACCAAAATACTGATGACATAGTCAGCCTGCCCTTCTTCCATGTAAATTTTTTTTTAACACCCATAAAGTAAAGGAAAAATGCATTCTGACAACTCTCTAAATAAAACGGTATTTTACATATCTTAAAGTTATAAGCCTAAGTTCCTTGTATTTGGCACTTTGTAGATGTTTATACACTTTTTTAAAAAAAATTACCAAGTCCTCTTATCAATGCTCATTGCTATGTAATGCTGCTCTTCAAAAGCATTTTCATAGCTAAATTCTTTTCTCCCATGACCTCTTTTTTTCTATTATATATATATTTATTTATTTATTTAAACATTTCCCTATCATTAATATATTGTTATCTTTAATCAAAAGAAAAACAACTTAGTAATGGTTAAATTTATTCTTCAACATAAATCAATTTGCTTAAATTCGGTATGGAAATGATTTTTAAAGGTTTACTGTAATGATCGATTTGTATGGAAATAAAGTTAATTAAAAACATACCATTGTTGAGGCTATTTACTTAAAATATAGTTTCAGTTTTATAGGTTATAAAAAGAAAAAAATATGGTTGCAGAAATTGCACATTATTAGAAAATCAAACCCACTAATTTGCTAGAAAGTAGTGTCTTTAATTGAATGGTCCCATGGGGGGGCTTTGGCTCCTATTTTTTGCTACAGGATTAATTGGAATCTTTTTAAGCCCAAACAATTAGTGGCTGAAAATTTCAGCTGGTGAGATTGGGGTGGTGATAGAAATTTCCCCACCTACTCAAGAGTACTTTCCTGCCACTTGTCACAAATTTGGAGGGAAATGATGCTTATTTATTAATTTTTTATTCACAACATTCCATTCCACCACCATTCCACCATCGGCCTGCTTAAATTTTGAAGCTTCAAAATATTCATGGGACCACTAGCTTCAAAATATTTTGCTAAAAATTTAAGCAGATTCTGCTCTGGATTTTTAGGAAGCCCCCCTCCATGGGACCGTGCCCTAACACAAGTAGATTCGCTAGCAGTTACCTTACAAAAAAATTGTTAATCTAAGTCTAAAGCTAGATATTTCGTATAATATTTTGTAGGTGGACAACTCACTTCCATAACAAGAAAAAATATGCTGCCAAATTTATTTCTTTACAATTGCTTACAAAATATTTTTCCAGTATATTCCTCTCAAAATTTTAATTGGGATTTTCTTTTCACATAATTAGTAATAGTAGCCATGAAAAGTATTTGATTATTTACATAATTAATCACACAGTGAGAAATATTAAAATGGTGACTCAAATGTGATGGTTGTAGACCAGTGCTAATTTGAACCTCTACTCATTACATTACACTAATAAAGCCAATATGTCAATAGCATGCTAGAAAAAAGTTATATAAGACAACTTGATACATAATTCCTAAAACAACCAATCTAAAGTAGATCATATTAATTTTTGTCTAGCTTAGCATTATAGCACTATAAAATTTCCCAGGTCAATAAACTCGACTAGAATCATAAGAGAAAGTTTTAGTTCATTGCACTGACTTCAAAAAAGATATTCTTCTTTGATTTATTCAACTATTGCAGCAAGGTGGGCCCAATCTATTGATGTCATCTTTCTTCCTGCCTGAACTCAAAGGTTGATCAAGCATTGGGTTTTGGGTCGCTAATCTTCTTTAATTCTTCTTCCTATATAGGCAATGACGATCCTAGAGGCATTTCTCTATTTCTCCTTGGTTGCACTAAACCTCAATAGCAAATAGGGAGATTGGTCAGTAAGGAGAAGCACCCGACCCAATAGAGTATTTAGAAAACCCTCTGATTCTCTCATCCCCAAGTTTTGTAGCTCATCCGAATGACTATGATTCAGTGCAACAACAACACATATATCAACAATTGACTGCTTATTTGGTTTCCTTGACTCGTGATTTTTTTTGCATTCTACCTTGTCTCTTCTCTGTCTTAGATGCTTGGACAAGGCAATCATCAATAGCTGCATTCACATCTGTTATTGCGGTTGAAGTAAATGTCTTACAAATGGGGAAAATTTTGACTATAGAAAATTCATCATTGCTAATGTTAGAAAGACTTTGCGTAACATACTTCGTTTTAATCGCTTGAAAAATTAGATTTTCACTATTGTTTGTCTCTTATATTGCTTCAATACCCATCCTATTGGTACTTGGTCATGCGCTACTTCTTTATCCTTTTTCCTGCTCTTTTTCCTAAGGTCGATGCCATATTCCTTCATTTTGTAGTAATTATATTTTTTTTACTGGAGGGTAGATTTTTTTGTAGCCTTTTTCATAGTATATTAATTGTGTGACCATATTTTCTTTCTTCGGGATTTAATTAAGGGATGTTTGGCATGAAACAAAAGACTACTTTGGAAATGTAAGGGAGAGGAGCCGATCGTGATTCAGGCACCGATCGTGGGTATATATTTGGACAACTTGGGGCCCATCGTTGGCCAATATTTATGCCAATTAAAGTTTCAAATATTCTTTTAAATATGATATGATAGATTCATATTAAATTCAAAATATGTCCTATCATAGGTAGACTTTTTTATTGCCACCTTCTTAACAGTAGGTGAATGCAACTAGCCATTTATTTTCCACCTTCACAATATTAAGTGAATGCATCATGATAAACTTATTTCCACAATATAAATAATCTTTGTATCCTTCCTAATAAAAGGTTGTTGTAAAGGGATATTTTATTATCCAAAATATATGTCTTATTCCATTAAAAGTGAGTTGACATGCACTCAAAGTGAGTTGACATGTATAGAATACATTGCCAACTGGTTTAATTCCAAATATATGTTAACAAAATAAATTTCAACATGTTCCATTTCTCATCTTGTTTTTACAAATTACTGGTTCCCGGGTGTCCATATTAACCAAATTTTTTTCTTCTGAATTTTCCTGCAAAATTGAAAAAAATGAACTCTCAAGGTCACTATGCATTGCAATTTTTCATTAAAACACATAATTATTAGACTATTATTTACAAATCAACATAAAAAACAATAATCATAATTTTTTTTTAAAACTGGTTAGAATTCAAAAAAATATTAATATAATTTCAAATCACCAACCAGAAATCCTACGTACCCATGAAGCTATCACTTCTACAATTAATCCATTGAATGCAGATCAAATTCCCTCCTAGAATTCAAAATTATCCACTTGCTACCAATTCAAATTCTATAAACCTATTTATGCAAGCAATCCTCAGTTGTGTGATGCAAGTTACAACTGAAAAAATTCAAATTTCTCACTTTTTGCTGCATACTCTTGAGTGACGATGACCTCTTCCAAATTGATGCAGTCTCCTCCTTCAGCTTCTACGGTAAGTATCAATACCCACCTTCACAAAAATACAAGTTGCATTCCATTTACCATTGTGTGAAATTGCCTTGTCCATTTACATTTAAATGAATCGATACCTTGTTAATTTTCATAGCCATAATTTATGATATCATCTGCCAGTCTCCCTTAAAGCTTACTGTTATGGTTCAAATATTTCCAACTCTTTCCAATACAACATTACGATACATACATATATATTGTACAGATACATATCTACATATGTTTCTTATAGCCCTGTCCATTTTCATGAAACTTACACATTTATTTATATTTGCAATATATATATAAGTTTATATATATATATATATATATATATATATATATATATATATATATATATATATATATATATATATATATATATATATATATATATATATATATATATATATATATATATATATATATATATATATATATAAGTTTATATATATATATATAAGTTTATATATATATATAAACATATGTATATATATATGTTTATATATAAACCTCTATATATTGAAATTTTTAAATATAGCCCTGTTCATTTTCATGAAACTTACACATTTATCTTTCGATGCAATATATAGGTATATGCATATATTATATATATATATATGTATACTGTATACTAAAATTTATAGAATACTATACAATTCATCAATAGTATGGTTCAAATTTATCCAACCCTTTTTGATACAACATTGTGATACATATATATAGAGATACATAGATACATAAATTACTTATAGCCTTGTTCATTTATATTCAATCTACGCATCTATCTATCTCTACAAATTATATATATATGTATGCCACCCATATCTTTCTTCATTTACATTCAACCTAATTAGATGTATGCTTTGTTTGTTGTTCAATTAAAGTGACTGCAAATATCAGTCCCTATCCCTTACAACCAACTGTGATAATGGCTAACTCCTACTTATGTTACAAAAAAAAAGGCATGACACACAGACACATTTAAATTTATAAACAAGATGTACAAATATATGTATATCAGATTATATTTATTTCCAATTTATATGTTGTATGAAGTTATATTTTAATATGTTGTTTGAGAAATGGTTATAACATAAGTAGGAGTCAACCATCATCATAGTCAGCTGTAAGGGAGAGGAGCTGATATTTACAGTCACTTTAATTGAACATCAAACAAAGAATACATCTAATTAGGTTGAATGTACATATTCATATATGTATATGCACGCATCGACATATACGTCGCATCAAAACACACTTTCCCTACAGTGCATGCAGTCAAAAGTGGTATAGAATCTATGGTAAATACCATGACTTATAAATTCTTGGAAAATGCCATGAATTTTAATTTCATGGAAAATGCCATGAACTTTATACTACTTCACTGCATTCTCTATAGGGAAAAAAAGATCCTCTGTTTCTTTATTTATTCTTTAATTAAATTGACTATAAATATCGACCCCTCTCCCTTGCAGCCAACTGTGATAATGGATGAATCCTCCTTATGTTATACACATTTTTCATACAACGTATACATGTTTCCTATACCAAGCTGTCACATATCATACCCACCATATGTCATATGTCCAAAACTATACCCGCAATCGGTGCCTATGCCCACACATAGCTCCTCTCCCTTATGTGTATGTTTTGTTTGTTCTTCAATTTAACTGATTGTAAATGTCGACCCCTCTCCCTTACAACCAATTGTGATAGTGGCTGACTCCTACTTATGTTATAACCATTTATGAAAGAGCATAAATAATTTGAAACAATAGTAAAATAGATAGATACACACACACACACATACATACATACATACATACATACATACATACATACATACATATACATATATATATATATATTGCAGAGATAGATAAATACATAAGTTTCCTATACCCTTCTTCATTTGCATTCAACTTAATTAGATGTATGCTTTGTTTTTTCTTCAATCAAAGTGACTGTATGGTAACCATTTCTCAAACAACATTAAGAAACATTTACACAACTTGAAACAACATTATGGTAGAAATATTTCAAAACCTTTCCTGTGTCGTAATGCTCTTTGAAGATATAAATATTTGTATCATACTGTTGTTTCAAGTTTATATATAATGATATCATAATGTTTTATGAGGAAGGGTTTAACATGATCACCAAAATGTTTATAAGAGGTAGAGTTGGTGATATGATAGTATACCATGCATTGCTTGTTTCATTGCATGCATACCCTTGATCATTTGAAATCAACTCAATTAGATGCATGGTTAGTTTGTTCTCCAATTACACTCAATATTACATGTATGAATTTTTTGTTTCAGCTGGTATCAATATTTTCATTGTACCAGTTATAAGTGTATGTTGTTTACTAATCACTGTGTTGGTTCAATGTAGAGGAAGAAAAAAGTGACAACAAATACCAGGCGACCTTTAACAAAGAGACCTATACCAAAACAAAGGCAGACAACTATGCCTGCACACAAGAGAGGTGTGCATCTACCACATAGCGATCAGGAGGACATTGTGATTCCTATTCACCAACCAACTAAAGAACCAAGTAGTGAGGAGGAAGTAGAAATTATTGTGGAGCAGCTGGAATTGAATTTGTACTCCAAGCTAACCCAACTGTATCAACCAAAAATGTTGCACCAAGGTGGGAATTAACCATGGCTGACATGGACCATGCCATTGTAGATGTCGAAGACAACAGGTGGTCAACTAGAGGTTCAACCAAAAAGTGGGGCATTCTAAGCACAACATTATCAAATTGGTTGGGTGGTGTGATCACTAGTAGAAGGAAAGGGCCCCCAACAGTCCTAACTAAGGACGAAGAGTCACTGATCACTGATTGGTGCAAGGAGATGGATGTTGTTGGCCATGGTTTGGAGATTGTCAATCTCAAAACAAAAGTGGCCCAAATATGTGAAACAAGGAATAATCCCTTCAAGAATGGGCTTCCCGGCAAGTCGGTGGATGAGATTCAAAAGAAAGAATCTCAATCTATGCTTGAGAACAACCCAAGGACAAGATATATAGGCTCTTCTTGTCACTCCACAAAACCATTTTTTGTTATTCCCCCTCCATCATATAGCCTCAAAACAACCATCCATATTCTGCCTTCGTCTTCCAAATCCATTTTGGGTCCTTACATCCCTCCATCCACCATCTCCCATCCTTTGTCTACTCCATCTATTTTGGGTCCTTATGTACCTCCATCCACCATCACACATCCTCCAACCACTAAGTCCATTTTTGGCCCTTATACCCCACAATCACCCTCTCCATCCCATCCTATTCATCCTTTTATCCACCAATCACCTATCCATGTCACCCATCATGAACATCCCACTCTCATATTCCCTAATCAGAATCAACAAAGGAATGTACCCACACATCCTTTGTCCACATATCATCCCAAAAATCCAACCTCCATCACTCCATTCATGTTTCCTTCATATCATCCATCTCCTCACACCGATCCCATTGCTATTAAAATCACTTTGGATGCTAAAGTAAAAAATGTATAAATCCAAATATCCACATGAATCTAAATCCTCTCATGTCTCCTTAAGAAGACATGTTGAAGAAAAGAAAAATCAAATCCAAAATCCAAATCCAACCCACTAGCCACAAAGACTGACCAAAGCAAAGATCAAAACCATGTGGATCCCAAAGAAAAAAGATGCAATGCCTTCAAATGAATCTATAACAACATCCAAAGTTGCTAATCCAAAAGCTAATCATACACCCCTTCCATCTCCTAAATTTGTTTTGGGTCCTTATGTCCCAAAATTCACTATCCCATCTCCTCCATTATCCCCACATCATCCATCCACTAATCCTCCTATCCTTTCGCATCCACCAACATATGTGCCAATGTTGTTCTTGAATTCATCACCCCATCACACACCTACCCCATCATTCCATCCATACACTTTCTAACATCCCATCCATTATCCCACATATCTCCCCCATCAAATCCCTTTAATCCATTATCTTGAATAATCCATTTATCCTAATAAGGTTGTACTAACATCCAATAGTCATTTCACACATGGGCTCTTAATACCTTGTATGGAACTTGATGCTTGAGTCCTTCATCCATCTTCTTATCACATATCTTCAAAAATCCACTTATCCACATCCCTATCCTTATCCATCTCTATAGAACCCCAATCCTATACCTATACAAACACAAGAAACAAACATAATATTAGATCAAATGCAAGTAAGAACCAAGATTCCCCATGAAATTCATTTGCAAAGCTCAAATAGGAAAGAAAATGAACCAAGAAAGCAATGAAATCCTATTTTAAGATGCAAACTCTCAATCCCATGGGGGAATTGGTGCCAATTTGATGTGGAAATTGGCCCTTTCCCAACTCCTATGCAAGCTTTGATAAAGATTGGTGGATAATTGAAGCTCCTTGACAAAATTTTGGCATGACCTTGCTATGAAACCATGAAAATGATGAACACTTGCTATGAAATGGATAAAATTATCTCTCAATGTGAAGAGAGTAACTTTGATCTAAGTTGTGTCCCCAAAATACAAAGAGAAGCCTTCTATAAATAGAAGAACAAGATGAAGGAATGAGAAAAATGGATGAATGCGGGATCATTCAACATCCAATGGGAAAGTGCCACTTGTCAAGATGTGAATGGAGGAAGCTTGAGCACATTTTGATGAATGTGCACAATAAATGAAATTAGGTGGAATTTGAAATTCATGAAATGACTTGTTGGAGGGAGAAAGGAATGAATTGAATGCCATTTGGCTCAATGCACAAGGACATTTAAGAGGAGATAAATGATTTTTTGGAAGGACAAATCCACTTGGATGGATTTTCAAATTTAGAGGAATATTCTTTTTTGATGCCATGTTGAGAGAAAATAGGGATTTAATAAATTAATTAAATGTATTTTCATGTGCAAGTGGCAAAATCTAGAGAAATGAGGATAATTAAGATTAAATTTATTAGGACTTGATTAATTTAATGAGGGATTAGATGATGTGACAATTTGATTTTGATTTATGGATTGATTTAAATCAAAGTTAAGAAGAATATAATTTAGATATTAATTAAATAAAGATTTTTGATTAATTTAATTAAAGGGGATTGATGATGTTAGATTAAATTAAATAAGGATTGATTTAATTTAATTAATAGACTTTAGAGATTTAATCAAATAAAATGGTTTATTTAATTAAATAAATAAAAGAGAGTTAATTAAATAAAATTGACTTATTCAATTAACAAGAGAGAATGACTTAATTAGATAAACTGAGAGAAAACAAGAGAGAATGACTTAAATGATTTAATTAGATTAACAAGAGAGAATGACTTAATTAGATAAACTGATTTATTCATCTAATTTAAAATTTCCCCACTATTGCCCCAATGAGAGAAAACATGTCGATATACTGCCCCCTCGAGAGATCAAATGAAAATTTGGATTTTTGGGTGATCTCATGAAAAAAGAGGACAAGGTGCCCAATGGGTTTGAAAAAGGCTCTAGGACGCAAAAAATATGACAAAACGTGAAAAATATGCAAAACAGCCCTCGATCGGGTAAAAACGGGATCAAGGGTCCAAAACCCTAACTAGACGGCTAAACGGGGTCAAAAAACCCTATTTTTCAAGTTTAAATAGGCCTCAGGGGGACCACTTCTAGTTCATTTGCACACAGCCTATTGAGATTCTACACTTTTGAGCTTTGACACCTTTGAGAGATGGCGCAACGACAACTTCCCCGACATATTTTAGACCGAGTACGGATGTACCAGAGGCTGCCTAGCACTAGACCACTAGTGAGTTAACTCGACTTGACCCTATTTTTTGATTTACATGTTCATTTATTAGCTTAGGAATTTAGGTCTTTCCTAGAGGTGGAATATTGTGTCACTACAAACTTTCTTTTGATGTTGCACAGCCTCAAAATGTGTCGCAGTCGCGAATAGCGATGCCGCGGCCCAGTTTAGAGTTTAGATTCAAACTCCAAACTGAAGCACATATGAGAATAGCATTGTGGCAGATCACTTTTCAAACTTAGGTTCAAGGTCACTCCTCAAACTATGCCATGGAAATGAAGTTTGGGTGTTTAGGGGTCCTAGCAGCGTAGTTTGGAACTTTCAAACTACGTCGCACCCGCAAACAGGCTCGCATATGTTGTTTCAAGTATGATGAGGCAAACTAGGATCATGATTTTTCATGAAACTTGACACGGTGACTTTCTAGATGCAGGAGGAGGTCAAGATACTCCATTCACGTGAGCTCAGGTTCTCTATTCTTAGCAGATTGGTCAGGATGCATGTGAGACTACAGGAGCACTTGGGGGCGATTGGCCTCTAGTATATAGTGTATGCACCATCAGTTAGGACCCACTTGGGCATGATGACAGCACTCGTTGAGAGATGGCATAGAGAGACATCCTCTTTCCACCTTTCAACAAGTGAGGCCATAGTCACACTCGAGCATGTGTGGCACGTCCTCTAATTACCCATCCACGGAGAGCAAGTTATATATGATGTTAATGTAGGCAAGGATGTCTGTCATGATGTTGTGGGCCTTAATGAGATTATTTTTTATGAGGGCCAGATGAAGCTAGAGCAGTATAGGCTCATCGTCTCTCCTTTTCGATTGATTATTGTAGTTATTATTTCAGGTCTCATTGCACCAAATCGACAGGGCCAATATTTCAGTCCTGGTTGGGGACTCGCTTGGAAGCAGATGGTCCAGAAATGGGTGTGTTTTACTTTGGGGCCAATTCTTCTAGCCACACTATATAGAGATTTGCATGAGTTCGTATATGGCGATGGTAGAGCTATTGAGGCGGGAGTTACATTACTCCATATTTGGCCTGGGAGCACATTGTTGTGCTTCACTTGAGAGTCATTGCAATTGATATGGAGCCAAATGATCCAATTTTCTGGAGATACTAGAGTAGAGTGCAGTTTACTTTTATAGGATAGGCTGGCATTCCCCACTGTAGGAGGGTCCTAGATGACATGTAGGCCTTTACATGGCAGCCCTACCTTGGATTTCCAGCATGGTATAATGATTTGTAGCAGCTCTTCTTCGCCTAACAAGACAGGATCATGTAGGGGAGGGAGTGTACCATGATAGAGAGGTACCTGCCAAGCCGCATGCAGCGACAGTTTAGGGAGCCCCAGGATAGGCCTGATGACCAGTACGTGGTGATATTTGTATGTACTATGAGGGAGTCGTCTTGGGTTTACTACATTCTTGCATAGGAGGCAATCGATTCATTTAGGCAGCTAGTGGCCAGGCCATGGCCTTATGATCAAGGGCAAGTAGATTTGGACACCACCCAGGCTTATAGGGATTCATTTCGACCTCATCTTCGATTGACAGTACCAAGCACACCCTTCGCATGACATAGGGCCAAAGGTAGAGGAGTAGGATGAGGCCAAGGCTAGGGAGGCCGTAGAGACAGAGACGGAAACAGTGACCGAGGGGAGATGGACCACCACACCAGCCAGTTCAGGATAGGGGTCAGCAGGATGAGCCCCATCAGGATGCCCCAAGACAGGACTAGGACTAGGAGAGATAAGATGGACAAGACGAGCAAGACAGGCATGATGGGCATGACTGGCATGATTGTTAGCCACCATAGGATTAGGGACCTCCACCACCACCTGATCAAAGGGATGCCCAGATATTGAAGCTACAGGCTCAAGTGGTAGGCTTACAGAGACAGGTGGCTACCTTTATGGTAGAGTGAGACTAGCTGAGATAGGAGAGGGATTAGACTACCCAGTAGAGGTAGGCTGCAGAGATTAGAGCTTCCCATGAGACAGGTCGTTGCCAATAGCTAGAGAGCATGTCTGCCTCTTCCTCTTGAAGTTATGTTTCATTATGTGCATACAAGGAGGTAGTCAGAGAGGTCAACTATTACAGGGTTCACTATCATCAGGCCTTTCCCAGAGCATCCCAAGTCCCCGACTAGTCACAGCAAACAAGCTACAAAGCCCTGGAGGACTACGGAGAGAGACAGCCTAGCAAGGGTGAGGGCAGCCAGCAAGGCTAGCTATATTTATTGATCAGAGACAAGATTATTTTGTGCCTCATGGGCTTGTTTTTGATATCCTAGTGGGAATTTATACTTTATGCATTTGATGCACACTTGATCCAATTCTTTTGTACCCTGATAGTATATTTATTTTGATGATATATGAGATGAGATGATTCGATGATGATATGTCCTATTCTATTTTATGTTTTATGGATGGATCTTATTTCTATATGCGATGTCATGATTCTATCTTATGTATGCTACTATGCGATGTGATTTTATATGATGTTTATGTGATGATGATGCTATGCAATGTATGACCTTATGATATGGTAATGGGATGCAATGATCTATGGATGCATTCTCTTTTTATTCAATATCTTTTCTTAGGCACTTTTTATGATGTACGCAAAATGTTATGATATGCAAATATTTAAACTAACAGATCTATATTATGCATTTAATGGATGATGATGAGATATATGAAATGTAATCTTCTCTTTTAGTACCTTTCTCATGTATGATATGGTGATGCACCTATGATGTTATGATGATATGATACCTATGATGTGATAGATGTATGATGTATGGAATGATTTTTATGAAATGATATATGTAATGATGCATATGTTATGATATGATGTTTATGTTATGATATGCAAATGGATTATAAGTATGTGTATGATGCGATGGTTACTTTGATGATGCATATGATATATAATGTACATAATACGTTTATATGATTATGCAATGGATGTTTGTGAGATATGTGATATGAGTTTAATAATATATATGGGATGGTCTCTTTTATGCTTATACAATGAATGCACGTGTATGTTTTATGAGATGCTTAGAATAACCAATCTATATTATGATGTAATGATGGAAATGCAATGCATGTGATATGATTATTGCTTTCTATATGATATGATATGCATTATGCAATATGCTGACGGTTTGTGGATGTAGGATGAATGCAATGGAAATAATGGTTTGTGATTAACTGTCATGGTACCATGTTAGTGCGAAAAGAGGATAGCAGAAAATAAGAGACTCCAACAAGTCAAGAGATGACGATGATGATGATCGCTTACTGAGGAGTTATGATTTTAAAAGGGCCAATTACCTTATGTTTAATAGCACACATAGGCAGAATGCATCAAGGTAAAAAGAACCAAGATGGTGTGGTACCTAGTGTGATGGAATTTGACTCGATAATCAGATAAGAGTACTCATGTTCACACCTGGCATACGAAACCTTATTTAAAATTCAGTTCAGATATTCCAAACATCTTATACCAAAACATAGAAAGGAAATCCTTCGAAGGCAGCCTCAAAACAGAAAAAAGGGAAAGAAAAAATGTATGTTGATGTGAAGGATATCCTAGGCTATGAGGAATTTGAGGCTTAGGATGATGAGGATTCTGAGGATTTTGACTTTGAGGAAATGGCCTACAATATGGGGGATGATTATTTGGAGGAAGAGAAGGAGCAAGTAGAACCATTTGGAGAAAACATGGAAACAGGGAATGAAGAGGAGGCAAGGCTCTCTGGTCAAGAGAATAATTCTGATGATTTGAGTATTGATTTTCTTAAAAGAAGACTAACTTTCTTGCAGGTCCAATTTGAGGACATGGAAAAGGCTCTGGTGACCCTAATGAGATTCTCCAACAGGCTGATGAGATGTGTGATGCTGGGAGCGGCCTCAAGTGAAGCAAAGATTAGCAGAAAACTAAAGAAGCAAGGAAAGGTAGACTCCCTCAAGCTGTCGAATGATACTGAGGGACCTGATTGGCAAGAGTATGAGGCTCTCTTAGGAGAGTATGGGGAGTTGTTAAGGAAGGCTAGCTAATGGCTTGGGTTACTATTTTCCCTACTTTTGATGAGTTTTTTTGTTTTCGATCAATAAATGGGACTATTCATATTTTATTTTTAAGATCTTGCGGAATACCACCTGGTATACTACGGATTTAATCAATGGTCTTCGTAGATTAAACTTTGTTGGTAGTATTTTTTTATTTTTTGATACTTATGGGTTGGACTATAGCGATGATGTTAAATCTGGGACTATGTGCCAGTATTTTGTTGTTTTTTGGTGAGGTTGGTGGTGTTGTTTCCCACCTTGGTTTATTTTTTTCATTTTCTATGTTCCACGGGATCAGGGTCCTTCCCTGCTTATATTATCAAAAACAAGAGACTTGAAACATCCTCCCTACGCCCAAACAAATTACGCATGACCAAGGTTATATTACAAGAGTATCCAACAAGCAAAACAAATAAAAAGATAATGATCATTGCCCCATTTCTATCTCTCTAAATCCCTTCATTTGGGACATCATCAAGAGGTCATCAAAATGAGCGCAAACAGATAAGTTAAAAGACAAAGATAAAGTAAACAAACAATTTAATGTTCTTTAATACTGCTAGCTAAGACTAAACTACAGCGATGCCTAATGTTGATGTCCATTGTAGGGAGGATGCATCCTAGGACATGATGCTATTAGATGCTTGATTTGGGACTGATTGGATGATAGGCTATTGGTACAAAAAGTTGACCAACTTGTTTACTTACTGACCTAGACTTGAGACTTTGACATTTGAGTTTTCAATTTTGATCTACTAGACTTGTTTCCAATTGTTTTACCAAAGGTTGAGGATGACGTTTGATTTATTATGAGTGATGTTTATTGCAGGTGAAAGATAGATGAGACAAATGGATTTTTCAAATATTTGGATGTTTATGATATTTTTGAAATGTTTTCAGGCTATTTTTGGTATTTTCAAGATTTTACAAATGCTTTGATTTTTTATTTTCCAATATTTTTGGGTTTTCTAAGATTTTGACCAAGAGACTAACCTAAAGACCTATCATAGGGGCCTCAAGGGTTGATCAACTAGATTAGCCTTGCCTACATTATACACACAGAGACCAGGTAGTTTGACTGACAAAGACTTGATTATTGATGAGATATGAACAAATGGACTGCCAATTTATTATGATGGACTCCTAAAGGACTGACCTAAGTGTCTCGGGGATGATCCAAGATCAACCTTTCCTACATTCAAGGCTCAGTGATGGCGTAGTTCAACAAGACGACTTTGTTTTTGACTTTTTGAATTTTTGACCTATTTTTGGATTTTAAATTTTTTGAATGTTTTGGGATTTTTTTATTTTCTAATTTTTTGGATTTTCTGATTTAGGGACTTCAAGAATATACACAAATCCGATTCGACAAGGACATGCCCCCAGCATGTTGCAATAAACTACTTGGATAAAGGCAGGACAAACTGACCTTGAGAATGGGTCGAGTAGTACTAGGAGGGATCATGACACAAACACAAGACCAAGCTATGATGCTGACACAGATGGGTGATGTAATGGATGGATGATAGATAATGTAGAATGAGTCGTAAAGATCCTGGTGGATGGAAAGTGCTTATTTAAACAAGGTGCATGTTTGCTAGGTTTTCACCAAGGTACTTGTCGAAAGCACCACCAAAGTGGTTTTCACTAAAGGATGATCTTTCTCTTTACTGTTTTTTATCCTTTTTCTTATTTTTTTGGATTTTTAATTTTTTTAATTTTTTTGTTGTCACCATCATGCCTATTTTCCAAGTTTTCATCAAGGTGACCATTTTTTCAGGTCATTTTCTGATTTTTTGTTTTATATTTTTGGTTTTATACCTTGAAATATTTAGGCATAAAACCTTTTGAGATGGGATTTGTTCATGGGCTCCTGCAGAGGCTTTCCTTTTGGTGTTGATAACTGATATGCACCTAACTTGTGGCTAGCTATGATGACAAATGGTCCCAACTAGTTGGGTTCAAATTTTCCTTTACTGTCTTGATTAGGGACATTCTTCTGGTTCTCCTTTAGCACAAGTTCTTCAACTTGGAAGGTCATGCTCTTGATCTTCTTGGTATAGTTCCACTTGAGTTGGTTTTGATACACCTACAAGTGGTCAATGCCTTCATTCGTCATTCTTCTAGCAGTTCCAACTCATTCAGTCTTGACACTTGATATTCCTCATTTGTGATGAGGTTTTGTAGTGATATTCTTAGTGATGGGAGCTTGATCTCAATGGATAATATGGCTTCTAATCCATAGACTAGGGAAAAGGGAATGGCACCAGTGGGTGTGCGGATGCTAGTTCGATAGGCCCAGAGGGCGGGATTTAATTGTAAGTGCTAGTCACGGTCAACTTCATTGACCGTTTTCTTAAGGATTTTTAGAATGGTCTTGTTTGTAGCCTTAGCTTGGTCGTTTCCTTAGGGATAATACAGGGTGGAAAAGCGAAGTTGGATTTTAAATTTGTCACATAGGTTACAGACATCCTGATTTTTGAATGGTGTCCCATTATCTAAGATAATGGCTTGTGGGACACTGTAGCAGCATATGAGGTAGTTCAGGATGAACTTAGATATATGCTTTTCTAGTTATGTAGGTCATTGGTATGGCTTCCACCCACTTTGTGAAGTACTTAGTGGTGGTAATGATAAACTTGTGGCCACTGGATGAGGTGGGGGTGATTTTTCCAACAAGATCGATCCCCCACTATGAAAAGGGCCACGGTGTGATGATGGGATGAAGTTCTTGAGTTGGAGCAAGGATGAGGTCCCCATGTTGTTGATACTATAGACACCTTCTGACATATTCATGTGCTTCTCTTTCCATGGTAGGCCAATAATACCCTGTCCTCAGCAATTTCTTGGCCAAGGTCATACCGCTCAAATGCGAACCACATATGTCATTATGTACTTCAGTTAAGGCAGTCAAGGCCTCCTTAGTGTTCAGACACCGTAACAGGGTTCCTTCTATACTCCTACAGTAAAGGGTATCTCCTAGGATAATGAAGCAAGAGGAATTTTTGACAAAGGTTATTTTTAGGCTTGAGGCTAAGTCAGTAGGCAGGACCCCTATTCACAAGTAGGTATATATATCGTGATACCAGGGATCACCGAGATCAATGATTTCACACATAAATTTTGACTCTAGTACCTCAAATGCAGGCACGAGAAGCCGCTCTACCAGGAATTCATGCTTTGGGACATTGTGAGGGATGTCCAATAGGGATCCAATTGTTTCCATGGCATCTATTGCTCTGTTGTTGACTCTAGGTATCTGCTCAAATGTGATCTTGATGAAGGACTCCTTAAGATTTTCCACCAATTTCTTGTATGGAGTTAGCTTGTCATCTTTAATCTGGTACTCATCATTCACTTGATTGATTATAAGCTGAGTCTCCATATACCTTAAGAGCCATGATATGCCACTGCATTGCTTTTCTAAGTCCTATGGTTAGAGCCTCATATTTTGCGATACTGTTTGTGCAGGGAAATGCCAACTTGTAAGATCTTGGTATGCAGTCTCCTTGTGGAGTTATGAAAAATACCCCATCTCCAAATCCATGTTGTGTGTAGGAACCATCGAAGTGGTCTACTATGCTCAAGTTGAAGATGGATTCAGTGGGGAATTCTAAAATTAGTGAGTTTTCTGAATACATTGGTGCTTCTACCAGTTGGTCTGTGATCACTTGTCCCTTGATGGCCTTTCACTCCACGTACTCAATGTCATATTCTAATAGAATCATGACCCACTTGGTCATCCTTCCTATGAGCATTGCTTTGGAGAGTAGGTACTTGAGTGGGTCAATCTCGGTAATGAGCTTGATTTTGTGTGCTAACATGTAGTATTTGAACTTCTGTGAGGAAAACACCACTACTAGACAAGATTTTTTGATGAATGAATAGTTTAACTCATTCCCTACCACGGTTCGGTTGATGTGATAGATGGCCCTTTTTGTTCAATTTTTATTGTGTTGAGTTAGGAGAGCCCCAAGAGTTGTCATTGTTGCTGATATGTAGAGGATTAGCGGCTTTCCTTGGATTGGCGGCATAAGCACTGGAGGTGTGAGAAAATATTCTTTGATCTTGTTAAAGGCTTCATCACACTTCTCCTCCCATTTGTACGCTACCCCCTTGTGGAGTAACTGAGAATATGGGATTGACTTGTCTACCAGCTGAGCTATGAACCGACGGATTAACTGGAGCCTTCCTTGCAGGCCTCTAAGTTGTTTCAATGTCTTCGATGCCTCCATCTTGAGGATTTCCTTTACTTTAGCAGGATCTATTTCAATCCCCCTCATGGACACGATGTATCCCAACAACTTCCTTGATTGTATGTCAAAGAAGCACTTCTTTGGATCAAGGCAGACCTTGTATTTCTCAAGTCTATCAAAGATGACACTTAAGGCTACTATGTGGTCTCGCCTCTTTCTATATTTTTCCAATATGTCATCAACATTATCTTCCATAATCTTATGGATCATGTCATGAAAGATTAAGGTCATGGCCCTTTGATATGTTGCTCCAACATTCTTTAAGCCAAACGACATCATGTTCCAGTAATATGTCCCCCATGGACAAGTGAATGTTGTTTTGTGTTGATCTTCTTTGGCTATCATGATTTGGTTATACCCAGAGAATTCATCCATCAATGAAAGCATCTCATGTCCTGGGATCATATCTACAATCATATCAATATTGTGAAGTAGGAGGCCATCTTTGGGACATGCCTTGTTTAGGTCTCTAAAATTTGTGCAGATACGAATGTCGCCAATAGGCTTTGAAATAGGTACCAAGTTTGATACCCACTCTGGATAGTTGATCAACTGTATAAACCATGCATCAAGCAACTTCTTCAACTCCATTTTGACTAACAAGGCTATTTGAGGATGCATTTTTTTGATCTTTTGTCTAACAGGCTTTGCTTCAGGGTAGACTGCTAGATCATGGACCACAATCTCTGGATCAAGCCTGGGCATGTCGGCATAGGTCCAAGAAAATTTGACTTGTCTCTCCCTTAAGAAGGAAGCTAGGAGCTCATGTTCTTCTAACATCAATGATTCAACATAAAATGTGATATGCAGGGTTTCTTCTATTCCCAAAATGACTGGGTTGCATTTTTCGGCTAGAACCACTGACTTTTCCTGATGTAGAGCTCTAAGGGGAAGATTGAATCCTTCATCCTCAGGTGCCTCAAAGAGGTTTTCATCATTGTTTACATCCTTTATTTTTACTATTTTTGGGTCAGAGAGTGTCATGGTGTGGTTTTCACTCAAAGCCCTTGAGATTATTCTCAAATTTTCACTTTTGCAACTAAAGGACTCAATCGTCTCCCCATAGTATGCTTGTGTGTCCAGAATGATATCGAACCTAGCCTTGTGATCCCCATGTGGCACCATGTCCCACAGTCCCATGAATTTTGAGAGTGCCTCATCATTTCGAGGGTGTCCAGAATTAGCGGTCCTCATTGGTCGTAATCGATGAGCTGTGGGTAGACTAGGAAGATCTCATGGTTTTTATGGTCATTGGTCTCAAAGGAAAAGGTACTAATCATGAGTAGGGAGGTATCTTTGAAAAGCATAGGAAAATTGGTTATGGGGTCCTCATCACTACTACACACATCAGTTATGTCAAAAGTGGAGTTTTCTATAACTCGACCGGTTGATACGAGTAAGTGAAGGGTGGATCTTGATTGTTGAGGAGGAGTCTTGAACTTCCTAAATGAGGAACCTTTTCCAAGTATGGTCACCTTCGGTGGGGTACATCCGAGACCAAGATTTATCATACGCATCTCCGACATGAGGGGTATTAGAAACCCATTGTCATTTTGTCCAAGCTTTTTGTTTTTATCATAGCCCATGGTGAGCATCATTTGTAAGCCCTTACTATTGTCCTCCATAGGCAGATCTATTGTTGGTCTATTATCTTGGTACAAGAGGTTGGATGGGTCCTCCTCTATTGTTTCCCAACCTAGGTTTTCCCAACCTCAGAAGCTAGAGGAGCTTGTTGTGAAGGTTTGGGATGAGGAAGCATCATTTGATTGTGGTCGTCCTTGTGATCTAGGAGATTGCAATAACTCTCCCACCACAAAAGCATTTTTCATAATTGAATAATCTCCACACCCATTGTCCTAGATAATGACCTTGATATCGGAGATGGCGGGGATGGTGGGTGTCGATGTCACAAAAGTGGAAGTGAGAGTAGTTGGGTCAATGTATGGATTTGAGGGACCCTCATCATTCTTGGGTACTTGTGGTATTTTGTAATATTTGGCCTCCATATTTTTACAATAGTAAAAGGGTTCAAGATCCCCATGGACAATAACTTCTTGGCCTTGGTATGGAAACTTTACACACTGCTGGAACGTGGAGGCTACGACTTGCATCCTATGAATCTAGGGACGCCCTAGGAAAATGTTATAAGGAAATTCTAGGTCGAGAACATGTAGGTTGTTTCCATGATGGTCGACCATATTTGAATAGGGAGTTGGATCATGCCCTAAGACACTCTTTGTAGGCTCTTATGGTTATGCCTTTTCGTTTTTCAACAGCATATTTGGAGAATCCCAAGCTTTTTATCAATTTAAGGGTGCATATGTTCAACCATGCACCTCCATCTACCAGGACCCTCTTGACCTTGTTTTTATGAACGAAAGCCTTAAGATGAAGCGCATGATTTTGAGATGGTTGTGTTGGAAGATCTTGTTTTGAGAATGTGAGAAGGTGAGGTGTAGTGATGTGTGTGACCATAGCTTGGAATTGATCCGCGTCAAGATCAGTGGGAACAGAAGATGAGGCTAAGGCTTCTTCAAGGATCTTCTTGTGGGCTAGTAAGATCTTTAGTAACTTCATGATGGAGATCTAAGCTAGGGTTCTTTTTAACTGATCAAGAACATTATAGCCACTAGGAATGGATCTTGGGTTGGAAGTGGGTGCTCTAGGAAGCTAAGAAGATATTGCGATGGTAATTTTTCTGCCTCTTGTGGTGACTCCACAATTGGCTTGGGCTAGTTTGATGGTGATGGTAGTGACCATTTCCTCTAGAGATGCAACAACATGGTCCACGCTTTTGAAGGTACCCTTTCCTTTATCATTGTTATTGTTTCCCTTATTGTGGTTGGGCATCAAATTCATGTAAATCTTAAGATTTTGATTCCCAACTGGTTGTTCTACATCTATGAGGTCTTGGATAAAGTTTTTAGCCTCATGCAGCTAGCAGTTGTATGTCCCTTGATTTTGTGGAAATCACAAAGGTGATTTTCATTGTACCATGGCAGTTTTACCAAGGGTTCCTAATAGTTTTCATAGTTGGGAACTATGATGAGTTTTTCCTGCACCAGTCTTTTCATGATGGATTCAGTCAATTCCCCAAGGGGTGTGTACTTTCATTTGGGGGAATTTTTGTTTCGTTGGGGTGGCCCCCTTTGATCGTTCACATTGTTGGTTTTTTAGTTATTCAGTTGTTGTGTGATAGTGTTGTCTTGTTGATTGTTCTGATTGTTGTTTTGGGGTTTTTGTTGGGGTGGTTGTGTTTTTTTGAGGTGCACTAATGACAAATTTGGCATTGACCACACCATCATTGGTAACATTTCTATTTTTCACCCATGTGTGAGGTTTATCGTTATAGTCGTTGGATGGGAGGCTTTCTTGATAAGAAGGAGCTCCCCCTTATGAGATAAGGGCTCGTTCAATATTGAGCACCTTGGGGATCAACTAATTGTATGCTATGATGCATTACATCTTGATATGGAAGGACAAGAGTCCATCAAGATTTGCAATGATGGTGCACACTTGTTCCTCGGGCATGGCCCATTTACTTTTGTTGGCCTTTGATTGCCATTGTTGCAAGAATGAAGCAAATTTTTTTCCCTTGGATTGTTTCATGGCTGAAAGTTCTTCTAGGGGCACATCCATAGCTATGTTGAAAGAATAGTTTTGTATAAATGCGTCCATGATTTCTAGGAATTTTTTTATTCTTGAGAGATGGGAGAACCAATCAATGGAATTTCCTACCAAGCTCTAAGGGAACAGTTGCATTAGATAAGTTTTGTTGTATGCAACCTCCATGCAATGCACTTGAAACTCTTTGATGTTATCTTTAGGGTTTCCCGTTCTACAATATTTATCAAATTTTGGGATCTCGACTCCCTTTGGGAATGGTTTCATGATGATGCTCCTATCAAACAGATAGGGGCACAAGTTCTTTGGCAGTTTTGTGTTTTTCCCTGATTGAAGATCAAGCACTTGTTGTGAAAGGAATTTGATTTGTGTTGATACATTGCCTTGAAGATCAGGTGGTGGGATGAAGGTGTTTTGCAGTGGCTCAACCGTTGGAGGGATGGGTGGATTGTTTGGTGTGTCGGTGGATGGTGTTTGCACATTTTACTATGCCAAGTATGATTGTAGCTGCTATTGTACCAACAATGCTTGATGTTGGTCCTATTGTTTGTGCACTACTAATGCCTATTGTTGAGCTTCTTGTTGTTGTTGTGCCAACAATGCTTGTTGTTGGGCTGCTAGTTAGGCTGCTTCTTATTGCTCTTGATATTGCTTCAACGGTTGTTGGTATACTTGTTGTTGGGTTGCTTGTTGTTGTGCAAGGTATTCTGCTTATGCCTATGCCTTTTCTTGTGCTTGTGCTTGTACTTGTGCCTGTGCTTGGGATTGTTGGGCAGCTTGGGTGGCTTGAGTATCTTGACTAACCTATTGGGATTGTTCTTGTTGCAACAATGCTTGGGCTAGCACCTAAGAAACTTGTTGCACTTATCAAGCTTGTGATACTTGTTATGCGATTTGCATTATTTGAGCAGTTTGAGTGGGCTACGCGGCTTGAGCAGCTTGTGTTGCTTGTTGAGCAGTTTACATTTGTTGTGCAACTTGGTATTGTTGGAGTGCCTATTGGTAGGCTTGGTGAGCTTTAAGTGCTATGCTACATTAACTTGTCACATTTGGATTTGGTGATGGTGGCAGTGGATTTGGAATGTTAAATGTGGTGATGAGTGGTTGAGATGTTTGTTGAGTGATCGTGGTGGATGGTATGATTGAGGTGTTGGGTCCTTAAGAGACCATGTTTTGGGGTGTTGGGATCGATGTTATTACTTGGATGGATACCCCCTATTGTTTTGATATTGGCGGTATATTTGAAGGATTGGATGTGATGATTTGATTTGTGTTTGGTGGATTGCCTTGGATTGGTTGATTTTTGTTAGGTAAAGGAGGAAGTCCTAAACCAAGAAATGATATGGGTTGGTAGAGGAGGCGACGGTGGAAGAGGTGGTGGTGGGATTGGAACAGGAATTGGTGGAAGACTTCCTAGAATGAGTGATGATGAGGCCCTGAAGAGCCCACCTTGTCCAAATAAGCATGCTTGTACCAATGGGAGCAAAACTTGTGGGTCAAGAGGATATGTGGGTGTTGCATGGAAGGATGTGTTGTTGGAATCATGGAATGTGAGCAGGAAATATTGGAGGAGAGGGTTTTGAGGCATGGTACCTAATGTACCTGTGACGGTATTGGCATCCAAATTATGATTATTGACAAGGGGATGTTGTTGAAGGTCTTGGAATAATGCACTCCCCTTGTTGGCAATGGGTTGTGTGGTGGCAATGGATGATGTGGATTGTCGAATGGGTTGGACGATGCTCTAAGTGGGTGAGGTGAATGGTACAAGTGGCATGAAAGGCCTCTCCACAATAGTGCTCACATCCAAATCGGAGGGGAGTTTTTCCCCTTCCTTTGCTAATTCAAGCATGTATTGGGAGCGATGTAGTTTCATCATGGCTTTGACAATTCAATGATTTTTAGGGTTTTGGAGCATTTCGGTGATCTAGTCTTGGGTCATCCCTGTATTGGTAATGTCTTCCACTTTCCCTTCCTCTTGAGGATCTTATGTTATAAGAGAAAGATCGAGTAGTGGGCTGCTAGGTCCAACAGGATTGATCTCGGGTGCAGTTTGACTTAGGTCACTTGAAGTTGATGTTTTTGTGTTATACTCCATGTTCTTCTTGTGTTGTGATCTAGTTTGAACCATAAAATGAGGCTCAAAAGAGAAAATATAGGATGGTTAAAGATCAAAGGTGTGATGGTGAAATATGTGAAAGATGAATGATATGGATGATTGAACTCTTAGAAGATCTTGAGGGGAATGCTAGACTTTTGGGACTTTTTGGATTTTGTTTGACTTGATTTGATTTGATTCTTGGATTCTTGGATTTTGACCTTGATTTTATTTTGAATTGTTTTGATTTTTTGGATTTGGATAGTGAACAAATAGATACCAAGATTTTGGATGTTATCTATGGGATAGACTAGTTCACAAGATGACAATTTGACTAAGTGTAGGGAGAAGGATGCATCTACCCACACTTAACCAAGCAAAGATGATTTGTTGATAATTTTAACTAAGCACATGGAGAAGGATAGATCTACACATACCTATCCTAAATAAGATGATTTGATGTTTGATTCAAGGATTTTGATATAAGGATTTTCCAAAAAATCTAGCATGAAGGATGGTTTCAAGATTTCAAGAGTTGTTGGTGAGATGATTTTGGTTTGATGTTTGAAAGATGGATGAAGGTTGACTTTGATCCTACATGTACCTAAAAAGACTCTTGTTTACATGACCTTGGTTTTGAAGAACACACTTGACTCTAAACCAAATGCTCAATTTGTTGAAAAAGTCTCAGATTCTGAGAATGATAAAACAAGTACAAATTGGGATTGTTTCTTGAAGCTCTTCTATAAAATTTGAAAAGAAATCTTTGTCTAAATTCATAGAGCATTAAGAGATGCTTTTGATGAGCTTTAGGACTAAGATATTTGATCTTGGGTTTCTGTATTTTGATCTTTTTTGAAATCATTTGATGAGGCACATTTGTGAGATTCAATTGTTCTTATCTTTACTTAATGACTTCTTTTTTACCACAAACCCTTCTTGATTAGGTTTTTGAAACTAGATGTCTAATGTTTTAACTTCTTGAAGTCAGTGTTATGAATGTGTTCAGAATGTGCTCTATTATGTGATCCACATTTCTTCTATGTTGATCCTATGCTTGTGTGGATCTGAAGGTTTTCTAATGGTGATCTAATGGTGATATCTCCCAAGTTGTAGCTTCTGGTTTGATGGGATGTCAAAGTTACATTCACCAGTGTGTGAACCATTCTGGCAGAGTTAGTTTTTTATGACTGGGAGAAATGTTTTTGCTCCGTAGTCCTCCAATGTTTTATTTCAGATCTTGTAGATCTGGAATGTGTCTTATAATTGAGTTTTCTTGGTTTTGGCAAATATTTTTGTGGTTGGTGATCCAAAAGTCAAGTTTTAGATTTATTGTATGTGTTTGCACAGTCTGGATGGACTAATAGAAGGAGTTCAGTGTTCAAAGATTGTTGCACTTGTTGCAAATGTATTTGAAGGAACCTGAGATGTGTTATCATGCATAATGAGTCATTTTGCATCGTTCACATGCTATCTTCCTATTGGGAAGCGTATACATCAATGTTCATTTGTGTTTTCATTAGGTTTGGTCAACCTGGTGGTCGACCTGGTGTTTACACTTCATTTGAAGAATTAAATTTAATTAAGGAAGTGTGTGGTTGATTTGAGACATTACTTTTTAGTCTTGGTTAAGTATTTTTATTGGTCTACTCTCACTCCTTTCCACCGTGGGAATGTTGAGCTGTCGACCTAATTTGAATTTATGAAATGAGGCATATGTGGTCGACCTTGGAGAAAGTTTCTAAGGTTAAAGATGGTATAAATGCAATTCAAATTGTGAAGAATTGAGGTTTGATTCAAAGTGACAAAGTAAAAAAAATCATAAGAGTAAAAGTGTGTGAGAGTGAGTTGAGGCAGCAGTACTTCATTGTGTTAGATTCTTGAAGGCAATGAGCTAAAGGTTTCTACAATATTTTGATCAAAGCTGCAAATGTGTGTTAATTTTTTTGGTAGATCTTTTGTTTTCTTTTGTATCAGTAGGCAGTGAGCCTCCCTATTGGACAGTGAGTCCTTTTTGTAGGCAATAAGCCTTTGTATTTGGACAGTGAGTCCTCTTCTGGGCAGTGAGCCTTTGTAATCAGTTTTGTTATTTCCTTATATTACAAGTTAATCCTCATTGCGGTTTTTCCCTTATTGACTTTTCCATGTAAAAATTATGGTGTTCATTATGTTGATTTTATTTTTTGTTATTTGTGTTTCATGTTCATACTTAATAACAAAATAGTGTGGTTGTGGAATTGATAAGTGTTGATGTTTTAAGTTTGAATTTTTGTGATAACTCATTCACCCCCCCTCTCAGTTGTCCTGCGCCTTTTAACACACTCCTTTATGAGTAATCTGGCTACCTAATCATCATAGGGACATCCCGATGGTAGTGCATGTGATAATAAGTAGCCTCAACAACAGTCTCTTTTTACAATCAGGCAGACACTATTCATTCCTAAGTTGTAGCTGTCATAAACTCTAATTATTAGCACCGCCCAACCTCCTGTGCCAACTGCATATTGGTAGTTTTCCTAAGTTGGTGCTCCTAGTCCCTCTCTATCGTCAGTGCTTGTATCTGTTGACAAGCCTGATCTCCCTCACTCGTCACCACCTGCAACTACTATTGCAGTTGCTATATCTATGCATCACGGGTATTTGGCCTCAATAGTGGCTATTGTGGAGGTTGTTGCTATAGTGGTGGTTGTTAAGGAGGCTGCTAATGCAATGGTGGTGCACCTAGGACCTTTCCATAATGATGCTAACCATCTTGGTCATCCTTTCCTCTACCCCTACCATCTAGACCTTTGCCTTGTCCTCTGCCATGTTTGTCATTTGGTTGACCTTTGCCTCTACCTACACCCTTCCCTCTCGGCCTCCCCCATGGAGGTATACCTACTGGTTCTATAAATCACAGAGGGGGTATGAACCATGCATCATAAGCAAGTGTCATCTGTGCATCCACCTGTCCCTGAACATAGGCACATGGCCTAACAACCAGCTATCAGAAGCCCTCTACAACCTCATGGGTCAGGATCGTGTATGCCCATGCAGTCTCTCGAGTTGACCTTTCAAAAATGATGGTGTATGCATCATCAGGTTTGTCCTACCTCTCACCAAACTGTCTAGCAACCCTATCAAGTAGGTGCCTCTCAATAATAGTGTTCTCTTGACCCTACATATATTAGGTATGTCGAGTAAAGAACAATTGTTGCACATCATCATACCAAGATGGCATTTGAAGCCATGGTCACCATTTGAATACCATCATATCATCGATCACTCAATGCTAGTAAGGAATTCCAAGCTACCCTATGTTTTGTAACATGATGGTACCCTTGTATCTCCAGACAACTGGATCATTTGGATCCACATCTACCATGTGAACAATAGGTTGGAGCACGATAATATGCTCCCAGGCCCAAATGTGAAGAAGGGTGACCCCTGTACTGATCACTCTCCCATCACAATAAACAAAATCATGCATATCATGGTAAAGGGAGGCCAACATCGCTGGCCTCCATCCTATTGGGTCCTCCAAAAGAGCATCCTATGCCAAGCTAGACCTCATCCCAGACTAAATCCTCTGCTTTGTCGTTCTGGAGCAACCAAACTTGAGATAACTACTGCAATAATCAATCTAAAGGTCAACGCTTGACTTTTGTACATCTCTAGGTCTATTTAGGAGTTGAGTAGGACAATAGACTCCTAGTCAAGAACATCATGGCAGGCATCATATCTGGCATCAACATCCTAGATCACATGCTCACCATGTATCAATAAACATAAAATACGCCATACATCCTCTAACATCATTGTCGCCTCATTGGTAGGTAAGTGGAAAGATGAGGTCTCGCCATGCCATCACTCGCATAACATTGTCATCATCGCCAAATGTATTGGGAAGACGAACACGTAAGTAACGTACCATAAACCAATCTCCCCCAAGTGCTCCTATCACAACTCAAACAAATCATCAAGTCTAGATAAAACAGTCATTTAGTCCTCACAAAACATCAAAGGTTGGATAACCTCCTACACCCATGAAGTGCATGACGTAATTTTTTTGTAAAAATGGCTAAGTTTGTGAGTTTTATCCCCCAAAATGACAATAGCGTCACTATTTATGATAGCATCACTATAATTCAAATTCCAAACAATGACGCTTGAAGCATTCAAATTGCAAATCATGATATGCATCGCTAAACACATATGTGTCGCTATTTGAGCTTGGAAAACCCTAATCCTAAATTCTAAATTGCAAGTTGCATCACGATTTGAAATTTGAAACCCTAAAATTAAATCATGAACTGCTTCGCTAAACACATGCATCACTATAAATCAAAATAGCATTGTTGATTCTAAAAATATAGTGACACTGGCAAAATTCAAAATTTAAAATGCAATAAATGTGCCTAAAAGTCAAATTTCAAATCACATACTAGTGGTCCTGCACCTAGAGGCCTTTGGTATTCGTGAACTTGGTCGAAAATGTGTCATGGGAGCACTTGTTGCACTATTTTGTCAGAGGGTCAAAGCTCAAAATGTAAGAATTCTCTAAAGTGCGAATGCACAAATGAATTGAAAGTGACCCTTCCTCACCTATTTATGCTTAAAAAATCAAGTTTTTTGCCCTAATTTAATCACAAAGCTAGGGTTTTTTCAACATTTTCACCAATCTTGCCAATCGAAGCTTATTTTGCATCATTTTTTGTGTATTTGGCATTTTTTTGCATCCCAGAGCCTTTATGGACCCCCTGGGCAACATTTTACCTTTATCAAGAAATCAACCCAAAATTCAAAATTTCCACCTGGTTTCTCGAGGGGGTAGGGAACCGACTTATTCTTTCTACTAGGGCAGTAGTGGGGCATCCAACAATCATTTTTTTTATTTAAACAGTAGTTTTTATTCGAAGGGCATAAGTCTTTGAACCAATGTAACATGTACCCTGCTTCAAAGAGGTGCAAAATGTAGACACTAAAAAATGTCCTAAATGATATTATGCACTCAAATTAGGTATACTAACATCATTTCCTCATAAACCCCATCCTCTTTTCACTAAATTTATTGAATTAGCCTAGCTATTTAATTAATTGCATCATTTGTATCTATTAACCAATCAATCTAAGCAGGTTAATTCACCCCCTTTCATGCTAACATTTTGTCCAATTAAATTAAATACATCAAATTATTTAATTTAATCCCTAAATCCTCTTATTTAATTAAATAACCCTAAGCTATTTAATTAAATGTCATTTCACTTTCCCCTTTTCATTAAATCATTTTATTTAGTGAAAATCATCTAATGCCCATAATTACATGATTAAACCTTTGTTTAATTAGCAATTATTAATTAATATAATTCCCCCCACTTGCAGGGGAATATTCCAAGAGAATATTCCTCCGTTGCACATTCCTCCAAATGGAATATTCCTTCCCCTTTTGCACATTAAAACATTGTTTTAATTGCTAAATTATCTATTTTTCTCACCCATGTGAATATTCCAAAGAATGTTCTCTTTTCTCACTCATTTGAAAAAGGGGAATATTCCTTTTTTTCAACAAACTTACTTGACTTCTTGAGCAAGTTAACTTGTGACCTCTTGGGCAAGTTGAAAGTGTGTTTGTTTGGACAAAGGAGAACCCTTGATTAAATATCATCATTGATTCTCATCTGTTGATGAGAATCCATGATCCATGCCTCCAACTTCATCCATCCTTGACCATTGATTAGCTTTTTCCATTTCAACCCTTCATTTTTCATTTGCTTTCCTATAAATAAAGCACTATTTGGAGACAAATAGATCCATCTTTTAATAAAAAACTTATGTTGTTAAAATCATTTTCACTTACACTCACATTTAACATCATTTTAGCTTTATTTACTTGCATATTAGCTTAGCTTCCATTAATGGCTTCCATAATAACATAGATGCATACATTTAGCTTATTTATTAATTAGTATTTTAATCTTTTGAAGCTTACATACATTTAGAGTAGACTTGCATACACCCATGTATCGATAATCTTAGCATAAATCATGTTAAAATAGCTTGCATCATGTTTATTTAGCTTTAAATCATGTTTTCATACACATCTATCAATGGTTTCATCAATTTTCTTTAATAAAACTGATTGAAACAAGCTCATTATCCAAGGGATTGGGAAAGGGTCACCATTTCACATCAATGCGACACCACTCCCCCAATAGGATAAGTTTCAGTGTCTTAGATTAGAGGTTTGTCAAGCTTTCATGATTTAGAATGTTAGTTTTAATGGCTTCTTTGTCTTTGTTTACAATGAATGATCTTATTGGTATTGATGCTTAGTGGGTTAAATATGCCTCAAATTCATATGGATCGAGTGTAGTTAACCTATACTATGCCATTGGTTACAAATAGTTATCTTAGATTTAGCTTCAACCTCTGTGTTTCAAGGATACTAATTGGAAAATTATTTTTAAACAAGCAAAAGGACTTGAAAAACTAGACTTGAATCAAAATTAGTATGAAAGGTTCACAAAAAACACTTGGTATATACAATACACAATCAAGAAGATAAAAAAACAAACCTAAATTAATCAATTAAAAGGTGTGACTCCTAGTGTGGGACCATAATGGAAATTAATCCATTAATATTATCTACTCGTGAATGGATAGCTAGATAATGTGAGGTCATGTACCACTTACACACCCCTTAACTTGGAGGATAATGCCTTTCCGAAGGTTAGCTCTATCTCACCACATGGAAGTTCCCATGAGTAACTTTAAGGGGTGATATGCTTCCCTTACACCACACTAGAAGATAATCAATGGTCTTAGGCTTCTATTTATAAGCTCACTAGGGGAAATCCATGAACTAAGGGCTCATCTATGAAAAGATTAGGAGGGTCTCTCTTCGTCTCTTCACCTCGCAATTCTTGATGGATCAAGGGTCCTAGGGCTCTGCCAAACATGATGATGACTCCTTTTTGAGGTACAAATTTATCTCTTTACCCTTTTTATGCCTTGTTGTAAACATGGTTAAGGTTGTACACCTAAAATTGACCACTTTTGTTTGATCAATTTATCCTTATATTGACTAATTTCTACCACTCGTATTAATTAAATAATGTTCATTATTTGATTAATATTCCCTATCTTTCATCTATATTTTGAGTCCTATCCTAATGTGATTAATTTAATTAATTTACCTGTTTTAGACCATAGTATCACATTCATCCATTAAATTGAATAAATACCCTTATTTATTTTATTTTATTCCTAAATCCCCTTTTTTCCTCTAAACAAGAATTAAATTTAATTCCTATTTATCCTCACCTCATGTCACATCCTCAAACTCTCCCAATTACCCTCTAATCCTAATCCTAACCACTTGCCTAATCTATCCCTAATCATGTGCACACACTTAATCCTCGATTAAGTGCGGTCAAATCTTCCCTCACCCATCTTATCCTCTCTCTCATAAATTTCCCCTTCTTGGAAAATACCCCATGTTTTTGGACACATGGGTCTTTCTTTCAGAATTTTCCAAAATGAATTTTTAATTTCTTTGTTCTTTTCACTTCCCTCATTTTGGAGTGTGAAGACAAGATTTTCCTTTATGGAAAATCTTTCAAAGTACCTCCAAGGTACCATCTTCTTCGCATCACACCTACACCATTCCATGAGGTGAGATCCTCCACCCTTGATCATCAACTTGTAATCTTGACCTTCCATCCAAACTCCCAAAATCTATAAAATCCAACATTTAGCCATTATTAGCTCTCTCTCTCTCTCATTCTCTCTCTCACACACACATAGACACACACACATTTTATCACCAGAGAAAGATTATTCAATCAAAATCATTAGTGATCACACATCCAATCAACTATAATGGGAACATCTACAAAACATGGAGTCTTTTATAGTTTAATTTTATTAAATTATATGCTTGTTTGACTTCTTTTGCCCAATGTTGTGGTTTGCTTGTTATTTATGTTGTTTGGTTTTTATTGCTTAAATCATTCACATGGGCATGGATTTCATGCACACAAACATCATCCCTTGGGGTGATTAAATCTCCAAGCAAGCCCCCTAACAAAAATAAAACAAAATAACATTTATTTCTAATCCTTAAGATCACCCTAAGGTGTGAGAGAAGAGCATACACAAGTGTACCTTGGGGTTTAAAAGGCATGTGTAAATTTTTAATCCAAAAGAAAGTGTGTAGGTAAAATTTAACCCAAATTTTATGTGAAAATAAATAAAATAGACAAATCACATAGAAACAAACAAATTCTATGATCGAATCTTTAAAAAAATATCTTGTAAAACCACTTAAGTTAGTGGTTTGTAAGATAGATTTCTTGGACATATGAAAATACCTGCTCACAAAAGCTAGTAAAAATTATAAAACAATTTAATCCTATAGAAAAATAAACATCAAAAATAGAATCCTTGTGAATTTTTGAAAAATTAAAAAAAATCATTGAAATATGATAACGTATGCAAAATTTATGGATAATTGAAGTTTCAAAACAAAATTCTAAATTTGGGTGAGAATACCTAAATTCCAGAGCTTTTTTTTTACAAAACACCTTTACCACAGTGTAGGGATTTGAGTTATATTTTCAACACCTATAAAATTTTGAAATTTTGATTAGTTATGAAAAAAGTTATAGCAATTTTTGTAACATATAATTTTTAAAATTCAAATGGTGAAGGGGGAGGGCTTAAGCCCCTTATCGACCAACCCTTGGTTGGTTAGGTGATTGTTGGCTAGGGTGTTGGGGTGTTAATGGTTAAATTTAATCACCTTCAAATAGGATGTGACTGTTGGCGAAGGAACTCGCATGATCGAGGGCATAGATTGAGCCTTAGTTAGATGACTAAGGGGATTTCAAGGGTAAAAATAAATGACCAGCCTAGAAGTATGAATAAAATGTAGTTGCAACACAAATTTTAAAACCCCTAAAAAAATTCCTACCTACAAATTACAAACATCTTGCTCGATTGTGTATATCCACCCACAACAAATACACAATTCTACGCATAAGAAGGATACACACAATCTTTCACCAACAACAATATATATATTTCTTGTATATATGTTAAACATGATTGTGTGTATATTAAAACATTATATATGTTCACCCATTTAGAATACACAGTCTTGAATAGATTGCCTTCGTTATATATATGTGTATACCCTGCAAGAGGATTCTATGTACATTAAAATAAAGAAGGTATTGATGAGGGTAGAATTATGCTAGTTTAATTGCTAGTTTAAGACATATTTTAATACACTCAGTTTATTTGATGCTTTGATAAAACCCTTTTTAGCCAATGCAAGGACTGAAGAAATAATGTTTAATTATAAATGTTTGCTTTCACATG
Organism: Sequoia sempervirens; assembly: GCA_007258455.2. Taxonomy (NCBI): domain Eukaryota; kingdom Viridiplantae; phylum Streptophyta; class Pinopsida; order Cupressales; family Cupressaceae; genus Sequoia; species Sequoia sempervirens. The sequence continues at coordinate 785,777,944 of VDFB02193867.1, read as the reverse complement.
GTATGTTTCTTGGATGATGAATGTTTCTCTTTTCTTGCGAAATGTGCATGTTTTTGTGACTAATAATTGTACTTGAATCATGGTCAAACTTCTCGACCTCTCTAGAGTTAAGAGACTACAGTCAAATCCGAAGTTAATTAATAAACTACAAACTAAGTTTCAAAATCCCACCTCTCTAATAAAGTCTTGATAGATAAATTACCTTTGCTAGCTCAACTAGAATTACTTTTGATTAGCAATTTTCCAACTATTTCCCAATTGGATGATTCCCAGTTAGTTCTGAAACTAGCACACAAAACTCTCAGTTCCACATACCAATTGTCCCAAAGAAGATATGTATTTTGATCTATTTTGGATAGTCCTCTCTCTATCAAAATAAACACTCTTGTTATCCTACTCTTCAGTTAAGACTAATGGTGTACAACCAAGTAGTCTTCTACTAGTATTTTTCCTACATCATAGCTTTAAGAATGAAGCTCAATTGTATATAAGGAGGTCTATTATCTTTTGGAGTTAGTTGCTATTTTCGCAATAAGAAAATAAAAGAAATGAAGGAAATCTTTCTCCTTCATAATTTTCCCCCTTTTGGGGTCCATTAGATGCCAATATGAAGGGAAGTTTCCCCAAATTGTTAATCTCTAGACCCCTTTGAAAGGGGAGTCAGGGCCACTTGTTGAAACGAAGGTTTTTCTTCTTAGTTAGTTTTCTTTTTTGTTGATTATTTCGATCTCGTGAATCTATTGCATTTAAGTTATTGAAATTGCACTCTTGTTAATCTTTTAGATATAGATTTTTTATTCATTTTTTTCAATTCACATTTTAATGTTATTCATTCATTTTGTTGAATTCTATAGACCATTTCATAATTATAAAGAAAAACAATATTTCGTATCAATTGTTCTTCTTTATGCTATTTGATTTTATTTCACGTTTGGAAGACTAGTAGTATGGTTAGTTTAATTATTTTAATTCTACAAAGTGTGATTGGTTTAAACATTTCAATTATGCAAACTGTGATTAGTTTAAACATTTTAGTTCTGCATAGTGTGAATTAGTTAATTATTTCGATTATACAATGGTGTGGTAGGGTAGTATTTTATTATTTCATAACACTAGATAAAAGAACCACCAAAGCAAATTATCCAATAAAGGAAAAAGAAAACCCTCATATTACCTTGCCATAAATAGCTATAAACACTGCCAAATTGATGAATTAAATGATTGGGATTTTAATTATAACAACCCCATTAGGTATGTTATGTATACACCAATGAATTATGTGTGTAGAAAAGAAAAAATATTGTATATACCTCCTATGAGTACTATGTATACTTCCTCCCTGTGAGTTTTTTTGTGCAACCGTACAATGATATGTACAATATGGGTTGTGCAAATTTTGTGTATTTGTATGAAATTCCACATAGATACAACTCAAATAGCCCTATAAGCACTAAAATTTATCTTGATAGAAAAATAACAGTTTTTATTTATTAAAAAATGTTTCTTGATTGCTTTGGACTCCTGTGAGCTCTATTTCATTTCTAGACATGCTTATTAAAAATTTGTTATTTAAAACCATTCAAAAACTTGTAAGAATTGGGTACTCAAAACCAACTAGATGACTCTCACACACAATGAAGTTAGATAAGGGTGTCAATCCCTAGTAGCGTTGTCAAAACATAAGCAATAATTCATAATTAAAATGGAAACAAATAAAAAGCAAGAGAATCCTATTCCAAACTACTACAAACCTCAGATAGAGCTCAACAAAAGAGTTCAAAACAACACAATAACATAAAAAACCAACTCAAATGTTACCACAAACTCCATTGTTGGATGATCTGATCCAAGCAATTATTGATATGCGAATGTTTCTTTGCTTGAGGATACCAATTCCAACAACATATACTTAGCTCAAAGTTGATGGATCATGAAATGGATAAAAAAGTGCCTCCATTTATAGAATTTTGGAAGAGGTAATGGATGGTTGAGATATGATGGTGAGATCAACGATGGATGATGATTGAGAGGAATTCCATAGGATGAAGAGGAGAATGGAGGTTTGAGATGGAGGTTATTGGAATTTGAAGGGATAAGATGCACTTACTATATTTGGTAAGTAATTGCAGTTGTGAGAGTCATAAGGGACATGTGCAACTAGGAGCCCTTTATTATTATGTTTCAAAAAGACAATATTGGAACCATAAGGACAAGTGTTCTAAGGTGTCCTTTGTTCTTGGATTGGGTTGAGGGAATATAGCCATAATAAAATAATAATAATATTTAATTATTTTAGCCATATGTGAGGTGGAAAATAAGTGTAAATGGTATTTATTTATTAATTGTGAGGTGACATGGAAAACGAGGTCTAATTAAATAATAAAATAATTGAGGGACTTTAGGTGAATGAGACTTGTCTAGGTAATTTGTTTGGTTTATTAGAAATAGGTATACTAGGGAAATATTTAGGTGTCTACAAGCTCTTTCATTGGTATTCTTGCTCATAGTCTATTCCCTTGTGTTGCTAGCCTTTGTCACCCATTTGGGTTTTCACCATTAACCTCCATTAGGTTTCCCTTCAAATTTTTAACTTAATGGGAGCGGTGTGGCTCTATTTTACCAATAATCCTCACTCAAATATATCCCTAATTGCCACACATATGCCCTTCCTCTACGTGTAAGCTTTAACAATTCCCTTTACACAACCTTTGAAAGGATGCCTCAAAGAATTATTTAATGCAAGTTTCAATGTATCGTATTTGATTACAACTCAAGCTAACCTAAGTGCCAAAGGAATCCATTGCTTAATCTTCATAAAATACTAATCAAACTAATATGCAAAAGCCTTTCAAGGATGCAAGATGATTGGAAAGAGCATAGAGGTTGCATTACCAATAACATGCATTGATTTAGATGAGTGATGGATGGTAGAAATTGAACAAATGACATCTCAACACAAAAATTTGAAGAAGATCACTCATGGTTTTCTAACATTCTAATTTTTTATTTTTTATTTTTAAAGAAAAAGGCATATGCAAGTAGATTATGAACATCAAAACAATGTCTAGCTATGAAATTTTATAATTTTATTACTTTGCAAAGTAAGGTTTAACTTTGCTATTAGGGGTGATCAATCTTGGTTACAATTGAGGAAGCTCGACTCTTATGAGATCAACTTAAGTGAACATACTATGAGTAGAGACAAGGGATTTAATTTTCTTTTTGGTTCTTTGCAAGGAGGTTCAAGAGCAAATGTATTGGCTCTTCTTGCCATTTTGAAAGTATAGCCTCTTAAATGAGACACCCATTTTTGTACATGTAATATATGATACATGGATTTTAACAATGACAAAACAAAGAAAAATAAAATGTAACATTTGTAGTAAAGATTCACCTTCTCTTCAAAACAATAAGCTGGAGCTACTTTTATGACCATTGCTTACCTAATATTTGCTTTGATATTATTAATTTGAAATCTATAGAAATTATTTATATCTTGAATAGATAATAATTATTTCAATACATATTTGTTCAGACACCAATGGACCATAATTTAACATACTAAAAATTACAAACATTTTATTTTATTACAAAATAAAAATTCATTTCTACCACCACAAAATCATATAAATATTAAGATCAAACACATGGCACATGCTAAAATTACTTAAAGACTACAGTATACATTTTAATAAAACTTGAAAAATTGTAGAAGCAACTAGACAAATACACCAGACATCAAGCTTGGGGGAGCAGGCTAAGCAGCCTACAAAATTGAATGCCCATCCCATGGGTTGTATGTTATGCCCATCTTGCATCAAGTACAGAGACCCCCACGACCTACTCTAATGTTTGTCAGACACAACCTGCCATCTGTAGCATGCTCCCTTGGCCTCCACCGTCAAGCCTAAAAAACATGAGATGGACCATTAAATTTAGTCCCCAACTACCAGAGAATTTCGTCTCGCCCAATTTTCGCAAAAATTACCCCTCATCTTCATTTTATAACAAGCGCAATTTTCCCAATTTTCCCGCAAAAATTACCAAGCTGCAGGTGAGGGCAAAGGAAAGCAAAGGAAATTACGCACTGCGCTTATGAAATGATTTGGAAGACCCTACACAGTCCTTTTCGGTTGCTTGCAAACTTAATAAATTTCTCAAATTCTCTTCTACGTCTTTTTTTGGCGTATGTTTGGCTTTCAATATGAGTTATTTTGTGCTATAAATCAGAAATGAATTGATTGTTTACCATTTCTTTTTTTTAAATCAAGGGATGGCATTTTTGTAAGTTATTTTAACTATTTACCTGCTTACCTGAGTAGATTTCAGTGTAGCAAATTCTGAATACCTTTACCACGCTTCAGACATTGAGATCAAGATATACAAAATTAAACAAATGCAGTCTTAATAAATAGACTATGTTACTGCTGATAGAGTGCACAACTATCTCATGCAACATGGGATTACACAGGATTACATACAGAAATAAATTGTTGCAGCCTCCTCATGGTTACAATGAAACCCATGACCCACTAATCTGCACTGGGAAAAGTCATAAACTTGGGCAGGAAAACCTTCAATTAAACATATTTTTTTTACCAATAAATTTTTTATTTTTTTTATGACTGTTTAATTTTTATTAATTTTTATTATAAATATTAAATTTATTGGTAAAATCAAATTTAAAAAAATTAATTATTGAATAAATGTAAGAAAGTGTGTTAAAGTGTAATACTTATTTCAATATTTTTAAAATATAGGGACAAATTTATTTTCAATAATGTTTCTACAATTTATATATTTTTGTAAGGTTTGTTTATTCATTCAAATCATATGCAAATTTCTATTTTGTCCTTGTTACTTATTTTTTATTTTATGTTTTGCATTTCCATCCTCAAGGTATTAACTTTTTCTTGAGGCACAAAGTAGAACTCTTGTATGACAACACAACCCATTTCAGCGTTTAGAATGTATAGTGGGGCAACTATAGAATGCGAGTGTCTGTGAGAGGCTCCAACTTTTAGAATCAAATTTTAGATTCAAATATAATAATTTATAGGTATTAAGTTTTTAAATTCCATTTATGTCAATTTTGTTGCTATTAACAAATAAAATTTTATAACTGAAAATTAATATTATCTTCCAGCAAAACTTTCTTTGTTGGATTTTAGTAAAATTTATAGATTAATGAAAATTCAATTTATTATATTTTCTAGTGTATTTAGGAAAAAAAGATTTCACAATGCTATTACATAGTGAATAATGTTATATTGATAATTTCTATGCATTTATATTTATAATAAAAATTAGAGCTAGATTGTGGTTGCATTTTGCGGCACAATTTATTTCTTTAAAAATTTCAATCTCTACACACTTTTTTTTGTGATGTATCTTGTAAATAATATTGGATCCAATGAAATTTTTCATTTTAATTTAATCTTTTTGACATACTCAAATTTCAAACGTTTTAATTTTAATTTAATCTTTATGACATAAACCGAATTTGACTAAGAAATATCTTTGTAAGAAACAAATTTTTATAATAAATAATTGGATGTCTATTAGTTATGTCCCTAAGTTTTCTTAAATATAGAGGAGGGTCTAGAGTATGTTCACTTGGTATAAAGGAAGCATTGTAAGAGTGTCATCTTAAGATTAAGGGATCCTTCACATGGAGTTAATCAAAACCTAGTCAAAACCTTTTGGACCATTGGAGTTAATCATACTTCACATTTGTTGATCATTGGGGTTATGGTATTTCACATTTTTTGGACCATTGGGGGTAATAATATTTTACATTTGTTTGAGTGTTTACAAGGATCTATGAGATGGAGTATGTTGGGTATGTTGTAAAAAGCATCTATGTTGATAGTTGAGGATGAATAGAAATGGTATGGGACGTCCTTAGGAGTTTTGAATAAAAGTTATGAACCTTAGAATGACCTTAAATTTTTCTACAATTTCATTGATTTGAATAGGTAGTGAATTCACCATCTACAATGGTGAAATTTTCTTTGTTATGATGATTGTGTCAAGTACCATAGAAAATTGGTTGGATACCGATGTGAATGTGTGATCACCCCAAATGGTTTTCATCAATTTGGTTATTTGATTTATTATTTGATGGGGAATATCATATATTTATTTCCCATGGCTTGAGTGGGTTTGGATCTCACTGGTATAGTGGACCATAAGTGTTGTTGGAACTTCTAGAATATGCATGTAGAATAGAAAGCCAATTTTTATTTTATTTATTATTTTAAGTTTATATATATATATAATTAAAATACCAAATATAAGTTATTAAAAATATTTATAAGTTATTAAATAATTTAGATGAAATAATAATTTCATCTTATAACTCTATAAAATATTAAAATTAAGGTATTTTTAATTTTTTTATAAATTTAATACAAATAAATTAATACCAACTAAATTAATACTAACTAATTATTAAAAACAAACACAGTTGAATCCAAAAGCTTGCTCTATTACTCTATGGACTGTGGAAAAATCATACCAACTAAATCATATATAGATTTTTAAGATGTATAACTATCAAGTTATATATTTTTAATAATCTTCTTAAGATATTTTACATAACAATCCACATAAAATTAAAATAATAATATTATCTAAATATCTTTATTTTATTATTTTAAATTAAAATAAGTAAAATTGTATGGAATAAATATATAGGTAAAAATTAAATTACACATAGGATAAATATATAGGTAAATTAAATTACACATAGGTAAATAAATATATAATTAAGTATGAATGAACTTTGTTAAATATACTATTGCATATAAGTTTATACATTAATATACTAATTTTAAAAACAAAAATATTCTTTGATATCATTATAAAATATTTTTTTAACACTAGAATAATAATTAAATTATAAAAGAATGAAAAATAATTATTATTTTTAAAAATTCTAAATTAATGATTTAAAATTAGAAATTAGAAAATTAAATTTCAAAAATCCGAAATTTACAATTACACAAAAATATGTTTCTAAATTCATATATTTAAATCATAAAAAATATTTTATTTTTTTTAATAAAATTGAAAACATTTCAAAAAGGAAAAAACATTCATATTCTATTTGATTCAAAATCAATATATATCTATAAATAAATATTATAAATTTAAGGTTTCACTAAATATTTTATTGAACAAAAATATAGAAACTTAAATATGTATCTAATAGAAAGACTTTTCATAATAAGTGCACATCTTATTGTTAAACAATTGCAAAATTAAATACAAAGAAAATATTAAAAAAATATTATAACAAATAAAAATAAGTTCTTAAGTTACTAGCATATTTATCTTTAAAAAAATGCAATAAAGAATTGTATTTACACTTATCATATAGTTTTAAAATAATTTATATAATATTATTATTATGGTTAGGGTTAGATTACAATTTAATTAGGGTTAAGATTACAATGTTGTCAAGGTTAAAGTTCAATGAGATTTATGGTTCAATTATGGTTAAGGTTAGGTTTAGATTAGTGTGAGTGTTTTACGATTAGTTAAGGTCAAGGTTCTTATAGGTTTATAATTATTGCTATGGTTAATTAGGATTAGAATTACAATTTGCAAGGTTAGGGTTCAATTAAGGTTAGAGTTCTAGGATGAATTAAGGTTAGGGTTCTTGTAGGTTTATAATTATTGCTATGTTTAATTAGGATTAGAATTACAATTTGCAAGGTTAGGGTTAGATTAGTATGAGGGTTCTAGGATGAATTAAGGTTAGAATTTGTATAGTGTTACAATTACTATTACAATTCAATAAGGATTAGGGTTAGGTTTGACATTATTATTCATTTGGGGTTAGGGATGGGGTTAGCCTTTAATTATGCTTATATTTTGGTTAGGGTTAGGGTTCATTTAGTAATATATTAAATATATTATTATAATATTTTAAATATAATAATTTATAGGGAGTGGACCATGGTTAGAATTACAGTTAGGGTAGGATTAGGATTAGTATAAAGTTTTAATCTAATTAAAGTTACATTCAATTTTAATATATTATTGGTTGCCCCAAAATATAGATTAATGATTATAATCACTTTCATGTCATGCCTAAAATTTTCCCAAAAAATCCAACAATTTTTTTTTTTTTAAATGCATTAGCTCTAACCAAATACCATTATTAATTCTAATGTTATTCTAACAAGATTAAGCATACTATATATGTGTATATAAATTTGTATATCATTAACAAATCATAGTTAAACCCAAAATAAAAGACCATATTATTGCTTAGTCAATAAGTCAATAATAATAGTGACATCATTAGATCAACCATTTATGCCAAGATAATAGTAAATTATCATTTAAGTAACACTTGATAGTGATAATACTATTTATTTAATAACTTCAATAATATTAATGATATGCATATATATTCTTAATTTACCTTTTTCACATCCTTAGTAAAATTCTTTCTCTATTTAATCTATTTAATTGTATGTATTTGTTTTAGGGTTATAATTTACCATTCTACACTGTTAGTAAATTTCTTTATCTAGTTATTTGTACATGTATTTATCTCACGGTTACAATTTACCTTTTTTACATTGTTAGTAACTTTCATTATTTGATGATTATAAATAAGGGCATGCTAACTATTTAAAGTTATAACAAGTAAATTAGGAATATCCTTTTAAGTGAACTAATTTGACATCATAAATATCATTTCTTCCCTAAACAATATTTTTAATATTATATAGGTGATTAATAGTGTTAACTTGATTATCCCTTTGATCTAATTAACACCAATCTTTCTTAATATTAACATAAATAATTTCAAGTGATTTACGATGTGTGAAAATCAATATTAACATTACAATTATCTTTATTGCTGCAGTAATAACATTAATATTTTTCTGATTATAAATATTTTCCTGATTATAAATATGACGATGACTCAAGATTTACATTAATATATTTACTTCATTGCTTGTCCATTTTACATTCAACCTTTAAAGCCATTAATTTAACCAAGCATATTTCAACACTTTAATATTCTGATGTCCATTTTAAAATTCACGGAAGAGGGGAAAGAGTTTACAGAAATTAAATTAAAGTTTCAGGTCAGTAAAATTACATTAGGAACTAAGAAAATCTTAATCGCTATGAAGATCATTTGACCTGGAAACTCAGAGTGAGACGGCTGGGAGAAGAGGGCAATTTCAACAAAGGTAAAGGTACATATATATTTTTTTTATTTCATAACTACCATAATATTTTCATTGTTTAATTTCCCAAACATCTCTGTAATTATTCTTGTCCTTAACTCGCCCTCAACAATAAGATGGTTATTGGCAGCCTTTATGATTAAACTTGCGCAGATCTACGGTTTGGTGGTTTACGTTATCGTTACAGCATTTAGTAATGGTATTATACCAGGTTACTTATGAGTGCCTTGAAGGGCATAACTGGTTCCAATTTATTTTTTGCTTTGCATACACATATCATGTGTTTATATTAACGAAGTCTTTGCAAAAAAATAAAAGAAAATCCATACTCTGATCTTGAGGCTGGCGACAGAGTGCTAGTGCAGAAGGAACGAGGAGACCACAATTACAACGTCATCAAGGACAAGCAGCATGCTGTAGAGTTCGCGACGGAAAGCAAGGTATAGGTATATTATTATCTTACCGGTTACTAAATTTAAATGAGGAGGTTAGGTAACTTGCCTTGGTCAATTTCTGACACAATGAAGTAGGTAAATTCATGCATATGGACAGAGTTTTGCAAATGGACGAAAGTTTAGTTGGGTGGAGGATTAAAGACTCACATCGACCATTAAGGCATGACATTTGCAAAAAAGTACTGAAGGATTTGATGTACGAGGGTTAGAGAGAAGATTTTGTTCGCTGCCAGAAAAAAAATGCTATTCTTGAACAATGGCTCAACATTCCCTAGTTCAACACAACAAGGAGGAATAGTGTTGATTGCTTTTATTGTCTACGGTCGAGATTCAATTTTAAGACAATTCATCCCCGCACAACTCGAGGGGGTTGTTAAGTGATGGCACTGTCTATCCAGCCCCAGGAATGCACCCAACATGGATGCATGGGCATGGATGCTTCCCATCTCCTAACCTCTGCAGCGGTGAAGGCCGTACAACCGTAGTTCGCAGCTTTTGTCAGACAATTTACCCACGCTGCATTATCATAATTGATAACTGTTTTTCATTTTTTATCATACACATTTTCGGTTAAAGATTCCGCGCAAAAGTAATTTTTAAAAAAAAATATAAAGGAGAATGGAAGTTTTTCAAAGTTTTTAAACGAATTAAAATATATTTGATTTGTTATTGATACATAAATTTTATATAAAGATATTATATTATATAAATATATTATATATAAAAATAAATTATATATTAAAGTATATTATATAGTATTTTAACTTATTAAAATAAATTTGATTTTTTACTTTAAATAATATATTTATATTTATATAAACATGTTATATAAAATTTTATACTATGTTATACAATATAATATAATATTATGTTAGGTTGTGTGTGTTATATATGTATTATATTTTTATACTAACATTTATTAAATAAATGTACACACAATATTAAAATCCTCTGAAAATTGTTTCTATTAATTTAATTTAAATATTGATATTTTGATGTATTTAATATAATTTAATATTATAAGTTTTGATAAAATAAATAAATAAATTTTTAATTTGAAAGATAATAAATCAAGAAAGAATGTATCTAAATTCATCTCATAACTAATTAACTCAATAGTAGTGATAATGTAAACACTTGAATAAATATAATATTTAATATTGATATCTCTTTAAATAACTATATTATGTTAGTCTTTTGATATTTTAAATATTTTATTTTTGATCTCTAGAAGGTTTTTATTTGAAATATTTTATTAATATTTAATGAAAAATAAATATTTTATCTTAAAATGTATACTTTAAGTTTAAATAATTTATCTAAATATAAATGTATTGTTAGTTATTGAAAAAATAACTAACATTTTATTCAAACAATTTATATTAAAAAAAGTTAAAACTTATTTTTATCAAAATTTTTGATATTAATTTATATAATAATATAAATAATTGATATCTTTATATAAATTAATATAAATATTAATTTTATTCAAAGAATTTATATTAAAAAAATTAATATTATTAATATTATTTTTTTAGAAAACAAAGGGGTAAAAACTTTATTAGAAATCAGAAAAGAGCATTACAAAAATAACCACGGGACCCAGTCCCAGAAAACAAGGCGAAAACCCCACAACATAAAACAAAATCAACTATCCCCATGTATCCTCCTATCCTCTTCCAAGAACCGGTCTAAATCTAGATGCAGCTCAGGGTTAACTTGATCCCAATCCTCAACCTTCCAACCACTATCTTGCTCAGAGGCCCATTTGGCCAAGCAGTCAGCAGCGCGATTCCACTCCCTTGGGATGTGAACAAAGGATGCCTCCTCCATCCGAGAACTAACTTGAAGAATCCGTTGAACCACCGAAGCCAACTGCCAATTTATATCAGATATCTTTCGCTCATTCAAGAGATTAATCAAAATCTGTGAATCAGCTTCACATATAACCTTTCTCCATCCCAAAGCAAGGGCCCGCTCCATAGCATGAAGAATTGCTAGACCCTCCATGAAGTTAACAGTCTTCACCCCCTCATGTATAGAGAATAGAAAAATCACTGAACCAGCTGAGTCCCTGCCAACCCCACCAATTCCAGCAGGCCCAGGATTTCCCCTAGAAGAACCATTAGTATTGATCTTTAAAAATCCATTGGGAGGAGGTAACCACCTTCCAACCCGTTGGACCCTCTTTTTCCCATGCCTACAGTTCCTAGAACTAACAAAAGATGAATGAATTTCTTGAAGACCTAGTCTGGCCACCAACTCAGCATCACCTCTCTCCAAGGGGAAAACCACATCACATTTAGCTAAAACAGACTCCTGCACCATTCCAAGCATACGCATCCAAACTTGCCGACCCACCAACTTCTGACCAAAAATTCTGCGGTTCCGCTCCAACCAAATCTGCCAAAGCAGAAAGGTAGGGCCCACGAACCAAACTTCCTGCAAAAAGGAAGCCATAGAAGGAGGTCTTCCCATACTATCCCAGAATTCAACCAAAGAGCACGCATGAATACAGGGAAGCTTCCACACCTCCCACCACCAATGCCAAAGTTGCACAACAAAGGGGCACCGAAAGAACAAATGTGAAGAATCCTCTTCCGCTCCCCCACACAAAACACAAATTGAAGGACCTTGAAATCCCCGTTTACGAATGTTATCCCAGGTCAAGCACCTATTCCAAGCCAAAGTCCAAACAAAGCAGTTGCATTTAGGCCACGAGAGTTTATTCCACACCCTTTTCCACCAATGAACCTCTGCCCCAGTTAGCTTCTGAGCCAATAACACCTGATAACCAGAAGCAACAGAGTAAACCCCCTTAGGATTATGGGTCCAAGCAAGAATATCTTCTTCCAAAAGAGAACTACAACTCCTACTATGAAGAATCTTGTGAAGCTCAACACTTTCTTCCGCAAGTCCCAAATCTGGCCACTCTGCGGGATCCTTCCAATGAGCTACCTCCAACTGACCAAAAGAAGCAACAGACTTGAAGTCACTCACCCTAGCCCAGCCAGCCTCGAGAAATCTTTGGCACAAAGGAAGTAGATTGGGGAACTGAGAAGTAAGTGGAGGGAATCCATCCCAAGAATCCGACCAGAAGAGAGCCTCAGTTCCTCGTCTACAGATCCAAAATAAACCTTCCTTAATAAGCTTTGCACCCTTCTGAAGAGTATTCCAAATCACTGAACCTTTCCCCTCAAGAGGGTAACGAGGAAGATCCTGCCGTGGAATCCCCGGGAAATACTTATGAGATAATATCCTGGCCCACGGCTGATCCTGTTCCACACACCATCTCCAAAATAGCTTAGCAGCCACAGCCACTCCAGATAACGCAGACTGTCGAAGACCAAGACCACCAAATTGCTTTGGGCTGCACACAACATCCCACCTAACCAGGCTCCACTTGGAAGAAGCCAAACTACCGCCCATAAGAACTGCCTTTCAAGAGAATCCAACTCCCTCAGAAAACCCATCGGAGCCACCTGAAGCATACATCTGTAGGTAGGGAGAGCCTGCACCACCGACTTGAGAAGCTGAACCCGCCCCGCAAAAGACAACCATCTGTGGGTCCAATGATTAACTTTTGCACGGAGCTTATCAATAATATTCTGCCAAGAACCCTTGGGAAGATGGCGAACAGAAATTGGGAAACCCAGATAAGTCAAAGGGAGAACCCCTATCTGAAACCTTAAGATATTAGCAATTCTTCTCTGTATGGGGCTCGGCGTGTTGAAGAAGAATATGGAAGACTTCTCCTCATTAATCAATTGTCCTGAAGCAACAAGATATATGTCCAACACCTGCCTCAAGTTAGTAGCTTCCCTAACAGTAGCCATCCCCATCAGGGCAGTATCATCAACAAACTGCAAATGAGATTGCGGAGGCAAGTCTCCACCCCATCGCCAACCTTGAATGATGCCAAGCTCCACCCTTCTTTTCAACAAACGACCAAGGCCTTCCACAAGAAGCAGAAAAAGATATGGAGAAAGAGGATCCCCTTGGCGCAAACCCCTAGAGGCACCAAAAAGTTTAGAATGATCTCCATTTATCAAAACTGAGAAGGAAACAGACGTGACACAACTCATGACCCATTGGATCCACTCCTCACCAAAACCAAAAGCAACAAGGATCTTCTGCAAAAAAGACCATCTAACCCTGTCATAAGCCTTAGCCATATCCAGCTTAATGAACATAGCCTTCTCATGGGAGTTGTCCATGGAGTGGATGGTCTCCGTAGCAATGACAACCCCATCAAGAATCTGCCGACCTGCCACAAATCCACTCTGTAATATTATTAATATTATTAATTTATACATTAAATATTAAATAATTTTATCTTAAAATGTATACTTTAAGTTGAAGTAATTTATCTAAATATAAATATATTGGTAGTTATTAAAAAAATAACTAACATTTTATCCAAACAATTTATATTGAAAAAAATGTTATAACTTATTTTTATCAAAAAATTTAATATTGATATCTTTATATAAATGGAATTCAAAAGAGGGATTTACCTCTTTATTTTTACTTTCTTACTTATACCAATGTTTTCTTGGGTTTTCTCTTTTGATTTTGTTTTTAGATTTTATCTTTATTTTATCTTTATACAGTGAAAGCAATGAAGGAATATTCTCCGTTAAGTTTTTGAAGCTACATATAAAATGACAGGGAGGTGGAAGTATTGAATTTATTGAATAGATTGTTTACTACACAATTTTTATATTAAAATGGTTATAATTTATTTTCCACTAAAAATTAGGTGAATGAAGCAAATTAACAAATGCTAAATTTAGTTTTTTTAAGATTAAAATTAAATTACTTATAATTTACTTGAATTTAAATTTATAAGATTTAAAATACAAATTATTAAATTTATAAGATTTAAAATATAAATTATTTGTAACATTTTGTATTAGTATATATTAGTAAATAGTGTATTTTTATGTAGAATGTAGTTCTTTTTCCTTTGTCTTGTAGTTTTAGTAATGTTGCTTTTTAAAAATAATTTAAATGATCATCCAATATTTAAATCAAACATTTATTTATTATTAATTTTCAAATAGAAATATAAATTTATAAGATTAGAAATATAAATTTATAAGATTTAAAATATAAATAGAAATATCAATAAAAATATAAATTTATAAGATATATTAAAATGGTTGTAATTTTTAGGGCGGGGGCCCTAGCTCGGTTGGCTAAGTAATTCCGTTGCGGCTCTGCTGGTCACGAGATCTAGTCTCCCCTCGTCCCGTGGTACCGGAGGGCGTGTCGCGCCAGCGCCGCCGGTCACGTTAAAAAGTTTACCAGGCGCACTGCAGTTTATAGGGGGTGTGCTACCCGATTCCTGCAGTCTAAAAAAAAAATGGTTGTAATTTTTTTTCCACTAAAAATTATTTTTTTTCCACTAAAAATTAGGTGAATGAAACAAATTAACAAATGATAAATTTAGTTTTTTTAAGATTAAAATTAAATTACTTATAATTTACTTGAATTTAAATTTATAAGATTTAAAATACAAATTATTAAATTTATAAGATTTAAAATATAAATTATTTTTAACATTTTGTATTAGTATATATTAGTAAATAGTGTATTTTTATGTAGGATGTAGTTCTTTTTCCTTTGTCTTATAGTTTTAGTAATGCTGCTTTTTAAAAATAATTTAAATGATCATCCAATATTTAAGTCAAACATTTACTTATTATTAATTTTCATGTGTTATTTGCATTGGATTAAATATTTTAAAAATATTTTTTCAAATAGAAATATAAATTTATAAGATTAGAAATATAAATAGAAATATAAATTTGTAAGATTTAAAATATAAATAGAAATATAAATTTATAAGATTTAAAATATAAATAGAAATATAAATTTATAAGATATATTAAAATGGTTGTAATTTTTTTTCCACTAAAAATTAGGTGAATGAAGCAAACTAACAAATGTTAAATTTTTTTTTTTAAGATTAAAATTAAATTACTTACAATTTACTTGAATTTAAATTTATAAGATTTAAAATATAAATTATTAAATTTATAAGATTTAAAATATAAATTATTTTTAACATTTTGTATTAGTATATATTAGTAAATAGTGTATTTTTATGTAGGATGTAGTTCTTTTTCCTTTGTCTTATAGTTTTAGTAATGTTGCTTTTTAAAAATAATTTAAATGATCATCCAATATTTAAGTCAAACATTTACTTATTATTAATTTTCATGTGTTATTTGCATTGGATTAAATATTTAAAAAATATTTTTTCAAATATAAATATAAATTTATAAGATTAGAAGTATAAATTTATAAGATTGAAAATATAAATTCTTCTAGCAGTTTTTCTAGGCTTGTCAGAAATGTGTGCAACAATTATGAAAAAAAATGAATTAAAATAGTTAAATTATTATTTTAGGAGTTTAAAAAATTAAATGTAAAAGAGTAAGAGTGTTTAGTTTTTAAGGATTAATGTTGAAGAATAAGTTTGATATAATGTAGAGTTTTTTTGTTGTGGTAAATTAAAAAGATATATTATTTTTAAATAACATGTGTTTTGTAAGATTCGATCTTGTCTATTATGGGAATGTTTTGATAGTTCTATGAATTGTGTATAATTGTGATGCTTGCACTTTGAGCTA
The DNA here is from genome assembly GCA_007258455.2 of Sequoia sempervirens. Lineage (NCBI taxonomy): Eukaryota > Viridiplantae > Streptophyta > Pinopsida > Cupressales > Cupressaceae > Sequoia > Sequoia sempervirens. Next base: position 785,761,630 of record VDFB02193867.1, on the reverse strand, counting down.
GATTCTCCTAGATTGACCCCTTGCTTAGAGTAGATTTATAGTTGTAAAAATTTCCAAAGACTATTTATAATCTTCTATTCCATAGAATGATTTGATGCAAACACAAGTTTATATTTGTGCTCCAAAGAAAAGATTCTTAGAATGATGTTCCTTGCAATGCATAGGATTTCCAATCGGTTCCTTTTCAAGATGGTGTGAAATTGGAAATCACACCTTGGTGTGCAATGGGTACACCGAAGAGTTGTGGAAGGTCAATTAGGAAAAAATTGGGTCTATTTTTTTGCAAACATTTTGCAAAGGTCAATTGGTAGGCCATTTAGAAAATGATGTTTTTTGTGCAACATTTAAGTTTCAATGGAGAAGTGATAGCTTCAAATCAACTATGCATCTTTTTATAGGGATACAAACATGACCGAAACAAAACCTCAAAATGAGCTCCATTACCAACAAGATCATGTTATGTTGCAATAGAGAGCTCGAGGGAGGGATACAAATAGAAAGAGGGAGAGATAGAGGGGGGAAGAGTGTGAGAGAAGGGGGATAAGGAGATAGAGGAAAAAATAGAGTGAGACTTAAAGAACAAAGAGAGAGGACTTGAGGAAGATAGGGATATACAAAGAGGGGAGAGGTAGAGAGAGAGATAATTTGTCAAATATTATAGTCCCAACTACCATAGTAGACATGCATACAAAAAGTGGAAGCATTAACAAGGCACATGAACTATTTAACATAATACATGTAGTTTTGAAGAAGATGTCATCTTATGGACTGCAATGATTGCAGGATGTGTACAACCTTCCCACATCTACATAGATTTTTAAGAGCAGACAATAAGTCACAATTTTTTTAGGATCCAAGTAAAAAATTAACATCATTGTAAATACTCTAAAACGTATATCCATATGTGATCTATAAGGGCCGAGAAAACACATCCAGACAACCATCACATGTTTAATTGGCATCTTAATCATAAAGTTTAGGGTGTTCTTGAAATATATAAATGCTCATCCACTAAACCTAAATGGCTACATACACAGAGAACACAAGAAAAGCTTATATTGTTATAATATGTTTGAGAGTGCTTCATTATTTCAAATATTATGAGAACATCCTTGCAAAATCCATTTTGTGCATATCCTGCAAACAACACCACATTTCTTTGATGCACTTTTTTAAACAATTCACAAGCCTCATCTATGCTTTACATTTTCCATAAATGTCTATCAAAGAATTTCCAACTATATTATTTGACAAAATTCCCCCTTCCATCAAATCTATACCGTGTTCCAAAACTCCCATTTTGGGACAAGCGGGGAAAATGTTGGCTTTACAACTAGACCAATTTGATTTTCTTGAAAGTTTCTTAATCTTTGTCAACAAATCCATTTTGTTTGTGTCCTGCAATCATAGCATTCAATGTGACCAAATTTCTTGTGAGGCACATTGTCAAACAATTCGCGTGCCTTGTCTATGCTTGCACATTTTGCACACATGTTTACTACTTTGGTTGTAACTACATCTGACCAAATTCCTCTATCCTTTAGATGATTTGATGGATGTCCATACCCTGTTCTAAAGCTCCCATTCAACACAAGCTGCAAGGATGTTGGCAAAGGTTGTAGAGTGTGGCTTTAAGCCCATCAGCCGCATATGCCTGAAAGTTTCTAAAGCCTTTTCAACAAATCCATTTTGTGAATATCCTACAATTAGGGCATCCCACAAGAACTCATTTCTTTAAGGAATTAACTCAAACAGTTCACGTTCCTTGTTTTTCCATCAACATTTTGTATACATGTCTACTAGGGAAGTTGCGAATACATCATCTTACGAAACCCCTCTCTCTTTTATCCTGTGAATGGTGTGCATAGCCTGTTCCAAAGCTCCCATTTCAGCACAAACAAGGAGGATGTTGGAAATGGTTGAGGGCTTTGGATTTACACCTACCAATTGCATTTGTTTGAAAGATTCTAAAACCTTTTCAACATACCCATTTTGTGCATTTTCTATATTTTTGCATATAGTGAAATAGTGTAACAAGCTCTGGAAACCCATGTCTTCTTATCCTACAGTAGCTAACTTCTACAACACAAGAATTTAAGTTGTGTGTGGGTGGGAAAGCAACACCATTAAGTGGCCAAAAAAATTTGGAAAACTAATAAGATCGACAGTGCACTTGTTTTCAATCATTGACCAGGTGTTGTGGAAAGAGGTCAACCATTGATTTGAAATTTTAGGTTGATCTCTCTCAAATTAGATACACCTTCGATGTAAAATATATAGGAATATGTGTGGAAACAAGTGTAATAGAAAGCTAATTATAGTAAATATATGATAATGAGAATGTATGGATAAAGTGGAGTTAAAAGGATAGAAATGAGTGAGTGGAGGATTGGATGGTGGAAGAAGGGATTGAAAAATGTGCCCACCTTACATGGGAGTGCTTTTGTCAATATGTATGTTTATTAAAATTGTTCTAAAATTAAATTGGAATTAGCATCGGTATTCAAATTTCATTATTAAAATAGATAAAAATTATTATAATTTTTTTTATTTTAATAAATGTATAAAAAATAAAAATATATATGGATACTTGATTACTGCTTTTTAAACAAGGTTGCGTAGAAGGATTTTTTAAAATGTTATTTAGTGAATTTTTTTCATTATTAAGTGAAAAATTCCCTAGGTTGAATGCCTATGGGATAGGTTCATGTTGGGACCTATTTTTGGAGATTTGGAGAAGCTTTGTCCCTCCTAAAGTTCATATGAAGAAATTTTAGAAGATTTAACTTGGCTATGAAGAAACTTGACTTTAAGTCATCAAATCTCTTTTACCTAGGTTCATACATCCATCTTGGTATATTTTATCTATAAAACTCTTGAAGTTTGTGGGAGTTACATTCAAAGTTAGGGTTAGAGTTCAATTAGAGTTACCTGGTTATGGGACAATTAGGGTTAATGTTCAATCAAGATTCAATTAGGCTTAAGATTTAATTAGGGTAAGGGTTAAGGTTAGGGTTGGGGGTAGGGTTAAATTAGGCTAAGGGTTAGTATTAGTGTTAGGGTTAGGGTTCAAGTAGAGTTTTGATTCAATTAGAGTTATGATTCAATTATAGTTATGACTAAATCAAGATTATGATTTAATAAAAAATCAATATTCCACTCTTTCACTCTGAGTTTTATGAATTTTAAATTTTTGTTGAATATTCACATCTTAGTGCAATGATCAACTATCTGGGTGAGCGAGGAGTCAGTGACAACCAATTTGAAGTTTTGGTTTTCCATCTACACTTTTTCAAACTTGCAAAACACTCTTCTAGGGAATTTGTCCTTGTCTATGAGCCAGTAATCCAAACCAACTTCAAATAGGGTTCTGATTAGGGTTCAAATAGTTTTATGGTTAGAGTTGAGCTTCAATTTGGGTTAAGGTTCAATTGATTAAAAATAGACATCTTGAGAAGGATATCTCTTGGTGTACTTTACATATATTTTTAAAATATAGGTATGCTAGTATTTCTTTATTTATAAACAAAAAATAAAGAAATACAAATCAAAAAATAAAGATAAAATCTATAAACAAAATCAAAAAAGAAAATTGAAAAAAACATTGGTATAAGTAAGAAAGTAAAAATAAATAAGTAAATCCCTCTTTTTAATTCCATTTATATAAAGATATCAAATGTTTATATCTTTATATAAATTAATATTAAATTTTTTGATAAAAATAAGTTATAACTTTTTTTTCAATATAAATTGTTTGGATAAAATGTTAGTTATTTTTTCAAAAAATTATTTCCTCTTATAACATCTACTACTCTTCTGCCTGGATGTTCAGCAACTATCAAATCTTAGAAATCCAAAAAGCTGTCAGGAGCTTTCTCTGGTCTGATGGTAAAGGAAATAAGAAAATGCACGCTGTCAAGTGGGAGTGGTGCCATATCAATAAGCTCCTTGGGGGGTTTGGGTTGAAGGATCTCAGGCTCCAAGGGATTGCTCTTGCCGCCAAGTGGATCTTTCACTCCCTTGATGGCAATGATCCTTGGAAGGTCCTTGTTAGAAGCAACATTGAAAGAGGCTTCCCCAAGAATGCGAAGTCTTGGAAGAATCTTCCTTTTACTGACCTTGTCATTGGCAACTTCTCTGTTCTTGTTCAAGGGTCTGCAGTTTTTAGATCCATCTGGAAAGCGTGGGGCCAAGTTAAGAAGTTTGTCTCTAACAAGGCTTTCCATGATGACTGCCATCTCTTTGGTGAAAGGTCCATCTGGTGGAATCTCTGCTCCTCTGACAAACCCCTTGCCCTCTCTCAAGGTTGCTCCGCTAGGCACTGGTCGAACAAAGGCATCTCTCAACTTGTTGACCTCTTTGAGCATGATGTTTTAATCAGCTGGGAGGATCTCAGAATCAAATATGACCTCCCCATCTCCCAAAAGAAAACGTATAGTATGATTGTCAAAGCCGCTAAAGACCTCCCCACCTCTTGTCATGTTGACTCTCACAGATTCCTTAACTGTAAGTGGCTTGATGGTACCGTGCTTTCCAAGATCAAAGGGAAGAACATTTATAATATTATTGGCCACTCGGAAGCCATCATAGACCATGTTAATTCGGTTTGGTACACCACGCTGGATGCTCATGCTTGGAAGAAGTACTTCGATTTTCTTTGGAAAGGTCCTACCAAACCTAAAATTAAGTGCTTCAACTGGCTTTTGCTGCTTGATAGACTCCCTATCAGAAGGGATCATACTGAGGCTGACATTTGTAAATTCTGTAGACTCCCCGAGACAGCTAGACACATTCTGCTTGATTGTATCTTTGCGAAGGAGATTTGGATCATGTTTGGTGTCACCTATCCTATGTTATTTACTATTCTTGATATTGTTACTGGTCATATTAATGGTCTGAAACATGATTCTAATCTCTTTTGGAAGATTCTTTCCTCTAATGTTTTATGGAAAATCTGGAAGTGCAGAAATGAAGAAAGATATCAGAATAACCCCCGTGATCTTACTGAGTCCTTTCGGAATCTCACCTTCCTTAAAATTTTTTTGCAGGTTCGCACTACCATGATAATTGAAAAGAAAAAACTCAGAAGGTTTCTGAAGGACGGATACGCCACTTTCTTCATATATGAGATGAAGGGAGGCTTCGCTTGGAGGGACATGCTAAACAATCGGATGCTATTCGAGAACACGTGCAAGACCCTCTCCCAGGAGGTGATGAACAACAGAAATTCCAGCAAGGACATGACAAGAATGCTTGCCCAGATTCAGGGGATGAAGTTTATTGTCTGGACGGAAGGTGCCAAAGGCTGGATTGCCTGGGTTGACAGACTGGACGACATCCTTCAGTAGCTTGCTGCTCTTTGGGGCTCTTTTTGTAATGATAATGTAACGGATCTGTTTCTTTTTGTTTCGATTTTGATCGACTTTCTGCTCCTGAGTTGAGGCTCGGCCTCCTTTGGGCTGTGTTGTTCGCTCTTTGGATCTTTTTGTAATCTCTGTGACTCCTTTATACTTAATATAAAAAATAACTAACAATACATTTATATTTAGATAAATTATTTAAATTTAAAGTATACATTTTAAGATAAAATATTTATTTTTTATTAAATATTAATAAAATATTTCAAATAAAAACCTTCTAGAGATCAAAAATAAAATATTTAAAATATCAAAAGACTAACATAATATAGTTATCTAAAGAGATATCAATATTAAATTATTATATTTATTCAAGTGTTTACATTATCACTACTATTGAGTTAATTAGTTTTGAGATGAATTTAGATACCTTCTTTCTTGATTTATTATCTTTCAAATTAAAAATTTATTTATTTATTTATCAAAACTTATAATATCAAATTATATTAAATACATCAAAATATCAATATTTAAATTAAATTAATAGAAACAATTTTGAGAGGATTTTAATATTGTGTGTACATTTATTTAATAAATATTAGTATAAAAATATAATACATATATAATACACACAACCTAACATAATATTATATTATATTGTATAACATAATATAAAATTTTATATAACATGTTTATACAAATATAAATATATTATTTAAAGTAAAAAATCAAATTTATTTTAATAAGTTAAAATACTATATAATATACTTTTAATATATAATTTATTTTTATATATAATATATTTATATAATATAATATCTTTATATAAAATAATATCTTTATATAAAATTTATTTATCAATAACAAATCAAATATATTTTAATTCGTTTAAAAACTTTGAAAAACTTCCATTCTCCTTTATATTTTCTTTTTAAAATTACTTCTGCGCGGAATCTTTAACCGAAAATGTGTATGATAAAAAATGAAAAACAGTTATCAATTATGATAATGCAGGCGTGGGTAAATTGTCTGACAAAAGCTGCGAACTACGGTTGTACGGCCTTCACCGCTGCAGAGATTACAGAGATGGGAAGCATCCATGCCCATGCATCCATGCTGGGTGCATTCCTGGGGCTAGATAGACAGTGCCTTAAGTGATTACCCTACCTGGGAGGGACTGACGTGCCATACTCACCACAACATTTAATATGCAAGTAGTCGACAGAAGATTTTATTGTGAAACGATGTGGCTCCTCCTCTCCTATTAATTATTGCATGCATTCAGGAAATTGCAGTGACCTCAACGATGGCCTATCACCCAATAATTGTACTGGAAATCAATGCCGTATACAACTTAATATCTTAAAATGTTAGTAGGTGCTGGTTGTGGGGATGGCGTAGTCTTAATGAGAAATGAACCTTGGCTATTCAACTTCATACACATCAACTAGATGGAAGTACATCTTAGAGGAGGTAGAAAATTACACAACAAGATTTGTTTCAATTTGTTGAGCGCTCCGTTCTGAGCAGTCCTTTTATGCTTTTATGAGGCACTGGCTATCCAACCCAAATGCACCAGGGTGGACATGGCCATGCATCATGTAGCATCCACAGTACGGGGCGGCTATTGATTGATGTGACTGCAAAAAATCAGCTCACCCTCATAAAAATGCTAAAATGCAGAGATGTAGCGCTGACTATTTGGGTGCTGTGTCAGGTGGGTCCCTCCTAATTTCACTGTTTTCGCAATTTCCTTAACCTTACTCTTTTCTTAGTTTCCGTTCTGTAGCTACCTATTAACTGTGCAGTTTCATCAAGTATTCAATAAATTGCATAAAACATGGTAACTATCACGGTTTTCAAGTGTATGCAGAATGGCTTGGCGCCGTTTGAGATGCACAATGTTTTTGTTTAATTGAAATGTATTTAAGACTTCTATCTTAATTTCATGCTGCAAGAAAAAGGGTTTCATGAAGTAAGCTATTTCTTTAGCCAATATTTATGCCGGAAAACTCTATGAAGGCGGAAGGCATTAAGTATAATTTATGATTTTTTAAAATTTATATATTATTAAATTAAATAAATAATGGCTATGTTTTATTTATTTTTGGTTTCTCATTTAATAAATAAAATAACTTTTAACTAGTTAAATAAATAAATAAATTTTGTATTTATTAATATGTTTTATGTATTATTAAAAATTGATATTTTTATACATATATAAGTAATTTTTACATAAAGATTATTTTTTGAAAATAAGATTAGATTAATAAAATGATATATTTATAATTTAGTATAAATTAATAATTAAAAATTATGTTTAATTTTGTAGATTAATGTATTTTGATATTAATGTGGAATTATGAGTAAATATAATGGATAAAGATATTTAATTTTATGATTGAGAATGATGGATTATGTAAAGTTTGATAGGTATTTGTGAGTTATCTTTAAAAAAAATCGTTATGTAAATTTATTAACAAAGTTTGCTATGAAATGGTGTCTTATAACTAAGCTTATAATGAAATGTGGTAGTTAGTTTTAAATCTATTGAAAATTGTGGCATTTGAATTGCATTGAATAATTGTAATGCTGGATTTTTAAGTATATAGTGGAATTATCAAATAGGGGGGGAACCTTTTGGATTGTTGAGAAAACTTTTAGGGCAATGCAAAAACAAAAACTTGAATGAAACAGCAAGAAATAAAAAAAATAGGTGTGACAAAAGAGGGTCATGATTTGAATCCACTATTAAACCTTCTCAACTTGCAATTCCTCAACTAAGCACATAAATGAAAAACCAACTTATCATTATTAGTTACAACTAGCAAGTGGGCAAATTTTTGCTCACAAAATGAAAGTTTTTTCTTTTAATCCTAAAAGGAATAGGTTTATGAAGACTTGACATGTGTTAAGGGAACCTATAGTTCAATATTAATAAACAATTACTTGTATAACTAAAATTATTTATTTCATCAATATTGAGATTATATCAAGTAGAATCTAAGTTTTCAAAAAGCTAAATGAAAACAAATCATTCATTTTAACTCTTATTTCAATTTTATATATATATAAATATTATTTTTATTATCTATCTAGACTTTTAAATAGATGCATGAACACATAAACACATAAATAAGTAAAGAGATAAGAAGAGACAAACACTATTTATTTTAACATTTACTTAAAAAATATTTTATTTTTTAAAAAATTTAAAAATAAAACAAAATAACTACAATGACAACAAGAGGCGAAGTGCAATGATGTGAGCATGTTAACAAAGCATAAAAGATAACTTTTATATCTATACAAAATAAAATGATTCTTAAATAATTCTAATATAAAATTAAAAAACTCTTAAAGTAAATAAACTATAAAATAGTTATTAATTAAATTAAATTAAACTAGCATATATATCTTTCTAAAAATCTATGTCAAATGGACCCTTAACTTCATCTTTTTTCCCAATTTCCGTTTAAAGTTCAGGCCAACCTCTAAGCGGTGAATGGAGGCTCGGGGCTCGGGAGGTGAAAGGTCGTCGAAGGTTCACTGTTCAGAATGGCGAAGATGGGACGGAAGTCTATGGACCAGGTCCGGGGAGAGCGATGGAAAGTGGATTTTAGCGTAGGAACGAACGACAAAAGGAGGTCCAGGGTCCAAGAGGTGGGAGGACATGGTTCCCTCACTGTTCAGAACAGTAGGAGCCAGGCGGAATCCTGGACGCGAAAGTCCAGGGGCGCGGGTCCGAGCGGCCAGAATGGGGGGGTTTCAAGTTTGGCGGCAAACGGACGACAGAGTCCTGAGGAGCTGGGCCCGAGAGGGGTTGCAGTCGTTTTGAAAAGGTTGTTTAATTTAATAAGTCTCAACGGCGACCGAAGGGTTTGGGCCCAGAGGACTCAAATTCTTTGTATGAAGAACAACCGCGGCAAACTAAGATTTCAGATCGACTTTGATGGCGTTTTAGAAGTTATAAACATATTCTTATACATGAGTTTTGTGCATCTCGTCGTGTTTTATCAATTAAAAGTGTTTTTAACCAATGTTTTTCATCATTTTAGGCATTTAAAAGCATAATAACTTCTCAAGAAGGTAAACAGAAAACCTACCTCAAGAATCCGATGAGAGGAGGCATAGAATCTACTAAGAATCGGCAAGTGATGGTCACGGACATGAAGACGACGGTCAACGGATGCACTAGACTCCTCTAGCAAGCTCTATGATCCTTCTCTGCAAACCTGACAAGTGAAAATAATAGGTTGGGATCCAATATTTATACCCCTACCATTAATGGGCTTATTAAGTGCAAGTACGGTGAAAAGGTTTGGTTGGTGGATTTGAATTCGCGGACGGCAACGGGAGGCCCGGGGCCCGAAGGACGGCAAGATGCGAGGTGGTGGCCGTTTGAAATTCATTTTGCGCAACGACGGTCGAGGGGATCCTGGGGCCCGGAGATCGGAAATCTGAGGCAAGTTCGTCATTTTTGGAAATCTAACTCTAAAGCTACCGGCGGCGAAGAGGAACTCGGGGCCCGGAGGGCGGAGTTCCGTCGGGAACGGCAAAGTCCTCACGGAATTATGGGAGCAGAAGTCCGGAGGGTCGAGTCCAAAGGGGGCGAAAGTAATCAAATTTTTTTGCAATTTTCAACGGACAAAAAATAGGGATCCAAGACCCGAGGCCCGAGAGGGCGAAATCCATCTACTGTTCGAGACGGTGAACACGAAGGGGAAACCTGGCTAGGGAAACCCGAAGGGGCGGGTCCGACAGGCCCCAAGGCCGCTAGCAGAGGCAAACTACCAAGGAGACCCTGCAAGGCACCAGAACTTGACAAAATTGAAGGGGTGAAACATAGTCAATTTAAAATGAGACTTTGGAGGTGTGTTGACCACCTAGGACACCAAAATGGGGCACACAAAATGAGGCGGCGACAAAACGACCCAGCAAGGCGAAAGAAAAAGAGGGTCCCCATTCTGAACGGGGCATGTGCTAAGGGCACAATAGTTCCCTTAAGACATGCCACCTATTCCTTTTAGGATTAAATGCAAAAACTTTCATTTTGTGAACAAAAATTTGTCCACTTGCTAGTTGTAACTAATAATGATAAGTTGGTTTTTCATTTATGTGCTTAGTTGAGGAATTGCAAGTTGAAAAGGTTTAATAGTGGATTCAAATCGTGGCCCTCTTTTGTCACACCTATTTTTTTAATTTCTTGATGTTTCATTCAAGTTTTAGTTTTTGCATTGCCCTAAAAGTTCCCTCAACAATAAAAAAAGTTTCCCCCCCATTTGATAATTCCACTATAAAGTTAAAAATCTAGCATTACAATTATTCAATGCAATTCAAATGCCACAATTTTTAATGGATTTAAATCTTAGTTAATAAATTTTCATAACAATTTTTTTTAAGATAACTCACAAATACCTATTGAACAATCCATCATTCTCCAATCATAAAATTAAATATTTTTATCCACTCATAATTTCACATTAATACCAAAATACATTAATCTACAAAATTAAACATAATTTGTAATTATTAATTTATACTAAATTATAAATATATCATTTTATTAATCTAATCTTATTTTAAAAAATAATCATGTAAAAATTACTTATAGATGTATAAAAATATCAATTTTTAATAATACAAAAAACATATTAATAAATACAAAATTTATTAATAAATTTTATTTAACTAACTAAAAGTTATTTTATTTATTAAATGAGAAACCAAAAATAAATACAACATAACCATTATTTATTTAATTTAATAATATATAAATTTTAAAAAATCATAAATTATACTTAATGCCCTCCGCCTTCATAGAGTTTTCTGGCATAAATATTGGCTAAAGAAATACTTCATGAAACCCTTTTTCTAGCATGAAATTAAGATAGAAGTCTTAAATACATTTCAATTACACAAAAACATTGTGCATCTGAAACCACGCCAAGCCATTCTGCATACACTTGAAAACTGTGATAGTTACCATTTTTTATGCAATTGATTGAATACTTGATGAAACTGCACGGTTAATAGGTAGCTACAAAACAGAAACTAAGAAAAGAGTAAGGTTAAGGAAATTGCGAAAACAGTGAAATTAGGAGGGACCCACCTGACACAGCACCCAAATAGTCAGCGCTACATCTCTGCATTTTAGCATTTTTATGAAGGTGAGGTGAGTTTTTTGCAGTCACATCAATCAATAGCTGCCCCGTACTGTGGATGCTACATGATGCATGGCCATGACCACCCCGGTGCATTCCTGGGGCTGGATAGCCAGTGTCCTTTTATGAGTACGCCTCTTATGGTTTGACTCTTTTGTAGGAAAAAAAACAAGAAGGCATTTTTCGAGGGCAATGTCTATAGTGGTGACAATTTGCACCGCATGGCATCAATGCCCATCCGCTGCCATCCATCCTGACATACCCGCTACCATATTTGTCAGTCTTCGTCGGTCCTCGTTCTACCCTGACATACTTGCTGTGTTAGTGCCGTAACACAGCCGTATCTGCAGTCCTATTCCATACGCCCTAGACTTTCGTGCAGTCCATCCACCCTATCTCATTTTTCTCATTTTTTTTTTATTTACAATTGTATCTTCCGCTTTTTTTATTCACTAGATTTATGTTTATTAAGCACAAATATTATATCTGATTGAAATATATTATATTTTATATTATTTGATTTTTTTTATTGAGAATTATATTTGGATAAGCGGCTATAAGAATATAATATTATATGATTTTATAATAAAATATAAATATAATAATATTATATTTATTATTGATAATTAATTTAGGATTAAAAATATACGTTTCTACAAGAATTTATTTATGACATAATATAATTTAATGTATATAAGAAATATAGGGTAAATATAAAATATATTATATTATATTATATATGATAATAAAAATATTATATTATATTATATATTTTGTATAAAAATATTATTTTGTAATAATTTCGCCCCAGGTATCTAACTGATGCATAAAAAAAAATTTGTAATAATTAATTAATTTATGATGAGAAATATATGTTTTAGAATAATTTATTTATGATATATAGTTAAATAATAATTAATTTTATTTATTAATAATTTAAAAATTAATAATAAATAAAATAATTTATTAAAAATAATCAAAAATATCTATACAATATATATTAAACTTAATTATTTATTTTAAAGAAACCATTACAATATTTTATTTGGTATACAAAATAATAAAGATACACTAAAAATATTGTTTTAAAAAAATGATAAAATGTTTTTTAATTCAAAAGTATATATAGAATATAAATAAAATTTTAAAAATCATGATTTTACATCATGTGACAAATTATTATACAATTGGTAAAATATATTTTTTGGAAGGTTATTTAGAAAAATGTTTGTTATATTTTTTGGTACGCAGTACATGAGGTAAATTGGCAGGTCATTTAGTAATGATTTTGTGTGTGCAACAAAGGTTTCAATAGAGAAGTGATTGCTTCAAATTAATTATGTATTTGCTTACACTAACTTTAAGAGGATGGAATCCATATATTACATTTAGATTTATATGTTAAAATGTTAGATTTTTCGTGAATTAGTACCATTGTCAAGCCCTTAATTTCAATTGTTAAGCTATTAAGTAAATGATGTTGTACACTCAATATACCAGGAATATCCTCTAAATTGATGCCATATTCCTTTGCCATATGACAAACTGCAAGAGTAGACAATACCTTTTCCCTATTTTCTATGCTATTCGAAGACTCTCTAGACTGCAATCCAAATTCCTAGGACTCTGTGGAGGACCCCTGTATTTGTCCCCAACTTACTAAAGTCTCACGATTTTCATCTACAATTAAATCCACCAAAGTTTCTCCAACCTGATAAATAAAGTATACATATTATAAAAAAATTCTATATGGAACAATCCATTCTAAATTTTACAAGGTCCATAAAATAAAAAGGAATGAGCAAATAATAAAAACTGTAATTAACAAAGTCACACATTAGAGAAGATCTTAAGATTCTTACATTGACAAGAAAATTTACAAGGTCCATAAAATAAAAAGGAATGAGCATGATGGAGACCATTTACATTACCATGATTGTTAAAGAAGACATTCATATTTACCTAGTAGTAAGTGATGTATATTTCTACATATAAACATCTATATATTCCAAAGTTTATTTATGCACATGCAATAAAAGTAATGCTTTTGCACTTCAAATCTTTTATTATAGGAAGAATTTATTAATTTAAAAACAAATGTTTAGATATTCAAAATTTCAAACAAGTCTAGTATCTGAATACATTAGACAATTTTGCTCACGAAATGCCAATTTGAGAACGTCAATCCCTATAGGAAGCAGGTCATGTTTTCACAAGGATTTCTCTCGAATCATTTTAAGCATAGTTATTTGATATATACCAAAGGGGATATGACCATAAGATCCCCCAACATAAGATCCACCTTTAACTCTTTTAATTCTTTATGATGGATTTACTACCAATACTTTTAGAAAAAATATTTCATATTATAACAAGGGGATACATACCTGACACACAAAGTAGGATTTGTGCCCCTTGAAGATATCATGGTTTAACCACCTAACCTTACATGCCAAGAAAAATATTTAAAATGACTATAAAGAAACAAGACCCCTTGTGTCAATCCACAACTCGCCAACAAGGTCACAATATAGAGACAAATTAGCAAAAGTTCCAAGAAAAGGTATTTCGAGACATGATGAATATTTTTGTAAAATCTCTCAGCCCAACAAAAAAGCATGTCCATCATCATCCATGTTCAACAAGATAAACAATTGAATGCCAAAATCACTACCCCTTTAATGAATCATTAAATGGAGAGCTATTACATTCATATATGTCCCAACTTCAGAGCTTTTTTTAAACATTACCTCGTCTCACAATCCATCATAAATAATACTTAGTGAAGTCCACATTCTAAAGTATATCCATAGTTTGATTATCCATTCATGAGATAATGGTGAGGATATACACTGCTACCATATACTTACTTACCACATAACACACTTACACTTCGAAGAAAATCATTTAATGCACATAAATCAATAAGCCAAACATATGTTTGATACGAATGCCTCATGCCAAGATCTGATCCAAGTGTCAATTCCAAGACCTCCTCTTAAACCAACCACCTTGTTGGAGTTGCAATTAGTTTTAGATGATTTCAAATTATGGAAACATAAAATATGTTCAAAAGCTTGGAATTTTCTCGAAGTCATTTCTCTTTGCTATGGGATGTCAATTTTTAAAAAATATAAAATACATAAATAAATTAAAAATCTAAAAACAAAAATCTTTTTAATGACTATCTATAGCCCATGACAATCATTTTATAAAATTGTAATGACTGTTACCATCCCATGACAGTCATTTTTAAAAAAATTAATGATATTCATGGGCTATCTGACATCTGTTGTAAATCTAAAAAATTTAGATCAACATATAGCCCTATGATGAAGAGATGAGTGTTAAGAAACTTGATCAATAGGTGTCTTAAGAGGGAGGTATATTTCAATTTGCATAAATTATCTCCTCATCACCAAATTTATTTTTCCAGTTTAAAGCTTATGTGTACGATGTTATATGGTATGAGAGTTATGCTCAATTTTTGGAGATTCAAGGCTATGTCATTTTCAGGGCTAGACAGAAAAGGATTTCACTCAAAAATAGTAAATATCCATCATTTCATTCCCAAACACCACCAAACACTTTTAACAAGGAAAGAGCACTTGAAACCTCATAAACAAGCACCCCCAAAGCTCTGGAAAGATGTTGCAATAGTCTTTGGCTCATTGTAATAAACTCCTCTTGAATATGGAAACTCCTCTTGTAATACACAATAAGTAAAAGTCTTGAATTTGGAAATACCCTGCTACCTTCATTTGCCAAGCCAATTTCTCCAAAGTTAGGCTGGAAGAAAGTCTTGTAATAAGTGGTAATCACAGGGTGGACTCACGAAGTTAGGCTAGAAGGAAGTAGGATCACAAAATGGAGTTCCTCGAAGTGGGAAGTTAGTGCGCAATTTGTTGCATGTTCGAACATCAGTTTGAACTCCTATCTTTAGCTTAAGATTTGGCTTTACAATGTGCAATGAACCTTAGCATAGGTTACTTATTAAAAAAAAAAAAGGAAAAGGGCAAGGAAGAGAGAAGGTTCTAGACCTGAAATTCAGCAATGAACAGTGATCATGGAGGATTTTACTATGGACAACCTTCCTAAAATAGAATTTCACTTAACCAGATTACTACACAGTCTCATGAAATTTGTGCAAGCTTCAAAGGACTACAGATATTTAATTATTCATTCACCATAAGCATGAACAAACAATATAAATTTAGAGCAGTTGTTAATCTAAGTCCAGGCTAACTTTACAGAACTGTATGTCATCAACAAACAACCAAAAGTATGGATCAAGAAGGCATCTAACAACCATCTCTTCTCCATGCTTGGTACATTTTGAAGCGGCTTCCACCATTTGTTTCAATCGAGCGAATGCCCTAGCAACAAAATCCATGAAGAGCGAATATATGTCATCTGTTGCACTCTCCTCCATCTTCTTATGGAAATATTCTTTAACTTTTTCCACATCTAGTTCCTTGACAAACATATTTTTATCAGTCATTAATTGGATATAACCTTCATTGTCTGCCCGATGTTCTTTAGCCCACTCAAGGTCAAGCTCAGCTTCATGCAACACCTTTTCCAACACCTCGTTCCGATGATGATGAAGTATGTTCAAGAGTGTACAATGACCTTGCTTATATAGACAAAGGTGTGATGAAGCTCCAAATACCAAAACATTAAATGACTTGTGTCATTATTAAATGACATGAGCCATCATTAAATGACCTAAGATGCTAATATTTAATAAAACCTAAAAATATAAAATCTTATCTAAATGACTTGAATATTCCTAGGACCTAAGTGGACTTGACATATAAATAAGACTCCACTAATTAACTAGTTAGGAAAATTACCTATTTATGCCAACATGTATCCATGGGGTGTGGAGCACCATCTCTTTGTTAAAAGAATATATTTTTCTCAAGGATTAATGGAAAAGATGCAACCAATTTTGAAAACATGTGAAGATATTTGATATAGGAATAGTCATAGACCAAGGACAAGTGTTGATTACAAGCCATGACTAAATTTTACAATGAAAGAAAGATAAGAGAGTGGGTTCCAAAAAGTGACAATCAAATTAGGGGAAAAAATCCTTAAAACACAATGCACAAACAAATCTCAAGGTTTAAAAAGTTAGAAATCTAACCCCGAGGAATAGGCACACAAGTGGATTGCATACATGAGACCAAATGGTTCTATGTTCCTTGCCCTATAGTGCAATACTTATTGTGACAAGATAAACTATTTGTTAAGGGACAAGGATCCCTACACATTAGGGGAGCCCTTTAAGATTACTATGAACATTAAGAGCTAATAAAGGAAAAATACATAAGATGAGTGAGATGATTTTTCCTCAGGACAAATGATAGAGAAGAAAATCCCATGTGTTAAAAGATAAGCTAGATTAAGTGATGTGTGCTTTAAACTAATTGAGCTACAAGGTATATTGAAATGAAAAGGGTTTATCCAATGAAAGGTATAACCACAGTAAGCAAGGAAAAAACCAATAGGTCAACCTCCTAGAAATACCATTCTTTACAGTCGTGGAAATTCCTAAGAACAATAATATTTAGACATGTATATGTTCTAGAATGATAATGTAAGATTAGTTTGTTTCTGTGTTGTAGTTAAAGAATTCCTCAAATGATTCTTTTATCCATTTCAAAGGATTTTGTGAATGTTTATTGGATATAAGAGGATGATTAAATAAATATAATTGAATTCCTTGGAATATAAGTATAAGTACTAAATCACTCCAAATTTGAACCAAGTTGGATCAACATGAGAAAGAAATAGTAAGGATTCAACCAAATTTTGAATTTAAATTTTAAAAATTTAGGGGTCAAATCCATAGGTGTAGGGTCAATCTTGTACGTATGTGATTGGTTTAGGACATGGAAGTAATAGTATCTAGGTAGAGAAAGAATTTGTAGATATGGGTGACAATAAAGGGGATAATAAAAGTTAGATATGCAATAATATGTGTGGACATTGATAACATGGAGCCAAGTGTAATAGAATGTATAAATAGGAACGAATAGCATGATGGAAAAATGATTCCAACTTTATAAAAATGTATTCCATTTGTTGATATATAATTATATTAATTAGTTCCATAAAAATAAGTCCATTTGCAACTATGTCATTAGGAATGAAGACATAAAGGATCTTCATTAAAAATAGAAATCCTGAGGGCATATTGCTTTGATACTAGTAAAGTTTTGGTTAGTCTATGAGACACCCACCATAATGACTATGTAGAACTTGAGAATTTTTTTTTTTTGATTGTTTATGTCAATTTATTCAACATACTTGTCATAAAAAAGACATGCATTTTGGTCTACGTTTCTCACAACTTTTAGTTGAAGTTCAAAACAATGTTTAATTGAGTGGTGCTCCCATAATGTTGACATGGAGAGAAAAATATGTGATAGACTATAAAAATGCAACAACAAATATTAAAAAATAAAGAATTATATGAAAATGATTATTCAAATGTTATTTTTTATTTGTTATGTAAAATATTCATATATTCTTTTAATATGTGTATTCTTTTAAAATAACATATTATGCATTTAGGGTTTTCACTTCTTTGATGGTATTTGCTACTGTTCTTTGAAACCTCTTTGCCATCGTATGAAATTACAAAGTTCAACTCTATGGTGGTTAGAATTGTACAAGTGACCATCTTCGCATAAAATTTATTGAATTCTGCCAACAGTATGGTAATTGCTTGGGACACAAGATTTTGGGTGCCTCTCTCATTTCTTTCGATTCTTATCATGTAGAGTTTTTAACACAATAAAAGGTGCTCCTATCCTTCTTGCGCAGGGGGTGGCATTGTATACACTACCATCAAAGTATAATATGTAATTTACGAGTGCCAAATTAAAAATTTGAGGCCATTTTTTCCAATCTTTCCTTTGCATATTTGCTGAATTCGATGAACAAGTGCATGGAGATTGCAATTAGCCTTCTATGATGTCCCCTCGCTAGACAGTTCTCGGGAACAGAGCGTTAGCCCTTTATTGGACCCTTGTGGGCTAGCCAGTTGGATAGAGGGTCAGTGGTGCATTTTGGAGAGTTTGTTTGTTCGTGTTTTTAGTGGACAGTGTTTAGATCACAGTGAGCGTTGGCATTCCAGGAGTTCATCGCTTCTGACAGTACGAGATTATCCTGAGTTTTGAGCATATTACGGAATTTTAAGTGATTAAGTTAATTTATTAACTTAAAACGCCTTTTTAATAAAGTCACATTGACTTTATTTATATTTTATATCACTTAAATGTCAAAAGGGGGGATTATAATATTTTAATAACTTTAAATATTATAAAAGTGCGCTCAAACTATTGAAAAGGAATATATTAAAATATTATAATATTTTAATGATGAGAAAGGCCGTACTTTTCTTGAAATGCGTGCCATTTGGTATAAAGGCATTTCCTGGCAATAGAAACTCATCTTTTTGACTATTTCGAATTGCCTTGTGCATCTTTCCTCTGAGCATTCTCCTGAGAGTAGGGTTTGATCATTGTGTCCATTGGAGAACGGAAAACTCTTCAGTGTTGAGTACGTTTGAGGCTGTGAGAGATCAGCTGAATCCGTACAGTTGAGGGCTTCACACAGAAGTTCTACAGTTGCAGACAGAGCTTAATTTTATGCAGTTATTTGTTCTTGATAATAATTGAGGGTTTCTTCTGGAGGCGTATCATTCTACAGTTCAGAGACTTTTCATCAGGGATTCTACCTTTGCTTTCATAAGCCGTACGGCCTGCCTTGGGTTTTGTGCCTTGAGAAAGGCGTGTGAAGTGAAAGAGAGAAACGCCTTCCTTTTGGGCTGGTTTTAGCTTCTATCATTGGCGCCTAGACTATTCAGTGCATTGTGACCTGTTTCTCGGCAGGAGAAACCACTTCTGGAGCTTTGGCGTGCCTTCATGCTGATTTTCACCATTTCCGGCTGTAGATCTGGCCAATTCTTTATATAAAATAACTGGAGTTCCTCGGGTATGTCTGTTATGCATATTCTAATTGTTTCAGTATAATAACAGCTTCTGTATTTCCAATTTGTGAGTTTTCGCTTTAAATTTCATTCTATGAGCAAAAATATGCTGCGCCCCTTCTCTTCTGTCTATTAAGATTTCTTTAAAAAACTAAAAAAAACAATTAAAGACTTAAGAAATTGGGGATTTTGAGCTGAGAGCCAGCAGGGCTCATCACAGTGGTATCAGAGCTCACATCCTGCCAGCTTGTGGGGTTTGAGAATTTATGAAGTCAAACAAAGAGGGTTTTGGTAAGTCCTATTTCAGAGGTGGTCCTAGAAATCAAAGAGGCGACCAGAATCCATTTCCACCATTTCCGTTTGCAGATCAGGAGGAGGAATTAGATTGGGACAATATGGCGAACAGGGCTGGAGAAAGTTCTCACAGAAATAACTGGGAGGATGAGGACAGAGAAGCCAAAGACGTGCTTAGAGGCATGGTTGCAGGGCAAGAGCAGGTTGCAACTATTCTTCAACAACTCAGCACGAATGTTCAGAATTTGTCAATAAACAGAGCTCGTAGTTTGGATTCAGATAGAGATGGCAGTATCCATAGACAGCCACAGAGGATTATAGATCCAGTACGCACCTATGAGAGAGCTACATATCCCACGTTCACCAGAGATGATGCTGAGGAAGTGGATGAAGCTGAACAAGGTGGTGAAATTAATTTTGCAGATAATATTATGGCTATGCATGATGAGTGGGATAATTTGCCACCAAGGGTTAAGGAGCACCTTAACTTCGATAGATTCATAAGCCAGAAGAGAGAGCACACCAGGAACAACAGAACGACAAAACCCCAGACAATAAAACAAGAGTGATCTCTTTAAACAGCAACCAAATAGGAACTAACCTTTTTAGTTCACTATGCGATGGCAGCAGTTACAAAGACGCGGCCTCGTTGCGTAAATCCATACTTTCCCCTCGCCACTACGCATGCCCCAGGTGGATGCCATTCCTCGCTTTGCAAAGACTTCATCTTTGATGCATGAGTACATGGATCAGTGGATTCATGGGTATGACTACTTCCTTCTCATCACGATGTGATTACTTCCCTGCACTGAGCTTCATCGATAGACCGGGTTGGAGAGATTCCGACGAAGGGATCCCCGGCTTCAGATTTTAGCCAGTAGCTTGGAATCGTACATTGGTGAATTCCAAAGACTATCTGTTATGGTGACAGGGATCTCAGAGAGAAGGCTGGTCATATTATTCATTGAAGGTCTTTTCGAGCCCATGAAAGGTTGGATAAAAGCATTTGATCCACCTACCTTACAGGAGGCAATGAGGAAAGCTCGCAGCATGGAGCTATCTACACCTCGTAAGCCTTTTAGCTCGAAGCCTACCACATCATACACGGAAAATAAATCAGATCCAAAGAAGGCTGATAATACAGATCAGAAAAAGAAATTTGCAGCCCCTTTAGATCGAGAAACCATGAATGATTTGAGAAGGAGAAAACTCTGTTTTTACTGCAAAGGTCCGTATGATTTTAATCATGATTGCCCCCTTAGACCAAAAGGGCAAAACAAGCACATGGAGTGGTTTTATGAGGAAGAACCATTGACTGATTTTTCTGATCAGCGAGCTCCAATCTATGATACAGATGGAGAAGAGTCAGAAAATGAAGCAGAAATTGCAGAGGAAATAGAAATTAAGGAGGCTCATATGTCCAGCATGCAGAAAGAGGGTTCTTTCAGACTCCGTGGGATCCTAGCTGGTCAAAGGGTCATATCTCTCCTTGATACAGGTGCAACCCATAACTTCATCGATTCACGGTTGGTAGAGAAACGGGGTATTCAAACTCAGCAGTTTGAAGGCATTCGTGTGAGGGTTGCAGATGGAAACACTCTCGATTGTGAGAGGATGATAACTGACTTGCCTTTGAAACTTAACAATTTCGAGTTCAAGGCAGATTTTTATGTGGTAAACATGGGTGGAACTGATGTAGTTCTTGGCATGAAGTGGCTTCATGCAATAGGAGAGTTCACGCTTAATTTGCGTGACATGGAGATGAAGTTCACCATTGATGGCACAAATCATATTCTCAAAGCCATCAGGGACAGCAACCTTAGGGAGATTTCACTTCAGAGAATGGAGCGTTTGATTCGTAATGATATGGTAGAGTGGGCTGCTGAGTGCAAGCTAATGCCTTCACAGTTGGATCAGCAAGTTTCTTCATACCATCCAGATGTGCAGGAACTTCGAATCAAACATGCAAAGGTATTCAGTGCTATTCCACTAGGCAGGCCTCCTGATAGAGGTATTGAGCATATTATAGAGCTGGATGAGGGCACGAAACCGATTATGATTACTCCTTACCGGCACCCCAAGCGTCTGAAAGATGAGATTGAGAAGACTATTCAGGAGCTGTTAGCTATGGGGCACATCAGGCCGAGTAAGTCACCCTTTGCTTCATCAGTTGTTTTGGTGAAGAAAAAGGATGGTACACTTAGGATGTGTATTGATTACAGAATGCTCAACAAGAAAACCATAAAGAACAGGTATCCTATTCCTCGATAGATGAGTTGATAGATGAGCTTCATGGAGCTTGCTACTTCTCAAAGATTGATTTGAGAACAGGTTATCACCAGATCAGAGTCCGAGAGGAGGACATAGAGAAAACTGCGTTCAGATGTCACTGTGGACACTTTGATTTCTTGGTTATGCCATTCGGTTTAACCAATGCTCCAGCCACGTTTCAGTCGACAATGAACAGGGTTTTCCATCCTCACTTGAGGAAATTTGTTTTAGTGTTCTTCGACGACATCCTGGTATATAGTAAATCATGGGAGGAACATATGGTTCACTTGGATGAGGTTCTGAGAATACTTGACAGGGAGTCCTTGTATGCCAAGGAGTCCAAGTGTGCATTGGGCATGGCAGAGCTTTTATATCTGGGACACATCATCAGCGGTGCAGGAGTCAGCATGGACCCAGAGAAGGTTCGAGCCATCATTGATTGGCCTACACCTGAGACTTTGACACAGCTCAGGGGATTTGTAGGATTGTGTGCTTTCTATCGTCGGTTTGTTAGTGGGTTCTCGCGGCATGCTGCGCCACTAACCGATTTGACTAAGAAAGGTGCTTTTGAGTGGACACCACTAGCACAAGCGTGCTTTGAGAAGTTCAAACTTCTCATGACTTCGTGTCCTGTTTTGTCTTTATCGGACTTCACTAAACCCTTTGAGTTACATTGCGATGCCAGTGGTGAGGGTATTGGTGCAGTTATTATGCAGGATCGTCACCCTATAGCTTTTGAGAGCAGAAAGCTAAGAGGGCCTGAACGGAGTTTTAGTATCTATGATAAGGAAATGTTGGCTATCATACATGCGATGGCCAAATTCAGGCAGTACTTGATTGGTAGTAAGTTCACTGTAAAAACCGATCATAATAGTCGAAGCATTTTCTTGGTGAGATCTTAATGAGAGTTAACAAAGATAGATTGATGACTTGGGTCTTACGATTTTGGCATCTCCTATAACCAGGGCTCTCATAATGTGGTTCGCGTCGTTATCTACATAGATCCTCATGAGTTCTATTACAGCGGTTTAGGAAAATTTGGAGACATCGATAGTAGCGAATTGTGCTGGGACCATGAGGCCTCTAGCATGATGAATGGATCGATGTTGGATGGCGGTATTCGCTTGTAGATGAGCCATCATCTGAAAAGGGAGGATTTATTAGTCCCGAGGTTAGGGATGAGGCCGGGGAGTTTTGAGATGTTGCATTACCCATGGCCGAGACATCAGGGCGCATAGACCTATCCAGGAAGATGCGGGAGATTCTCTTGGAAGGGTCTCAAGTCCTATGTTCTCCAGTATGTCAGGGAATGTCTTGTTTGTCAGCAGAACAAGCAAGAGCACACATACCCTGCAGGTCTTCTACAGCCGCTTCCTATACCTGAGAGGAAGTGGGATTGTTTATCCATGGACTTCATCACGGGCTTACCAAAAGCTCAAGGGAAGGACAGTATTTTCGTGGTGGTAGATCGATTGACAAAATATGCACACTTTTTCGCAATCACTACTACACACACGGCTACTCAGATTGCTGATTTGTTCTTCCAAGAGGTATTCAGGCTGCACGGTTTACCTCGCAGTATAGTTAGCGACAGGGACAGCAGATTTATGAGTAACTTCTGGCAGGAGTTATTCAAGCTTTGTGGGACAGAGCTCACCCCTAGTACCAGTTCCCACCCCCAGACAGATGGGCAGACAGAGATCGTCAACAAATGGGTGGAAGGGTACTTGCGTAACTATAGTTCAGGGCAGCAGAAGGCATGGGTGAGGTGGTTATACTTATGTGAGTACTGTTACAACACCACCCATCACATGAGCATTCAGATGACACCATATCGAGCGTTATATGGATATGACGCTCCGAGCTTCCTTGATTTATTGCTGAGTGATAGTAGAGTTCCCAGTGCTGGTGATTTGTTACAGGAGAACCAGGATATTATGAGAGCACTTAGGGAAAATATATAGAAAGCCCAAAATCAGCAAAAACAATATGCTGATCAGAGACGAGTAGAGCGGTCTTTCGAGATCGATGATTTGGTGTACCTGATGCTTCAGCCGTATAGGCAGTCTACCCTTCGCAAGAAGGGCTCCGAGAAACTCAAGCCGCGATACTATGGACCTTTCAGAGTTGTCATACGTGTGGGTCAAGTGGCTTATGAGCTGAATCTTCCGGTGGACAGTAGAGTTCACAACGTGTTCCATGTGTCGCGCCTCAAAAAAGCGTTGGGACAACACGTAATTCCTTCTATTGATTTGCCACCCTTAGATGATGAGGGCAAATTAGTTTTGATACCTGAGGCCATTCTGGACTCCAGAGAGCGTCATCTTCGGAGGCGGGTCATCAGGGAATACTTGGTTAAGTGGAGGGATCTACCAGCAGAGGATGCGACGTGGGAGAGTGACAGTGTTCTTCTGCATCCAGCTTTGAGTTTGCTTGTGGACAAGCAAATTCGGGGAGGGCGGACTGTGATGTCCCCTCGCTAGACAATTCTCGGGAACAGTGCGTTAGCCCTTTATTGGACCCTTGTGGGCTAGCCAGTTTGGATAGAGGGTCAGTGGTGCATTTTGGAGAGTTTGTTTGTTCGTGTTTTCAGTGGACAGTGTTTAGATCACAGTGAGCGTTGGCATTCCAGGAGTTCATCGCTTCTGACGGCACGAGATTATCCTGAGTTTTGAGCATATTACGGAATTTTAAGTGATTAAGTTAATTTATTAACTTAAAACGCCTTTTTAATAAAGTCACATTGACTTTATTTATATTTTATATCACTTAAATGTCAAAAGGGGGATTATAATATTTTAATAACTTTAAATATTATAAAAGTGCGCTCAAACTATTGAAAAGGAATATATTAAAATATTATAATATTTTAATGATGAGAAAGGCCGTACTTTTCTTGAAATGCGTGCCATTTGGTATAAAGGCATTTCCTGGCAATAGAAACTCATCTCTTTGACTATTTCGAATTGCCTTGTGCATCTTTCCTCTGAGCATTCTCCTGAGAGTAGGGTTTGATCATTGTGTCCATTGGAGAACGGAAAACTCTTCAGTGTTGAGTACGTTTGAGGCTGTGAGAGATCAGCTGAATCCGTACAGTTGAGGGCTTCACACAGAAGTTCTACAGTTGCAGACAGAGCTTAATTTTATGCAGTTATTTGTTCTTGATAATAATTGAGGGTTTCTTCTGGAGGCGTATCATTCTACAGTTCAGAGACTTTTCATCAGGGATTCTACCTTTGCTTTCATAAGCCGTACGGCCTGCCTTGGGTTTTGTGCCTTGAGAAAGGCGTGTGAAGTGAAAGAGAGAAACGCCTTCCTTTTGGGCTGGTTTTAGCTTCTATCATTGGCGCCTAGACTATTCAGTGCATTGTGACCTGTTTCTCGGCAGGAGAAACCACTTTCTGGAGCTTTGGCGTGCCTTCATGCTAATTTTCACCATTTCCGGCTATAGATCTGGCCAATTCTTTATATAAAATAACTGGAGTTCCTCGGGTATGTCTGTTATGCATATTCTAATTGTTTCAGTATAATAACAGCTTCTGTATTTCCAATTTGTGAGTTTTCGCTTTAAATTTCATTCTATGAGCAAAAATATGCTGCGCCCCTTCTCTTCTGTCTATTAGGATTTCTTTAAAAAACTAAAAAAAAACAATTAAAGACTTAAGAAATTGGGGATTTTGAGCTGAGAGCCAGCAGGGCTCATCACACCTTCCCAAAAAACCCTCTAAAAAGCGTCACCCAACAATAGATGATGAAGAGATGAGTGCTGAGAAACTTCTTTTTCCAGTTTAAAGCTTGAGTGTATGCTGTTATATGGTATGAGAGCTATGCTCAATTTTTGAAGATTTACGGCTATGTTGTTTTCAAGGTTAGACATAAAAGGATTTCACTCAAAAATAGTAAAAGTATTGAATTTGGAAATACCCTGCTACCTTCATTCGCCCAGCCAATTTCTCCAACTTTGCATAGCTCTCCAAGTGTTGCTGGAATAATTGGCCTATATTCATATATGATCTATGGAATAATTCTATTGCAATTTTAGAATCTATTATGTGCTTTCTTGCTGATTTGTGACTTTTTTAGTGGGTTGATTATATTGCATGGTTCGATTTGTATGGAATAATTTAGATCTTTCACAAGTTAAGACACAGTTCTGTGAGATTTTTGAATTTTTGGTTCAAAATTTGGGATTTTTGAATTCTTGAGTGTGGATTTTGGATTTGTTGTTTTTTCTGTTAGATTGTTATTCTTGACACTTCCCTGTTGATAACCTACTCTTGATTTTTCTTTCAATATTTTTTTCTTTGTTCATATTCTTGACACTTCCCTGTTGATAACCTTCCCTTGATTTTTCTTTCAATATTTTGTTCTTTGTTCATGCAGAAGTCTGGTGCCCTTTAAATAAATACCTATTCTTCATTTTTTAATTGCATAACCATAAATGAATTGCAATAGAAAACTAAACAGAGAAAATTTAATGTGGTCGTTTCACACACCAACCCCTTAACAGATTATTTGATTTTTTTATTTATGATTAGCAATGACAAAATCAATTGCTTTGCATATTGTAATTTGTTAATTTAATTGAAATGAAATGGAAGTTAATTTTTTTATGAAAGAAGATTTTAATGACCTTTAAGGCTCAAATAATTTATGAGATCGAGTTTTAAAAAATGAACTATGTTGAAACTAAAAAAATTACTAACATACTATAATCCCTATTATTTCTAACAGCCCAAGACTATTGCAGCATCTTTCCCACATTTTGTGCAAATTTTGCAATCATAGCTCGTCCCACATTTTGTTTTTTCTATGATTCCACATCTTGCATATATGCCTACCAAAGCATATTCAACTATAACGTCTGGCAAAAATTCCCCTACCATTATGCTCTGGCGCATGTTAATAGCTCGTCCCAAAGCTCCCATTTTGGCATAGGCAGGGAGGACTATGGAAAATAATTTGGATTTATACTTGCCAATATTTCTAAAGCCTTTTCAACAAATCAATTTTTTGCAAAACCTGCAATCGTTGCATTCTATGAGATGACATCTCTTTGAGGCATTTGTCAAACAATTCACAAGCCTTGCTAGTGCTTCCACATTTTGCATTTTGAACCATGATATCTAATAGAAATCTACCTTCTATTATGCTTTGATGGATGTACATACCCTATTCTAAAGCTCCCATTTTATTGCAGGCAGTGAAGGTGTTGGAAAAGGTTGTGGAATTTGGCTTTACAACTGCCAATTGCATTTGCTTGAAAGTTTCTAAAGCCTTTTAATGCAGATAAAATAGAGAACAGGGTTAATGGATATCATGCTTCCAAGCACCAACTGACTCTTCTAATGCCTCAAACAGGTGTATTTTTATTGATTTACTATGAAAAAATTCACTAAAAACTTCTAGTGTATTTTTATTGATTTACTATGAAAACACAAAAAAAATCACTAAAAACTTTTGGTGTATTTTTATTGATTTACTATGAAAAAATTCTCTAAACTTTTTATGGACCTTGTGATATAACTTTCTTCACTTATAATTTTGAAACAACTACTATCACAACTATTGAAACATGCTCAACTACTGGATCCTCTCCCCTATAAAAGTTCTCCCATATAAAAGACCAAATACACAAAAAAAAATCAGATTTTCATTGTTCTACTTTAAATACATAAAAACATAAATGATTCTAAACTACAACTCTAAAACTATGATCAAAATAAAAACTACCTACCAAACATCAAAATAAATTAAATCATTTCAGTCTTTTAAATTCTCCCTTTAATTTATTTTTTTATCATATAATTTAATTACATATCTTAATTAAATTACATAGAATCAACTACACAAATATCAAAACATTACCAAGGGAGAATGTTCCAAAAGATAGAAGATACAGAAAAAATTTCAAGCTACTTCTAAGAATTTGCTTTGATATATTTTGCGGGTAATGTGAGGAACCCTAAAGAAGCACAACTTTTGACCATGGTTATGGTAAGTGAATGTATTTTGGTAGTATAGAAAGAACATGTGATAAATGTCTCTGTTTGAAAGGGCACCCTAAAGAACCACAACTTTGACCATGGTGATAAAACTTAAGGCAGGTTTTGGTAAGTGAATGCATTTCACTAAACACCATGTTCAATATTCATGAAGATAGGCCCACAACTCTTTTTTCCACATAAACATCTCAACACAAAACTTTTCCCAAAATAGATTGTCATAATCAGCAAATTAGGCTCTTTTAGACCCCACACACACAATCAACTCCATAGTTTCCAAGCCCATTTTCCTTGTATTTGCTTCAAACATGCCCAAATACATATTGCCAAATCAAATGAACCATCTTCCATTCCTAGTTCATAACATTTTTTCAAAGACTTAACTCAACCCTTCAACTCTTGAACCAAAATGAAAATGTTTCCAAACTATCTTAACAAGGTAGTCTAATAAACAATTGTTCATTCTCAAAGACTCATCAAATTCTGACTTGAACAGGCTTCTAATACACCTTTAAACATGTACAAACTCTTTACCAAAGAGAAACCCCAAATACACAAACAAAGAGATTACAATATTCACTGTTCCAACCAGCCCAATAGGCTTCCAAAGGTCACTCAATCTTTCTGATATGGCATGAAACCAACAAGGGAACTCTTAACATGGATCCAAAGCATTTAAGACCCCAAAAATAAGCCTTTTTCAAATGGTTTTATAGTTCTTCAAAATGGAAGGTAATAACTTTGCAAATTTTGTCCTAATTAGGACTGTGACAACTCTGTCATTCTAGGACAGTCAAATAAAAATGACATCAAAACACCTCAATACAGCAATATTTGTCAGGAAATGTATTCATAAACACCTTGGCATAGTTCTCAAACACTTCCCTTCTTGATGGACATTAATTTCAATAACAAAACTTTGAGAAAACTCATTGCTCATTGTCATTTTTCTAGATTTTCCTTAAAAACACAGCCATAGGGCATCTTAAAATCAATAGTAAACTCGATTTTCACATCTTACAAACTTGGAATGTTAAAGTGCAGATAGCAATGAACCTTTCCACGAGTTTTTAGCCTTACCCATTATTCAGAATGTGAGAAAAGTAATTTTCTTTACCACTATATGCCCTAGATGAGGGTTTGGGGCAGTTTAAACTAAAAATGCCATAACTTCTTTATTCTCCATGAAATTAAGTCAGACCAAGTGTAAAATGATCAAGACACACAATAATATTTTTTCCAATGACTGTCCTTCAAATATCAAGTCGTACATGGCCGTACAGAAGCAAATATTCACGTTTTATCAGAAAAAACACAGAAATTTGCATGAAAAACAGGTTTTTCTCATTGATCTATCCATCATTTACATCCCTCTCCCCCACCTCGACTTTTGAGAGGCTTATTTATGCCTTGAAAACAAAAATAACTCATAACAAATGCCTACAACTAATTCTAACTTCCACCTAACTAATGAACTTATCATTTACTCTTTTTTGCCTTTACAACAAGGTTTACAAGGTTTGTGTTTTTCCACCTTTTGAATAACGTATACTATTTCCTATCAAATGATTAAAATGGTCTTGAAAGACCTTATCTAAGGCACATAAACTGCTTGAAGAATGCCTCTGAGATGTGTCCTCGGGTATTGCAATAATTGCAAAATATACATAAAATTGATTTCTTAAAAAGTCTTAAGAAACTTTCAAGCAAATGCAATTGGTAGGCATGAAACAAAATTCCACAACCTTTTCCAACATCCTCCTTACCTGTGCCAAAATGGGAGCTTTAGAACAAGTTGTTTCATGCAGGTAGATTAAAAAGTGTTGTCACAGTCAAGATGGGCAAAATGCTTTCCCTGAGTCAAGAAAAATGTCATAGATAAAAAATTATTTCTTGTCCAAGTATAGTCCAAATTTTTTGCATCTGTTAAGGTTGAAGCGTTTGGCTGATCCCACCAATAATGGTATGCTATGAAGACATAGGCTAGGAAGGGATCATCCCACATACACCTAGTCTACCTTGAATTTTGTTGATGAGATTAAGATGACCATGCAGTAGTATTCTTGTACACTCTCCATGGAACTAAATCTACAAAATGTTTACAAAATATACCCACTATAAATATAAACAAGTGAAAGGGTATTAGGGAATGGAATGCCTAACAAAATCCAATTAACGAACTCATATATACCAAGGTTTCCAAAGATCCTTTTGGGTCCTATTAACTAATAGTTAATTAACCCTTCAATGAGGATGTAAGAGAATGAACTTCATAAAACCTTGATTTCATTCTAAAGTGCAAATTCAAAATGTGAATCCCCTCATCAAATGTGATAACCTCAAGTGGTGAAAGCATTTGAGTCTTTAAAAAATAACTCCAGCTTAAATTCTCGTGACCCTTGATAGAATGCTAAATTTGGATAAAGTAACGCATATTCCCTCACTCAATGGGATGAGCTTGGGTGGTACAAGCATTGGAACTTTCATTGTGAAGCCACAGGTTTTCATCTATATGATGCATGATAATAATGTTGAAAATGAATGACATACTGTGGAACTCCTAAAAGTCTTAAAATTATATAAAATGTTGCTAATACCATCGATGATAGAGATAGGTCCAAGAGAAATAAATCTTCCATCCTTGCATGATAGTGTCCGCAGTTCAAATATAGGGGAGAAACTGGACAAATATAGTCCCTGATTAAGAGGATACACTGCACCTTACAAAGAACATGATTCCAAGTGTAGGGTGAATTTTACTAAAAGAGATTCGTGACATCTAAGCTAAAGGTTGACCCAGATGGGAAGATTTCAAAATCAAAAATATAAATTAAAAAGTGAAACCCTTTAGAGTATAAATGGAGAAAACTTACCAAATCAAAGAACAAATAAAAGAGTGACCTTGCTCACTTGAAATGAAAATGCATGCATTGTTGGATGCTCAGTCGAGATACTCAGGGTGAACACTTCCTTAGGATTCAAACCCTAAAATCAAACTGAGCTACAAATTAGAAGTATAGATGCATTGTGAAAAAATTTGTTACCTTTTAGCTCTTGATCTACGCTTCTCCTCCTTTTGTCAGATTGTTTCAAAGCTTCCATTTAGGCACAATAATTATTTATATTTTGTAGCACAGATCATATTATTGAAAATTGCTACCATTCCTCTTACATTCAAACCAGATTGCAACCATTCCTCTTACATTCAAACCAACATTCCTTTCAGATTTGAACTTGAGTTTCTCTCTCGAGGTAAGCACCATTTTACTCTTGTTTCATGGACTTAATAGTTCAACAGAAAGGTGCCATAATAAATCTTCTCGTAGACATTAAGATGACAATGTAGCACCCAAACAATAGGAAATACACTATATAACAACAGACTTAGTAGTCATCTAAATGTAGTTTGAAAATAAAGAATTTAACAGTTTGAAGAACAACTGAGATCAGTTAACAACTTTATAGAATACAGTGGGTCTTGATAAAACAAGCAAAGATAATGGCTGATGAATTTTAAAAATATAATGCAATATAAAAACTACCTTTTGTGACTAAACAAT
Source organism: Sequoia sempervirens (assembly GCA_007258455.2). Lineage (NCBI taxonomy): Eukaryota > Viridiplantae > Streptophyta > Pinopsida > Cupressales > Cupressaceae > Sequoia > Sequoia sempervirens. Next base: position 785,729,974 of record VDFB02193867.1, on the reverse strand, counting down.
TTATGTTGCCTTTGTGACCAAACCAATAGAACTGAGCCTTCAATGAATTACAGAAATGTATGCAAAAAGGTATCACCAGAAATGTACCAAACCAAACTAAACCTTGATGATCATTAAATACAAAATACCTCAGAATATATGCCAACACTATAAGTGTCAAAATCAACCCTTCACATCAATGCCAAAACTTATGTCAAAGGGGTCAACAAAAAATATATTGTATATACCAACTCAAAATGTTACATATGTCATCTCAAGATCTACATACCAAGTGTATGTAGAATAACTACACATTCCAATAGTCGAATTGATCTTATGTCTCAGACAAATCTTACATTTGTGGTGGATCATCAAAATCTAGCCTCCTCATGCCACTTGATGGATGAAAAGTTGACTACTCAGTAACAAGTCAAACCATAAATTTGATTAATTAGCTAAATCGTAAATAAATTAGACCACCAAATAAAAACTTATTTATAATTTAGAAATTTCAAATTACCATATTGTTACCATCTTTACTTTGCATTACATCCATTATTGTTGCTTCTTGGTTAAGATCAATAGAAAATGGTAACATATGTTGTTGGGTGTTTTGTTGATCATCTAAAGCCACAATAACATGCACATTTGAGACATCAACGTAGAAAAAAATAATTTACAAATTAAAAACATAAAATTGATTGAAGTGTGTTCTATAATTTTTATACCATCTCCACTTTGCATTGTCTCCATTGTCATTTCTTGGTTAAGATCAATAGAAACAGGTAACATATATTCTCTACTATTTTGTTGATCCTCTGAAGCTGCAATGACACACATATTTAACACATCAACATAGATAAAGTTTTCAAGTGTAAAACTACATTATGTAATTAATATAAACAATAGTAAATTTATAAGGATTAGAAATTTGATTAGAGATAGGAATTGACTAATTGCCTATAAAGTTAATAAACACACTTAATAGTTAAAAAATTACCATCTATAAGTTGTATTTCATCTGTTATTGTTTGGTTTAGATCAATAGAGAAAGGTAATTGATTTCGTTGAGTACTTTCTTGATCATCCAAACCTACAATGACATGTATTTAACATATGAAATAAAAACAAGAAGTATTGTTATGCAAATTACTAAAATTCTTTTTAAAAAATATACTTACTGTGTTGTTGCATAATACTAACTCTTTCTTCTTCTATTGTGATGCTTGAGCGTTTAATGACCTTTTTTTTTTTTCTACATCCTGAAGAGGGGAATTGAAAATTTTCATAGTCCTCAATTGTTTCATTCAAGTCTTCAAAAATGGCATTGTCTCTTTGATGAATTGAACGACGTTTACACATTTTTCTTGGACTGAACCATGGTGATATTCGTCTCGTAGACATGTTATCTGAACCAGGGATTGATGTAAATGTGGAAGAGGAAGGAAGATATGTATGAATATCTTTTCACAATCTCCCAATACATTGACAAAACTTTTCTTTTTCATCTTCACTAGTTGGTAAATTTTGGAGTAGATGATTTAAATAATCAATAGAATTTCGAAAGTTATCATTCAAAGCACCAAATGATTTCCAGCCATCTGTAATACAAATAAAAATGATTAAATCTAAAAATATCTTAATATTTTATTATAAAATGGTGACATTGAGATTTACCTGTTCTTTGGTCTTCACCAATGGCAATCCCAAGCACCTCTTGATCTTCTATTTGATTGCAACCATCTATAATTCGATTAAGATTTAATTAATTTTGTGAACCATAAAAAAAACTAATATTTAATTGTAAATACCATATCAATATTACCAATGGTATTGTTTCCATGACTGAAACTCCCTCTGACATTCTCATCATCATCAAGCAATGGAGTAGTGCCATCTATAATTCAATGAGATTAATTTAGTTATTTTTGAAAAATAATAATAATCATTTAACATATAAATATTAAAATTAAATCTCAAATGACCCTTACCAACAACTTGATCTTGCTCATTTATTTTGTTTCTCTTTAGAAGATCTAAAATCTTTAACACATGTTTGCATGTGTTTCCCTTCTTTGCCCACTAACAGTCACACACATGCAAATTTGGTCCATATTTTCTAACAAGGTACCATTTTGTTGGAGTTGTTTGGCTTCTTATCTGGCATGTGTTAGGGACGAGATCATATGGGTAACAATCTGTATCTGGTATTTTTTTTTACCTCTCTAATGCAGTTGTGTAATATCGTTCTTTTTTTAAGTTAGTTAGAAACCCAGATAATTGCAAATATCTTTAATTTTTGTAGAATGGCTCTACCCTATGAATAAGTGTATGGATAAGCCAATCCATTCTCCTCGTGCACCTCTTAGCACGATCACTTAAATAGTGACTCTTGATGTGGCAGTGGTACAACTCTATGGAAGCATTGGTTTCTTGATTTGCATGAGGGAAACCTCTATAATTTTTTTCCCACATTGCTATACAAACCCACAAAATGATGTCTTAGTATAAATAAAAAACAAGTTAAACAATATAAATGCATACAAAATCATAATGAATAATTCAATGAGCTTACCAATACGAGTTTCATCATGACACCAAGTTTGTTGAAAGTAATCAATAAATTTCTTCTCCTCTTTGAATTCCTCCATGAAATTTGTTATTAGATGAGTAGTGATGTCTTCATCATCACTCATTGCATACATTATCTCACCCAATCTATTGAAAATATTACTCCCAACATCCTTATTACTGACATACCTGGATTATAAAACATAATATCAAGCTATGAAATTCGAACATGAAATATTCAGGTATTCCAAGTATTTTAATAAAAGATTGACTTGCCTGTATACATTCTTCAACCATGCCCTATGTACATGCCAAATACATAAAATTACCCAGCAATCAAAGGATAATCTACAAGTTACGAGGATAAGTGTAATGTTCAACTTTTTATAGACTAAATATTAAGCAATTACAACGAGTTAACTTCAGTTTAAATAAAAGATTAAGGCCAATAAAAACCTGATTGCTTCAATCTTGGCACTAGCATCATCTGGCATAAATGCATTGACATTCCAATCTTCTTTACATTGTTTCCCTCTTTTATAAACTTTTATCAACCATTCATTTATATCCTCGACTTTATTTCTTGAGGATATGGCCCATGCAACAGGTATACCAGCCTCTTGTTCATTGAATACAAGCAAAGTATATAACTAATACTACACATGAATAAACCATAAATTAGTATATTTTTAGTAGAAGAAATTAATAATTTCATTAAGATCCATAAATACAATTAAAATTGTTTTACTTACACCATATTTATTTGTTGAGAATGTGGAATCCATAGCAATAATTGCATTATGTGAATGTTTCACCATCATTTCTTGCATCCATGGAGTTTGGATGCCTACCATAAATGGAATATTTTCCACATTGTTTGGTCTTTTATAATAATAAAAAGTTGTCTTTCTCCTCTATATGCCACATGCTTACACTTTTTGCATCATCTTCATTCTTTTGGGATCCAAGTCATGCATTCATGACATCTTTCCTTAACAAATATGTGTCCCTCTTATTCATCAACTGTGTAAAACTAGGGTCTAAATAGTGTTGTTCACATATTGTGTCAATTCCCACCCCCATTAGCAATAAGGATTCAATATATGATTTGCATTCATTTGACAACCTTGGTGCAACACTACTCCTTGGATCACCAGAAGGGTCATCTTTTCCATGACAAAATTCACCTTTAGCATCACAATGACTGAAATCATTATATGTAATAACCGCAACATCTAGTCTACCATACATAACCTTAACAAGAAAGTGGGTTTGACAACCCCTTTTTTGGATAAACCTTCGTTTCCTTTTCTTGTTTTCAAAGTTATTTTCAAAGTTGTTCTCAGAGTTTTTTTCAGAGTTATTTATTTTGTCCTCAGGGCCAAAAGCACACCAATAATTGTTTTCACATGTACAATATATATATATTAATTAATATAACAAATAGAAAATATAAGTTTTGACATGCTTCATTATTATATTAAATATAAGCAAACCTTGAGTACATCTTCATTGCATGGTCGTTAGGTTGTATCAAGTCGGTATTTCTATTCAATTTGCGTACAAATGTCGTCTCTGTACTATCCAATAAACCTTCTCCTTTGACAAACTGAGGGAGTCTTTCAAGAGGGATTGCAGCACATATGTCTATCTCACAATTGTCACCTCCAATAGGTGTCCATTCAAGGTCAACACTTGAGAAATGAATTCCCTGGTTGGGAATGTCTTGCACTTTTAGAGAAATAAGTGATTCCCATTTATTTGTCCTCCCATTCTGAATAATATTAAGATGGTTAGTGGACCTCTATCTTGTTCAAATATGTATTTAAAAAATTAAATCTTCTACCATAAATTCAAGAATATAAATAAACATGGGAATAATTATCATCCTAAAATTCAATTGAACCCCAACGAATTTACAAATAAGATCATTTCTCTAAAAATGACTTTTACCACAAAGTTAATTTACAAATAAGATTATATGGGACAATGTTCTCATTTGGGATGATGTTTAGATTTTGCATTATAGGTTGGCATGATTTAAACTACACGATTTGTTCCCACAACATAATTTTTACATTAACATGGTGTCTTAATAATAGACCTACTTGTACCCTTAACAATGACATCAACGATCCAAACCAAACATACAATTATTTTATACGATGACTTCAATTCCATTGACACAACACATTATTACTTGGATAAATTTGTGAAATTTATTTATACACTAACACTCATAAGCCTAGGATTGTAAAGGAAGCTATTGGTATTAATGATGTAGATTCTTGGAAAGAGGCTATGGATGAAGAATTGACAACATTAATAAAAAAAGTAACACATGGGAGATTTATTATATTTTCCAAATGGACATAAAATTGTTGGATATGAACATATGTTCAAGAATAGTAAAATATAGTAAAAGAAATGAGGCTATTGGTAAAGGAATTTGGTTATTGATAGTAAAAGAAATGAGGCTATTGGTAAAGGAATTTGGTTATTGATAGTAAAAGATCCATTAGTGATAGGAAAAGGTGTCTCAACTTTACATTCCTAATGCTCATTTTAATATATTTTCTATGCACTTACTATTTCATATTCTAGTGAATTTTGTTCTTGTGGGAGAGTTCACGTCCAATGTGGAGGATCCTAATTTTAAGTGTTTTTTTGGCCTCACCAATGGGATAGATAAGGATTTTATAATAAAGCATGCTCTCATTTGTACACAATAGCGCATAAATATGAAAAGGAAGGGTAAGGCCTGTATGAAAATTTTCTTTCAATATGTGTTTGTAAATAATTAATAAAAAAGCCTTGAACCTCATCTTATTTTAATGTGAAACTCATGTTAGTAATCAAAACTTGAAATCTTAACATATAATCATGAACTAGTTAGTATTTTTCTTTCTTGCATTGCATAATTTTAGAAACATTTGTCATGGATTCAATGCCATAATGAGAATTTTCGATATAATAATAGAATGAGGCAATAAATAATCCTGTGAATGAAATTTTCTTTCAATATGTGTTTGTAAATAATTAATAAAAAAGCCTTGAACCTCATCTTATTTTAATGTGAAACTCATGTTAGTAATCAAAACTTGAAATCTTAACATATAATCATGAACTAGTTAGTATTTTTCTTTCTTGCATTGCATAATTTTAGAAACATTTGTCATGGATTCAATGCCATAATGAGAATTTTCGATATAATAATAGAATGAGGCAATAAATAATCCTGTGAATGAAATTTTCTTTCAATATGTGTTTGTAAATAATTAATAAAAAAGCCTTGAACCTCATCTTATTTTAATGTGAAACTCATGTTAGTAATCAAAACTTGAAATCTTAACATATAATCATGAACTAGTTAGTATTTTTCTTTCTTGCATTGCATAATTTTAGAAACATTTGTCATGGATTCAATGCCATAATGAGAATTTTCGATATAATAATAGAATGAGGCAATAAATAATCCTGTGAATGCTTGGTCTTTCAAGCTTTTTGGAAACAATCTAGCAAATAACTTGTCCTTATGAAAATAAGTAGCATGAAGTTTACAAGGATTACAATTCTATTAATGGATTAGATCTACCATTATACTTATAAACATGGTTCTAGAAATCTCCTTGGTGAGGGAAAGAGCGAAATACCATATTTTGAAGGATTATGTAATATTCCATTACTATAATCTCTTCTTAAATATTTTCTCATAATGATAAATATACCATCTAGATTTTTGAACATACTCATGGTGGAGTACCAATAATGTGAAATATCATGCTCAACATGTCCAATAGCTTGATGTGTAGATAAATCACTAGTACTAGTAGGGGAGGATTTAAGAGATAAATCACTAAATAGTTGCACACAAGCTAAATAAATAATCTAAGAGATCTTTACATAGTTCTCTTACTCAATGAATGTATACTCCATGTGTTTTCTCAATATGATATGTAAGAGAAGGTACTCCACAATTACACAAATATATATCATATAAAGGCATAAAAGGATTTGAAGGAGAAACCATTGTTATAAAAAAGGCATATAACATCATGATATGCATGGACATATCTATAAGACTCCCAAGGAAAGGACACCAAAATGTGAAGAACTAGAACTATGTGTAACATTTTTATAAGAGTCGTGAGCATTATCATTAAAAAATAAAGAATTGTCACCATGATAGTCACTTAATATATCATCAATATAGCATGAGCAACATGAATGACAAGAAAGAATACCAATCTTGTATGAAGGTAAAATATGTGTATTAGAGAAAGAGAGACACATGTAGGAAAACCAATAGAGGTAAAAGGAAAGTTTTTTTTAGATGTGCAAAATATATGCTTACTAGAAAATATCACCACATGAAGGAATATCCCTAGATATATTATGGGAGATGAGATGCACATAATATATGATTAATAGGAAACATCACAATATGAAGGAATATACCTATATGTATTATGGGAAATTAGGACTAAATTATTGGGAAATTAGGACTAAAGTATCACCATCTTTTATCTCATGAGATGAAGAATCATGACGAGTCATGGAGATAAATAAAGTAAAATCCTCTAATATAGATGGGAAGGCATGCATAAGTCTATACAGGATGAAACATTTCTCAAATACTCTACAATCTTATGCATGAAACATGTAGGATCATGTATGTCATAAAATAAGGCAAAATAATTAAGGATAAAAGGAGGAGAATTAAAAAATAATGAAAATAGCTCATAATCCATGATGTATGCATGAGGGAAATCCCAAAATAAAAATTTGTAAGGATCCATGGTAAATGATATAATAATGAAACTCAAACAATCAAAAGATGGGATGGTGGTGATGGGATATATATAAAATAATGAAAGCCCAAGACTGTAATAAAATCTACAATAAATGACATAGTAATGAAAATATCAAATCTAAAAATTACAGATATAAGAAAAGTCAAAACCTGGTAAAATTTTAGAAGGTTTTGAGTGTTGGGTTCATTTAAATTTGAGGAAATACAATTCATCTTTGTATGAAAAATTAGGTTTAAGGAACATCACAAGAAATAAAATTGAATTAATTTGATTTCAAGTTACAATAGGTCATATCATAGAAATTAAAAGAAATAAACATACAAGTTGATTTTAGAATTCAAAAGTTAGCTATCTACTACTTTGATCATAACTTTTGAACTAACTCAAATTCACTTATTCTTAATCGTGTAAGAAATAAAATAAAAATATATATTATATCATTCTTAAACTTAATTAGATCAAATTCACAAATTATAAAAATAATCTATATTGTATTAAAAATTCATTAATTTGAACCTTATACACAAATCTAAATTTGTAGTTACAAATATTCTATGCATATAACTCCACAGAAAAATTATATGCCTATAACTCTAAGTAGAATATACCAAAACATATTTGACTGCCTTATTTTATCATCTTAAGATAAGTAAACTTTCATTAAATTATTTGAACCTCAACTACTATATTATAAGCTCCATATGGTGGCACTTCCCTACAGGGCTTAAATTTGATGTTCGACTTTGTCTGTCAACAAATTTTTAATGACGGTTATCTATTCAAGGGTTCCCTTAAAACATTATGATATACCTTAGTGTAAGTAAAGTTATATATAAATCAAATATATATATCATTATAATATTATATTTATTATTGATAAATTTTGACAGTCTATCCAAAATATCTCCTTTCATCTGATACAATCTTCTTAAAATTTTGATTGTATTCTACAGCAAAAATCTCTTAATATGGTCATACGGCCATCAAATTTAAGCCCTGCTTCCCTAGGGTTAAAAATGGGATTTTAAAATGATACAATTATCTCTTAGTGAATATAACTGTTAGTCTGGACAAGGCCGTCATAGATGCCCTGTCACTGGTTGGGGATTTGTTTCTGCCGCATACCTTAACATATTTTTAAAATGACAACGAAAATGACATTTAATGGATACAAATTTAATATGCAGAAATAAAGCCTTGAAATTAACAAAATTTTTGGTTAACTAATCCCATTTATGATCACAAACTCTGTTTGGAACAGTTAGAAAAAGAGAAGACAAAAAATAAAATATTGAAAGGGACCTGGTGCTGTGTTGTTTGTTTGGTGTAGCTCACGCTGGTCGCTCCTCCGCTAAAACTACTAATTGCAGAACTAACCTTGTTGTCTGCCAGTCACCTTCCTGACCTAATCCATGCCCGCCGGTAAATTTCTGACTCCCGCTACGTTTAACTCACATATTTATTACCAGCTTCTCATTTGAACGCCATTCAATAATTCAATTTGTTGCTTTTCTATATCACATATGGGAAGGGATGTCGTAGTAATTAAGAAGCATCACACATATGAAATTAATGTCCTCTCAGCTGTGCAACAGAATTGAAAATGGATGGCACAACCTATTTTCAAAATGACCGCGAAAATGACATTGAAGGTGGTAGTATTGTTTGGTAGGCGCATTAAATCAAAGCATTTAGGGTGATGGCCAAGTTGATGCCCAAGTGGATGGCAATGCTTGAGGCATCACGGTAGAGAAGGTGATGGCAGTACGTATCAATAATACCCTAACAAAAACCGTTATGGGCATGCAGGAAAGGGATGCATGCATAAGGTGATGGTATGTGGGCATGCATTTTGTTGCCTCGATAGCCAGTGCCTTTTTGGAGCTGGTGCAGATACAAGCTGAGGTAATCATGGAAATTAGAGACAAAGTGGTAATACAAGTTGAGAGCCCTGCCACTACTACCATGAGCTCGTGCATTATCGCTTCAGCCAAGGGCTAAGGTGTTATGTCATTGAAGTGTAGCAAAAGAAATGATGGTACTAACATTAGTTAACAAAGCGTGTTGGCATGGTTCAACGAGAAATCCTATTTTGTTGGTTGCATTCCTAGAACATTTGTTGCCATGAGATATATACGATACAAATTGATGCTCGGTTATGAGACGCCTGTGCAAAAGCTCAAGTCGCGACTTACCAGGCGATACTGTACCTCCGTTTGACTTACAGTATAGGCTCGATGTGAATGAAAATTATTGCAGACTCAACTAGGGTGCATGGAAGCTAATCCATTTATTGGTATTTTGAAGGAATATGGCTGATTATACGTGATTCCCCAAGATGAGATTCATTGCCATTAATATGGTCAGTGGTTGTGTTATGCCCATTAGGAGCTAATATTTATTTAAGAGATGAATTTTGAACTGGCAGGCCTTCCGTTCGCCCTACCATTCTGTCCATCGATGCCATAGGATTTACTTCATAGATCCCTCATCACACATTTTGTTGTTTTCTATCCATGTACATATATGCTTATTTCCTCACATACATAACTGCTCAGTTCTACAAGCAAAGGACTATCAGATTTGATGGGTACTCAAGACAAGAAGTTTGTTGTATAAGGCCAAGGTATTCCCTATTCTGCCAGTGCAAGCCCTATTATTACCTTAATTTATCTATTTATTCATTTTGCATGAGTAGACCAATGTAAGAATAACACTACGAAGAGGGCCCTAGTTACATTGAATCTATCTGTTCTTACTCCACATCCACATAGGTTAATATTTATTTCCCTTATCGATTTCTTTAATGAGATTGATGGCTACATTAAGTAAATTTTAACAAGGCAGGATATAGATTATGTGTATTACCGAGCAGTTCAACCATTGATTAAATGAAACAACTTAAAAGGGCATTGTGTTCTTACCACTGGAACTTCATTTAAACCTTATTCATTTTATTTTCTCCAAATAGGAAATTTCTAAGAGACCTAAACATATGTTGTTTGATTTTAATACTCTATTATTTTAGAGGAATCAACCAAAACAATATATTTCCTTTGAGCCAAACAAACAAACAAATAAAACAACCCTTTGCTTCAAGCACTTCGTTAACATAAGATCATGAGATATTCACAAATCCACATTATAATTACTACAAAAATAAATGAGTAGCAAACTAATAAATGGGGACTCACTCTTTTCTCACTGTATTTTGTATTACAAAAAAAAAATAGCTTTCCATCTTATCGACTAATTTTAAGACATACAAAGAATGACACACAATTGAATCAGGCTTGCTCTCCACCCTACTGTAATGGCGTCATGGAGCCTCATGGGCTCTAGCCATACCCATAAGCAATAAATTATTTTAGCTCCATGATGATAAATGGAGTCTTTTCTCAATTTTACAAAGAAAATTAAACTACCATAGAACAATTTTCATGCCTCTAGGTTTTCTACTTTCTATTTTCAGCCATGCTCTAAACAATATGTTACCTTTTTACAACCAATAAACAAGGGTAAACGAGATGAGGAAGATCTTATCTTTTTCTTTTTATGAAGGAACTTAACCTCTTGCATCCATCTTTCCTCTCCAAGCCAAGCCACATTGATCACTGCCTCTCCAAAGAGATTGGCTTCTCATCTCTACTCAAGTTCTCCAAGAGGAGAAGTGGGTAACACCCAAATCTTCCATCTTGTTGAGATATATAGGGATCCTCCAAACCTACATTCTTTCCCACAAGTGCTCACACATGTGTGAGTCTTGTGCCAATTCTAAGAACTTTTGGGGATTAGAAGGTTGAGAGTGACAAGTCACCCTTCCCAAACCCCAACACTTTTTGAATTTGTCACATTCATGAATGCGGACTTTTGAGGGGTCTTTTCACATTCCAAGGACAAGTTCACATGTGTCAAAAGGTTCCAAAACCATAGGTATAGGTCCTAAGGGTCTATTCTTGTTCAAAAACCAAGGAAATTGATTCAGTAATCCCTTTTTAAAACCCACACAAAAATCCATACGAATTTTGATCTTAACCAAGGGTTCCAACCCCAACCAAACTCACATCACATGTCCTAAAATTGGATTCTACTCAATCACCTAGCCAATAATAAAATGTCAAACCCTTTTAAGTCAAATAGGGCTACACTTAGAACTTCCCAAATATGTATTTGATTTGATTCCAACATTTATCTATCCTCCTACTTGCATATTTGATTCCTGCACATTACCAAGGTCAACATGATTAGATCATATATCTCTTCATATTATTAGCTAATCCAATTCACATAATTTTCACTCATGAACTATTTACTCATTAATACATCAAATGAACCTAATGATTCAATTTTCATTATAATCAAAGGAAATACACACTTACTCCAATACAAGAATATAGTCAATGAAATAGTCACTCCATCATTTTGTTTACCACCTTAGTAATTCATTTTAAACTCTAATAATATTAACGATGAACCATTAACCAAAATTTAATATGCCAAATAACCCAACACTTTCAAGTTATATCCAACAATTCACATGTGCATCTATCATAATTAAATCAAGGTTATGCCCATGAATCCTAAAAATATTTTTATCATTCATTTCATCATAATTATCATCTAACTACTTGTTCGATTGAAATAAAATGGGGGATACGAAATGGGGTCTTACATTCACGATAGCATAAGCAAGAATATTATCAAATAATCACACTATTTTTCATCCATAATACATCTTACCATCTATTTAGGATCACATAAAACATATTAGGGATTTACTAATCACATGCAAGGTGGGGCCTTACATTTCAGTTTAACCCTAATATGAATATAATAATCACAACAATTAGAGTTCAATCTATGATTAGAATTATGGATGCATTAAGAAGAGGATTGGAAGGATATAGATTGCACATGGAACCTCTTAAAAGGAAGGGAGGTGGAAAGAGAATAAACAAACCAAGGGTAGGAGAGTAGAGGAGTTAAAAGGAGAGGAAATAAGATTAAATCACAAAAGAAATTAAATGGAAAAAATAAACTAATAATATATATAGAGAAATGAAAAAATAAAGTGTAGGTTTAAACTTAACTAAAAAAAATGGTAGACTACTCTTTATAATTTAATGATATATTTTAATTAAACTAATATGTTTTCATTTATAACATGATCTATTTGGTATTTTAATAATCTATAAATATATATATATAGATAAAAACTTAAAATAATAAATAAAGAAAAACGAGCTTCCTCTATTTTATATCATTTTATTAATCTAGACTAAATTTTAAAAATAGATAAAAATATTTTATACATATATGATTTATACTTTAAAAAAATCAAATTTTAATAATTTGTGTTATTACATGCATTTAAACATATTAATAAATACAAATTGATTTAAAAAATTATTTATTTATTAAAACATTAAAAGTTATTTTTAAAAAATCAAAAAATAAATAAACCATAGCAATTATTTAGTTTATTTAATAATGTATAAATTAAAAAAAACACTTAAGAGTTTGTAGCACAAAATGCTTCATATATAGCAAATTCTTAAAGGTGTTCATCAACACAACTATTTTTTCAAACACTTAGACTATAGCACATTCTAGACAATCATAAGCATTTGTGTATTTTTATGATCAAGTGTCAAACCTGTGGATCAAATTTGAATTTACAGGTGTGAAGATCATTATGGTATGAAAGTGACATAGAATGAAAACAAAATAATTAGCAGTTTGCTAGAACATAATAAAACACAATTTGATTTAAACATCTTGTAAATTAATATTATCTTAACTCTAATATCTAAATATACTAATATATTATTACATTTGAATTCATCCTTAAATAATTTATGTAAAATAATTTTATTTTCTATATATTTTACGTTTATTTATAATTATTCATTTTTTATTTATTTTTTAAATCTCCAAATTTCACCGTTCAATTGGTAGATGTTTAAAAACATATCATGAGAAAGCAAACATAAGGTCATACAAACATTAAAAATTTAATTTCAATTAGTAGGGGTAGAAAGCTAAAGAAATATAACTACTCTTAATTGAATTGTGTGCTCACAAATCACATTCTACAATGTGAATTTGACTTTACCAATACATAAAATAATAGTGAAACATAAGTTCATATTCACACTATGAAGATGTCATACAAGAAAATATCATATTAAATTCATTTGAATATTATCTCATAAAATATATGGTTTAGGTATGAGGTATAATAGTATGTCTCACTAATCAAATAACAAATTTATGGTAACACAAGAAAAAAAATGATTAAGTTCATTTTAGATAATATTTTTGACCATTATATATATTTTTCATTTAAAAATTCTATGTAGTACCATAGTCTCCCAAGCTACATAGAATGTTTAACCAACACACATTTACATGTCAAATATATTGTTTAGTCTCATACATCATTTTACTAATCAAAATTTAACAATTCTGATCTGTATAGGATCTAGACTATATGCAGTATTGAATGCTTAAACTTTTACAATGTTTATTCCAAGTTAATAACATCAAAATTAACTTATGGAAATAACAAAATGAAAGAAATAACAAATTGATTATAACAGAATGGAAGAAAGTGAGAGAAAGAATGAGAGATGCAAACAGAGTTTGATTTCGGAGTTCGCCACAATCGTGACTACGTCTCCGGGTCCGCTCCAATGGAGTGAGACCGATCCGATTAATCTCCAAAATTAGAATTACAATTGCACCAAAACCATTTCTCCTAGCACTTCGGCAGCATAACCATACTCCGATGTATGAAAATGACTCCAAGAATCTCCTAGAACTCCTCTCTATATCACCTAGCACCAATTTCCTTGAAAATTATGAGTACCAAACTCACTCACTCTCTCCCCTTTAAATACATAAAATTTGCTCAAATTGGTTACTAACCAATTGATTTTACAAATCCACCTTATCTCTCCATTTACACATAAAATCTTCAAAACCAACTCCCTTATCCACATAAAATCCCCTAATTTCCTTTTTCCCTAATTATAATAAGGTTCGAATTTGGAGTTTGTTTTATCGGCTTTGGATTATGTGATTTTCCTTTTAAAAATAGGAGGGTTTGTTTTAATTTTTAAGGTATTCGGTTTTCAAATATTGGTCATAACAAACCAGTACCATCCACATGCATAACCGCGCACACGGGCTAACGGTATCATAGCCTTTTGGGAGCCCGGCGGTTTCGGGTTCAACTCCCGGCCGTTGGCATTTTTTAAAAACAAACTCAAACAAAACGATATCAAAGCAAAGTCGTTTCTATCAATAGATAAGGGTCGGTGGTATGGTGCAACGGCTCGGTGGGATTCTCGAATGTGAGTGGTCACGGGTTCAAAACCAGCGCAGGCCAAAATATTTTGTTAACAAATTTAACAACTCGCCGGCTGAGACACGTGTCGCACCAGGAGGGTGCCACGTGTCAAGCTACCATTCGCCGATGAAGCCGACGTGGATGCCAACTAAGACGTTGACTGTGCAATGACGTGTATGCTGACATGGATGATGACGTGGCGTACGAAGCGCGGACGTGGCATGCTGATGTGTCCGACGATGTGGCCGACTGATTGATGATGTGGTCTGCTAACTGGAGTACGGACTGCCACATGTTAGCTTCTGATTTGTCCGTACAGTGTTGACGAGGATGACACGTGTTAAATTCTGATTGGTCCACTTCACTGTCCGTACAGTACGGAATGCTGACGTTAGCATCCGTACGGTCCACCTCTAAAGTCAACTAAAAGCTTTGACCGCTGATAACTCTCGCGTACGATGTCGGATTTTGACAAAACGAGTTGCGTTGGAAAGCTTGCGACGAGCTCTTCGCGATGATGCCAACTTTGACAAGTTTTGATGACATCATTTTTTTCGCTTCCTGGACGCCCCTTGATCCCAGTTTGACCCAATGTTTGACTGGCCATAACTTGCACAAACAAACTCCTTTTTGCTCCGTTCGAGTTGCGTTGGAATCAGGATGTCGAGCTCTTTCTGATGGTGCAGATTCTGGAGAGAAATGAGACACTTCAATTTTCACTAAATATATCCACCGGATCAAATTCACACCATATTTTTGAAGGTCAAATGAAGTCAATATATATAAAAATAAAAAAATGCATATAGGTAGCACTCATTGTCAACTTTCAAAAACATGTTAATTTTTCCTATCCCATTATGTATTGATGTGCCATTTTGTAAAATTGCCACAAAGTTGAGGTCCTAGTTAATTTTGACAACCCATTTTCAAGTAAGAATCCTTTGGAGTTCTAAATACAAATAAACAATTTCGCAACTATGAATATAATTAAGATAATATATTCTTGAATATTAAGACACTAAGATGTATGTATGACAAAGACACTATAATTTGGGGACATAATTTGTATCACTAACTAACTAAATTAATCTCATGAAATACTCTTGTATAAAATAGAGAAGAAAAGCCACAAATAATCATTTTAGCCATTACAAAAATAGATGGACATGTTTATTTAAAGTAAATTAGAAAATTCATCAATAGCTACATCCTAAAAATAAAATTAAGAAAAAAAAGTGAAATTTCACATAAATCTATGCTAATAATCCAAGAAGAGGGAATTTAAATATAGAATAGTTTATATGTATACTATAGGTTTGTATGTGTAGCCACTAACACTAAAGAAAGGAGAAAAATGAAGAAATGAATATGATTTTCATTTTTAAATTACATGTAAATAAGTCAAATGTTTATATATATTTTTTCCAAGTTAAAGTTCAACCTTGCATTGAAAAAAGTTAGATATGTTAGGTTGGGTTTTTATATTTTATTCATATTTTTTTAATTTTTTTTTTGGTTATAGGTTCATGGCTAACACACATGGATCTTTGGGTCCCTCTCAAACATCTTTTAAATAAGTCATCATCTTGGTCATTGTGTTGATGATGAACCCTACATGAGACTAATGTAGTAAGCATTATTATTGGTTTGGTTAAAATGAAATACATTTCGTTAGAGAAATAAATTACCTCCCTTAGAGCACAAAGATTCTCATGTTCGTTTATATTCTCATGTTCGTTTATATTATTAACTTTGTGGTAAAAGTTTATTTTGGAGAAATGATTTTATTTGTAAATTCATTGGGGTTTGATTGAATTTTTAGGATGATAATATTCCCATGTTTGTTTATATTCTTGACTTTGTGGTAGGTGATTTAATTTTTGAGAGACATGATCTTATTTGTAAATTCATGGGGATTGGGTAGAATTTTAGAATGATGGAAGATTAGGCTTGTAGAAAATAACTAGTTAAATGAGAGATAAAGATAACCTATGTAGTTTGAACTTAATCAAGACATTGATGTGGTAAAATAAATCCCATTAACCAATGTTTAAATCAATTGGACCCCACACAAAGCAAGTTTATCACCTCTTTGATTTTTATATTAAAAAATTGTTTTGTATGACTTTATCCTAATGGTTCATAGACCTTTTTGTAATAGTTAATTGAACTTCATTCATATATTATTTTAAAGCTCAAACAAAAGTGTAAACACTAAGGTAAAGAGAAGTATACCGTAAAATGATTAGAAAAAAAACAATGTAGTTGTTTTGACATATTTGAATAAGATAAAGGTCCACTAACCATCTTAACATTATTCAAAATGGGTAAGCCAACAAAGTGGGAATCACTCCTTCATTTAGATGTGCAAGACATTCTCAATCAGGGAAATCATCTCTCAAGTGTTGACCTTGAATGGACACCTATTGGAGATGAAAATGACGAGATAAACATATGTGTTGCAATCCCTCTTCGAAGACTCCCCCAGTTTGTTAAAGGAGAAGGCTTATTAGATAGTGCGAAGACAACTTTTATATGCAAAGTGCATAGTGAGCCTGACTTGATAGAACCTAACAACCATACAACCATGATGTACTCAAGATTTGCTTGGATTCAATATAATAATTATGCATGTAAGAAATTATAGAACTTCTAGTGTTATATCAATTAATATATATTTTGTACATGTGTAAACAGTTATTAGTGTGCTTTTGGCCCCAATGATAACCGAAACAAACCTAAAACCAAGAAAAGGAAACAAAGGTTTGTCCCAAAAAGGGGTTGTCGAGCCCACTTTCTTGTTAAGGTTATGTATGGTAGACCAAATGTTGCAATCATTACATAAAATGATTTCAGTCATTGTGATGCTAATGGTGAATTTTTCCATGGAAAAGATGACCCTTCTGGTGATCCAAGGAGCAGTGTTGCACCAAGGTTGTCAAATGAATGTAAATCGTATATTGAATCCTTATTGCTAATGGGGGTGGGGATTGACACAATATGTGAACAACATTATTTAGACCATGGTTTGACTCATTTGATGAATAAGAGGGACACATGTTTGTTGAGGAAAGATGTTTTGAATGCATGGAAAAGAGTACGGTTGCTTCGATCCCAAAAGAATGAAGATGACACAAAAAGTGTAAGCATGTGGCATGCAGAGGAGAAAGATAACTTCTTTTACTATAAAAGACCAAATAATGTGGAAAATATTCCATTTATCGTAGGAATCCAAACACTATGGATGCGAGAAATGATGGTAAAACATTCACATAACTCAATCATTGCAATGGATTCCACATTCTCAACGAATAAATATGGTGTAAGTAAAACAATGTTAATTGTATTTATGAATCTTAATTTGAAATCATTAATTTATTCTACTAAACATATAATAATTTATCAATGGTTTATTTATGTGTAGTACCAGTTATATACCTTGTATTTAATGAACAAGAGGTTGGTATACCTATTGCATGGGCCATAACCTCAAGAAATAAAGTCGAGGATATAAATGAATGGCTGACAGAAATTTGTAAAAGAGGGAAACAATGCAAAAAAGATTGAAATGTCAATGCATTTATGACAGACAATGCTAGTGTTGAGATTGAAGCAATCAGGTTTTTATTGGCCTTAATATTTTATTTTTTATTTTTTAGAATGCTACTTATGAGATTTTATAATGTAACAATTATTATTTTTAGATTGCACTACTTATGAACTTTTATAATGTGACATGTAGATTGTCCTTTGATTACCGAGTACTTTTATGTATTTGGCATGTACATAGGGCATGGTTGAAGAATGTATACAGGTAAGTCAATCTTTAATTAAAATATGTGGAATAATTGAACATTACATGTATAACCTTATGGCTTGATATTAAGCTTTATAATCCAGGTATGTCAATAATAAGGATGTTGGAATTAATATGTTTAATAAATTAGGTGAGATAATGTATGCAATGAGTGATAATGAAGAAATCACTACTCACCTAATAAAAAATTTCATAGAGGAATTCAAAGAGGAGAAGAAATTTATTGATTACTTTCAAAAAACCTGGTGTCATGATGAAACTCGTATTGGCAAGCTCATTAAATTATTCATTATGGTTTTTATGCATTTAAATTGTTTAACTTATTTTTATTTATACTAAGATGAAGTTTATGATTGTTTGTATAGAGATGTGGGCAAAAAACTATAGAACTTTCTCTCATGCAAATCAAGAAACCAAGGCTTTCATTGAATCATACCACTGCCACATCAAGAGTCACTATTTAAGTGATCGTTCAAAGAGATGCACGAGAAGAATGGATTGGCTTATCCATACACTTCTTCATAGGGTAGAGCCATTCTATAAAAATAAAAGATATTTGCAATTATCAGGGTTTTTGACTAACTTCAAAAAAGAAAGATATTACACAATCGCATTAGAGAGGTAAAAAAAATACTAGATATAGATTGCTTTCCATATGATCTCCTCCCTAGCACATACCAGATAAGAAGCCAAACAGTTCCAACAAAATGGTATTTTGTTAGAAAATTTGGACCAAATTTGCATGTGTGTGACTGTCAGTGGGCAAAGAAGGGAAACATGTGCAAACATGTGTTAAAGACTTTAGATCTTCTAAAGACAAACACAAATAATGAGAAAGATCAAGTTTCTGGTAAGGGTTATTTGAAATTTAAGTTTAATATTCATAGGTTAAATGATTATTATATTTTTCCTCAAAACTAACTAAATTAATCTCATTAAATTACAGATAGTGTTACTCCATTGCTTGATGATGCTGACAATGTCAAAGGGAATTTTAGTCACAAAATTAATACCATCGGTAATGTCAATATGGTCGTTACAATTAAATATTAGTTTATTTTTTATGGTTCTCAAAATTAATTAAATCTCAATCCAATTATAGATGGTTGTAATCAAATAGAAGATCAAGATGTGTTTGGGGTTGTCATTGGTGAAGACCAGAGAACAGGTAAATTTCAATGTATATATTTTATAATGAAATATTAAGATATTTTAAAAATATTTTCAGATTTAATCATATATATTTGTATTACAGATGGCTGGAACTTTCAAAATTCTATTGATTATTTAAATCATCTGCTCCAAAATTTACCAACTAGCGAAGATGAAAGAAATAAATTTAGTCAATGTATTGAGAGGTTGAGAAAAGATATCAATACATCTTTTCCATCCTCTTCCAAATTTACACCAATCCCTGGCACAGAGAACATGTCAATGAGACGAATATCACCATGGTTTAGTCCAAGCAAAATGTGCAAATGTCGTTCAACTCATCAAAGAGACAATGTCATCTCTAAAGACTTGAATGAAACAACTAAAGAGTATGGAAATTTTCAATTCCCCTTTATAGGATGTAGAAAGAAAAAGAAAAAAAGGTCATTAATCGCTTAGGCATCGCAATAGAAGAAGAAAGAGTTATCATGCAACAACCCAGTGAGTATATTTATTCATATGCATTTTAGTAATTTGAATAATAATACTTCTTGTTTCTATTTCATATGTTAAATATATGTCATTGTAGGTTTGGATGATCAAGAAAGTACTCAACGATGTCAATTACCTTTCTTTATTGATCTAAACCAAACAATAACAAATGAAATACAAGTTATAGATGGAAAATTTTTAACTATCAAATGTATTTATTAATTTTATACTTAATAAATTTACTATTGTTTATATTCATTACGTAATGCAAATTTACAATTGAAAACTTTATCTATGTTGATGTGTTAAATGTGCATGTCATTATAGATTGAGAGGATCAACAAAACAATAAAGAACATATGTTACCTTTTTCTATTGATCTTAACCAAACAACAACAATAGATACAATGCAAAGTGGAGATGGTATAGAAATTATAAAACACACTTCAATCAATTTTATGTCAAGATTTAATTTTTAAAATATTTTTTTCTTAGTTGATGTGTTAATTGTGCATGTTATTGTGGCTTTAGATAATCAACAAAATACCCAACAATGTGTGTTACCATTTTCTATTGATCTTAACCAAACAACTTCAACAATGGATGTAATGCAAAGTAGAGATGGTAACAATACGGTAATTTGAAAATTTTAAATTATAGTAGATAAGTTTTTATTTGGTTGGTTTAATTTATTTACTCTTGAGCTAATTAAAATATGGTTTGACTTGTTATTGTGCAACCAATTTTGCATCCGCCAAGTGGCATGAGGAGGTTAGATTTTGATGATCCACCGCAAGTTTAGGACTCACCTGAGACATACGATCAATTGAACTATTAGGATTTAATGTGTAGTTATTGAACATCCACATTGCATATAGATTTTGAGATGGCATATGGAGCTTGAGATGACATATGCAACATTTTGTAAAAAATATTTTGAGTTAGTATAAATGCCAATTTTGTATATGTGTAGACAATTATTCTACATATTTATATATAAATCGATACACAATATAATTTTTCCTAATGTGCATATTTTTCAGCTTTCAACATTTAAATTTGAATGTATATTCACTTTAGAATGGTTGAATTATGATTAATAACAACTTATAGATTTATTTCTTGCAATCTTACTTTCCATGATGACTAAAAATCAATATACAATATAATTTTTTCGTATGTGCATGTTTTCTAGCTTTAAACATTTAAATTTGAATGTATATTCACTTTATATTTTCCCATGAAGCACAACATTGTATCCTTTATATTTTCATAATTATTTTTTAAAAATACTTCATTTCCTCATTACTCATTTGAAAAAACAATAGAAGCAACTATTTCAAATATACAAATTTCATCCAATAAACATGGTTTTATCCAAAAATAAACACTAGCAATCACACATTGGTGTGCAATGGGTACACCAAAGAGGTGTGTAAAGTTAATCAAAGAAAGTTTTGGTCTATTTTTGGCATACATTTATGTAGTACATGAGGTCAATTAGTAGGTCATTTAGCAAAACGATATTTGTGCAACAAAGGTCTTAATGGAGAAATGATGTTTACATCCATTTATAGGGATCCAAACACAACTAAAACAAAACCTCTAAATAAAGAAGATAATCAAGCTCCATTATCGACTGGAACATGGTATGTTTACAATAGAGAGAGAGGAAGATATAGGGAAGAAAGAGGGAGAGATAAAATAAGGAAGAGTGAGAGAGAGAGAGGGGGGGTTTAAGGAGATATAGATAGAGAAAAGAGGGAAGAGTGAGAGAGTGAGACTTGGGGGTAAGGAGATATAGATAAAGAGGAAGATATAGATAGAAATGGAGATGTAAATGGAGAAGGAGAGTGATATGTAGAGGACATGGGGAGATACAAATAGAGAGAAGAGAGGGATAGATAGAGATAGAAGAGATAAATATATAGAGGGAGAGAGGGAGAGGTAGAAAGATAAAGATAGAGATAGGAAGTGATATATAGAGAGAAGTAGAGAGAGGAAGAGATATGGGGATATAGAGAGATAGATAATGAGATAGAGATAGAGGGATAGATGGAAAAAATATGAAGAGGTAGATGGGGAGTCAAAGAGATATAGAGATAGAGGTTTGGAAAGAGGGAGAGGGAGGGAGAGAGATGGATGAATAGAAAGAGACATGTCTAGAGATAGACAGAGAGAGAGGAAGATAAAATTAGAGATGAAGATATAGCAAGAGAGGAAGAGGGAGACAAATAGATAGTGGTAGAGGGAGGGATAAAGATAGAGAAAGATAGAGAGAGAGAGAGAGAGAGAGAGAGAGAGAGAGAGAGAGAGAGAGAGAGAGAGAGAGAGAGAGAGAGAGAGAGAGAGAGAGATAGATATAGAGGAAGAGGGAAAGGGAGAGAGAGAGAGATATGGAGGAAGAGAGAGAGGGGGAGACAAAGAGATATAGAGGAAGAGGAAGAGGGAGAGATATAAAGATATATACATGGTGAGATAGAGTGATAGACAAAGAGATATAGTGATATATAGAGAGGAACAAAGAGATAGAGAAATAATGAGAAGTAGAGATGGAGAGAGGGAGAGAGAGAAAATAGGGGAGATAGTGATATACGAGGAGATAAAGAGAGAGAAAGATATATGGGAAGATAAATGGAGGGAGAGGTAGAGATAGAGAGATGGATAGGGGAAAGGAAGGGAGAGATGGGGAGATATAAAGAGAGGGGGAGATAGAGAGAGGGAGGGAGAGAAGGGGAGAGAGACAAGTAGAGGAGGGGGAGAGATAGGTAGAGGATGGCAAGGTAGAAGAGGGGAGAGAGGGAAGTAGAGAGATATAAAAAGAGGAAGTAATAGGGAGATGGAGAGAGAGGGAAATATATGGATACAAATAAGGAGAGATAGAGAGACATGTATATAGAGATAGTAGTAGAGATGGAGTGAATGAGAGAGTGAGAGAGGGGAGATGCCAACAAAGAGGAAGATAGAGATATCTAAATGGAGATGTAAATGGAGAAGGAGGAGATATAGATAAAGAGAAAGATAGAGATAGAAATGGAGATGTAAATGGAGGAGAAGATGGATATGTAGAGGACATGGAGAGATACAAATAGAGAGAAGAGAGGGATAGATAGAGACAAAAGAGATACATATGTAGAGTGAGAGAGGGAGAGGTATAGGGATAGCACTATAGATAGATAATGAGATAGAGATAGAGGGATAGATGGAAAAAATATGAAGAGGTGGATGGAGAGTCAAAGAGATATAGATATAGAGGTCTAGGAAGAGGGAGAGGGAGAGAGAGAGAGATGGATGAATAAAGAGAGACATGTCTAGAGATAGAGAGAGAGAGAGAGGAAGATAAAGTTATAGATGAAGATATAGCAAAGGAGGAAGAGGGAGACAAATAGATAGAGGTAGAGTGAGAGATAAAGATAGAGAAAGATAGAGAGATATAGAGCTATAGAAGAAGAGGGAAAGGGAGAGATAGAGAGATATGGAGGAAGAGGGAGAGGGAGAGATAAAGAGATATAGAGGAAGAGGGAGAGGAGAGATATAAAGAGATATAGATGGTGAGATAGAGTGATAGACAAAGAGATATAAGGAGATATAAAGAGAAACAAAGAGATAGAGAAATAATAAGTAGAGATAGACAAATAGAGATGGAGAGAGGGAGAGGGAAAAAGAGGGAGATAGTGATATATGAGAAGATAAAGAGAGAGAAAGATATACATGAAGATAAAGAGAGAGAGATATACATGAAGATAAATGGAGAGAGGTAGAGATAGAGAGATGGATAGGGGATATGAAGCGAGAGATGGGAAGAGATAGAGAGAGGGGGGACAGAGAGAGGGAGGGAGAGAAAGGGAGAGATATAGGTAGAGGGGTAGAGAGAAGAGGAGAGAGAGATACGTAGAGGGGAAGAGAGAAGAGGGAAGAGAGAGAGAGAGGGGGGAGAAAAAGAGAGAGGAAAGAGAAGTAGGGAGATATAAAAAGAGGGAGTAATAGGGAGAGGGAGATAGAGGGTAAGATAAAGATACAAACAAGGAGAGAGAGATAAATATATAGAGAGTAGGAGAGATGGAGTGAATGAGAGAGTGAGAGAGAGAGGAGGTGATCTAGATAAGTAATAGAGAGGGAGAGGGAGAGAGATAGAGATAGAGAAGGGGGAAAGATATAGAGATAAAGATAGTGACATGGAGAGAGAGAAACACAGTGTGTGTGAGTGAAAGAGATATGGAGATAGAGTAATAGAGGTTTTAGAGGTGAATTATCATATACTTAATCAAATGGAATGTTATGTTGAGCATAACTCCCCAATGACACATGTTATCCTTAGATTGTTGGCACAAAACAACTAATCAACAATTTGTCTAGCTCACTCTCATTATCACACTCTATAACTTTTTTATTTAGATTTTAAGATTGAAATTATTTTATTACATAAATTTAAATAAAAATTATAAATATAATTATTCTAAAATAATTAAAATTTTAATAAGACAAATAATTATAAAATTAAAAATAATTTCAAACTAGAATATAATTAGTCTAAATTAAAAATTAGAACATTTCAAACTTGATAAAAATTACAAATAATTTGATTAATATTAATAAAGATTAAAAATTAAATTCAAAAATCAGTTAAAAAAATTAAAAAATTTAATTAATAAAGTTAATAAAATTTAGTAATAAAATTAATTTAAAAGCTCTCTCCCCAAATCGCACTATTAAGAATAAAGTTAATAAACTAAATGGGAGGTTGTAATGGAGAGCCATGGAGCTTGCCCTATATTGTAATTATTTAAAATTTAGTAATAAAATTAATTTAATTTCAATTTAATTTATTTATTATTTATCCTACTTTCAATGACTTGCTTTTAAATATTATTATTATAATAATTTTAAATTAACGAACTTGAGACTAATGTAGTTGGGGAATAAATTTGCCGCTTGCTGCAAATTAATGGTCCATCTCATATTTTCGAGGCTTGACGGCGGAGGCCAGGGGAGCATGCTACGGACGGCAGGCTGTATACTTCATCTGATTGACAGACATTAGAGCAGGTCGTGGGTGTCTCCGTACTTGATGCAGATGGGCATAGCATGGCAGCCCATGGGATGGGCATTCGATTTTGTAGGCTGCGTAGCCTGCTCCAAGCATGGGCAGCCTTATAAAACCACATGGTCTCCACCTTCTCTACGCAATTCCTGCCTGGCCAAGTTTAAGTTAAAAAGCAGTATATCACACTCGGGTTTGAACTCCGGAACCTCGCAGAGGGTTTGAAGTATTTTCGCAACTTAGGATTTTGATTTTTCACCTAGGCATTTTCTCAGCTTATGTTGAGGGTGGGAATAGTTTAGTGTAACTTGCAATGGACGGCAGGATTGCTGGCTGGAAGCCAAAGCGGCCATTAACGGGCGCGGAGGACAATGTGCATCGCTCCAAGCGGTTTCAGGCATCGCAGGCAGAGAATGGAGATATGGTATGTAAGGTTTTGTGCCCTGAGGCCAAGGTAGGAGGCGTTACAGGAAAAGGAGATAGTATTATGCGTCAAATCATGGGTGAAACCGGGGCGAAGACAAGTGTGCAAGCGGCTGAGGAAGACGCCAATGGCATTGGAAGTGCTGTCATGGTTGTTTCCAATAGTCAGGCGGACGAAATTCTCCAGAAAGTGAAGGATGAGGACAAGTCACATATTACGGTTTTGCCCAAAGAGCAGAATCATGCATGTGCTGATCTTGCGGGCGAGATTTTAGAGGTGCATGGCATTAGTGAATTACTTAATTATTTTTATTTAATGTGTTTTTCTTGAGGATTTAGGATTTTTTTTCTTTTTCCTAGAAACTATTGAAATTTTTCCTCTCAGTGTAGAGGTTGGATTGGTTAAGTAATTTTTGTTCGTCTCTGAATGGGATAATCGGGTGGCCCTCAATATTAATTTGAGTTGAAATATAATGCGAGCTAAGGATTGATTCATGGGCATCCTTCCCCTTGGAATCACTCCTTAACGTCACTCCTTGGAAGTCTTCCAAGCTCCATTAGCGGAGTACCATCTGTGCTTTCGATTCTATTTGCAATACGAGCCATAGGTGGAGGGCATCCAGCACTGGTTTATTTAAACATTTTTCCTTGGCTTACGAGAATGAATAGAATCATGAATAGGTTAATCTGCTTTGCAAGTATCATTTTTGGGTTAATGACGAGTGCTAGCTATTTATCTTTAATGGGCATTTTTCGAACTTTTTTTAATGGGAATTACAAATACATTAATTTGGTTTGCCCAAATGTTATTTTTGGGGTAAAGAAGATTACTTGCTATTGTTGATGTGTTTAGCTTTTTTATGGCATTTTTCACGTGTGTCAGTGTTCATCCGGACCATACGTAGATAATGTGTATATTTTGTTGTGAAGTCCCTGACATGTGTAGTTAGTTACACTGGTCAATTTTATTGTGCTCATTGATTAATATTTGCTAATGCAACTTGCTAGCTGCGTTTGTCATTTGCTTAAGTATCGAGGTTGGTTTCCTTGCGGGGCTAGTTTGCTGAACTGGTCATTTATCTGAGTAGTGATAAGATGTGTTTATCAGTCCAGGAAGTTAGGTGCTTTGGCCATTTTTCTTTGAATTGATAAAATGGGATCTATAATCCAAGTAGTTAGCAACGTCTGCCAACTTCTTAAGTTTGAACAAGTGGGTTTATCGATGCAAGTAGTTGCTGTGGACTGATGAAATGATTTTCCCAATGCAAGCTGTTAACATGGATTGATGAAATGGTCTTCTCTATACATATAAATTGGTTTCTCTATTCTAGTAGTTAGTTGCACTTGCATTAGCTATATGCCCTGAATATTAATGAAATGAGTTTTGTGCCCCAAGTACCTTGCTGCACCAACCATAGAGTAAAAACTCATGAGCAGATGAGTTACTTGACCGCTTCCTTGTTGGTGAGTTGATAGCCAAAACTTGTGGAGAGTACTTGCAAGTACTTGGCTAGTTTGTTCTGAAGACTTGCCAATACCGAGTTTCTGCCTAGTTGCTGAGTCCAAATCAACATTGGGTCTGCGAAGTTGCAAGTTTAAGACTATGGCACCAACCATATATCTTATGACCGAGAAATGGGTTTTGTCGATCTTGTCATTTCCACAAGGATTGATGAAATTAGTTTGCTACTGTTAGAGATGGAATCTGTTGTGGCCCAAGTATCGTGCTGCACCAAGTATAAAGTAAAAACTCATGAGCAGATGAGTTACTTGACCGCTTGCTTGTTCGTGAGTTGCTGGCCAAATCTTGTGGAGAGTACTTGCAAGTACTTGTCTGGTCTATTCTGAAGACTTGCCAACACCGAGTTTCTGCCTCGTTGCTGAGTCCAAGTCAACATTGGGTCTGCCAAGTTGCAAGTTTAAGATTATGGCACCAACCATATATCTTAGGACTGAGAAATGGGTTTTGTTGATCTTGTCATTTCCACAAGGACGAAGAAATGAGTTTGCTACTGTTAGAGATGGAATCAGTTGTGTAGTAGTTCAGGACTGTTCTCCATACAAGTACACCAGCTGTATTCATGGTCGAGCTGTTTCTCAGCCTTTTGAAAGTCTATCGACCACAACATATATTTTCTGTTCATAGACTTGACACAGTCAGATTGCTTGTACTTGCTGGCTTTGTTGCAAATTGGTTTCAAACATGGTTTGTTGGTTGATGCTCTTCATTCTAGTCTGTTCTCTTGGATGCAGCAAAGGTTTTGATATGGTATTATAAATTGAAATCCAAAGATTTAGGAAAAGTTTAAAAAATATATACTGAAACAGAGTATATGTCAAAGTTAGAGAACTTCAAACCTGATTGCACTTGAGACATCCATATGTATTTGTATATTGCAGCAAGAACTTACCGCATGCGATCTAGTCCATTTAAAATGTAAAGCTGATCCTGTTGTACTAATCTAGATAGATATGCTGCCTGAAGCTGATAACCGCAAGAACTTACCACATGTGATGTTGGTTCAACCTATTCTACAATTGTTATGCCGATAAAAGAATGACAATGAAACATAACTGTTAGCATAACATTCTTGCTGTTGTGATGCCTAGTGATTTAAAATTGACCTCAAATTTCTTTTTCCAGCTTATTTGGCATGTGATGGTGAGATAGCTTTTTTTTTGTTAATGGACTCACAATTTAATTTACTGTTTGTATAATTCTGTTGGTTGCCTCAGCGATGGGTTTTGGCGTCTTAACTGTCAATTATGTTAATGCCTTTATTCCTAGGTGATGATCCTTAGTTCAGATTAATAAGGTTTTGCCTAAGTTATTTCTAGAATCCAGTTGCTAGCTGTTTTTTGTGTTGCTAAGAATTTTGAAATTTTGTTTCATATGTCAGTAATTATTGTTTTGATGTAGTGGACTTGCATTATGTTAAGTTTCCAAACATGCTAGGACTCAAATCTGAGGGCATCTATGTTAGTAGTTATGGTTTTGATATAGCGTGCTTGCACATTGTTAAATTTCCACAGATTTGTGAGGTACTTGAAACTAAGGCCACTTTTTTCGTGGATGGGATCCTCTACAACTTATCTACTGCTCCCTTTAGAGTCTGGAGTGTGCATTGTTTTTCCAAAGCTCTTTGTTTCTATTGTCTGTCTATTTTGTTGTACTTTGTACCGACCTGTTGATATGTTTATTGTTGTAGTTTGTTGGTTAAACTAGTCGATCCTCATCTTCCATAAGTGTATTTATATTCATGGACACTATCTTATGGCATAAACCTTATTTCCTATTGTTGGACCATGGGTATCTAGCATGTCAAATAGCAGTACTCATTGATGAGCCATGGATATGATTCCAAATTACAAAGTGTACCTACTGCTATTGCAGCTCTACTTTTTGTCATCACAATAATTTCATTGTATATCTGTATGCCATGTTCCGCTGTATTGATCACTCTACTACCTTGAAATTTGCCAAAAGTTCCAGTGAAAAATTGGTTTTACTGATGAGTTAAGGGTTTGAGATGTTGTGGCGATTTAATGGGGCTTTTGAATGTACTGTGTCTAATAGATGCCTATCTATTTGTATTAGTAATAGAAGGAAATATGATATTTTCTGGCTGGTAAAGTGATTTTGTTGGCCACTTGCATATAATGAGGAAATCTTCTCATGTACTGAGCTATATTAATTTCTGAATTGTGCCAATTCTAAGTTTTAGTATGATGAAAATAATTAGTCTTCATTCAGATTTTGTTCAGTCTCTAAAATCAGTTATTCTCAGCTAATCATTTTTGTTTATGCAGATTCAAGGCAATGCAAATGTCATGCAGAAAGCAGCAGGGCTTGTTATAATGCGATTGAACAACAATTCAAAGGAAGCCACTAAGCCAACCCAAATTTCTTCTGTCCATTCTCCAGATTACAATGCTACAACTCAAGATGCTTTTATGCCATATCAAAATTCAGCTGATGATTTCCAGAATCTCGATGGGCACGGCCCAGCAATGATATCAGCTGTTGGTTTTAATAGGGGTCTGGATTCAGCACTGGGACACCCAAACTCTGGTTACATGCTTCCTGAGAGTGGTAGATCTCTTGGAAGTGATGAGGGTCTTTCTTCATCAGGGAGAGATTTTTTTTTCCGTGTTGTTTGCTCAAATGAGGAGATTGGTGGCGTAATAGGAGTTTCCGGGGCCCGTATTTCTAAATTACGTGACGAATATTGCGGGAAAATAAAAATTGCTCCTTTAGTTGGAGGGTCACCTGATCGAACTATTAGTGTTTCAATAGAGGTATGGTTGACATTCAGAGGTTGGTGATTTTGTGACTTGTTTGTTCCCATTGTCAATATTTGGAACTGTTTTTTCTTTGGTGAACTATTGTGAAATACTGAACACAATACCCTTGTCCCAACACTTTCAAAATATTAATTCATGCTGTATGCGGTGTACGTCAATACACTCTTCATGATGTTGAAATGTTGCTATCATATTTTGATCATGAATGTATATTAACTTTTACATCATATATGCTTTAGATCATAAATGCTAAAAAATTATATTGGGAAGAATTTAGATTATGTGCAAGCTCACATACATCATCATACATACAGGGCATACCTTAATTGCCTGAAATCAAACAATTCGATAAGTTGGTCACTTAACATATGGATAATGCTATGCAACTAAACCTTCCTTTTTCGGGTCCCTTTTTGGCTCCAAAGCTTCTCCAGCCTCGACCAGCTTGAAACCTTCTCCTCTGGACAAATATATATATATTTTTTAAATTCTATTGGGAAGAATTTTAGAATAGGCTTCTAAAATACAGGACACATGCACACACATACTCACACAGACACATACATACATGTCATATATACATTACCTGAACATACACACACCCACACACGCATGCATGCACACACACATATCACATGCTTACACACATATACATATTATTATATATACTATATTATAATCATATAACTTGTGTATATACATAATTATATAGCTCTGTATATATAATATTATATTAAGTATAATAATGTGTGTGTGAGTGAGATATAACTTCACATTAATATACAATATGCATAATTATAATTATATAACTTGTGTATATACATAATTATAATATAATTATATAGCTCTGTATATATAATATTATATTAACTATAATAATGTGTGTGTATAACACGTATATATATGTGTGTGTTTGTGTTATATATAACTTCACATTAATATACAATATACATAATTATATATATAATTATAATTATGTATTATTAT
>VDFB02193867.1:785656623-785698939 GCA_007258455.2 Sequoia sempervirens | reverse complement strand
TTCACCATATTTTTGGAATAAGGTGACCTTGCTAAATGAAATGGAAGAGCATGAGCATAAAAGAATTTGGCCACTGCATCATCAGCTTGCTCTCATTTTTGTGAATTCATCAACCCCATGATTGAAGTTTTCTCACTTGCTTTCTTCTTCCCTCTATCACAACTCTCTAAAACTGATACATTGGAAGAGCCTTGCAAATCAGCTAATGGTCATTTTTTATTTTGAATGGTAATGATTTGGTCATCACTGCATCCAGCCAACTTTGCAAACTGAAGTTGTTGCTCCAATGTTATTAATGTACATACTCTAACACCCTTTCCACAGTCACCCACTAGATGGCCTCTAATCCTAGTATAGCTCCCATGGTAATGAGTTTTACAAACATGACAGCCATTTCTTGCTGCCCCCTGAATTTTTTTTATTGTTGACAGTCACATCTATGGCAAACTGACGCAATGGTTTGTTGCAGTTGAAAGGGCCTTTTGCAAACCTTTGAAGAGAGGGTATAGGGCATGCAAAATGGTCTGAAGAAGCAGGGGTTGGATTTTCAAAGGTAGAAGAAGGGTCTATTGACATTCTTTGAATTTCATTTTCACTCACTACCCTCACCCTCATGACTGTCACTGCCATTGCTGTTGCTGCTCATTTTGAAATTTGTATGGCTTTTTTGAATTTTTCTTTATTTTTTTAAAATATGAAGTTTGTATGCTGGTTGAAAATCTATAATTTTGTAAAAATGATACAAAATCATTTAAATGAAAATAAAACTAAAAGCATTAAGCAAAAATTAAAAAACTGATAAAGATAATACAGAAGCAAAAAAATTATTTAAATTTAATCTCAAACCTGAAAGTGGTAGGAAATGGAACTAAGTGCAGCTCCCAGCTCCTCAAGGCGTCCAAAATACAAACAAAATGCAGCTTGAGTGGAGAAAACGCAATCAAATAGAGGTGCCCAGCCGCGACTTTACCCTAGGCGTGTAAAACAAAAACTTGAGAAATTTGTTTCATGCGTCCTTAAAATGCAAAAACGCCTCTGTCAAATGCCCAAACGTAGGAGTAAAATGGTAAAAAAATGATGTTGAGAGTCTGAGACAAATTTTTGTTTGCTGTGTGAGTTGGGAGTCGTCGCCCTTTGCCGTCGCCTGCTCTTGTCGTGGGAGCCAAAACAAAAAATATTTCAATGTTTTGAAACTTTAAAGTTTCATTTAATTTTTTGTTTATGACTTTATTCATTCGCCTTTACTTGCTGTGGGCCCACATCAGAATTATAAGCAATATAAAATGTTTAAAAAACCACGATTTAATGTTATTTTCTGTTCTGGGCAGTTCATATACGCGGGGGACGGCTAGCCGTCCCCGGGGACAGCGAGGGATGTTCCCAACGTCCCCCGTCGTCCCCGGGGACGGCGGACCGTTCCCAGACAAGAGGAAATGTCCCCCCCCGTTTCCTGCAAATTTTCTTCATTCGGGGACAGCAGGGGACTGTCCCCGATGCGTCCCCCTGTCCCCGGGACGGGTGGGGACGGGTACAGGGGGTTTTGGGGCAGGGGACGCGTCCCCGTGTAACACAGGTTTCAGTCATTCAGTATGAAGATTTTTGAGTATTTTTGATGTGGGTCAGTTGCTTTTTGGTTGGTGGAAGCATTGCTTCATTTGGGTATGGTTTGGAGTGTATTTGGTGATGATTTTCAGAGTTTTCTGGGCTTTTTTTTATCAAGGACTGAACCTGGTTTTTGATTCATATCTCCTCAACAGTTGGTTTCTTCAACGTGGGTATTGGTTTTCTGGAATCCTCTTGACAAGGTGCCCAAGATAGAGTACTCATATGAATTTAATATTTATCAAGCAAGAAATGAATTCTTTGAGAAAATCGCCCAAATCAGCAAGGCGCCCAAGATAGAGTACTTATATGAATTTATCAAGCAAGAAATGAATTCTTTGAGCAAATCACCCAAATCAGCAAGGCGCCCAGTTGAAGGGTAATTTCCAGATTTCATATCAGTCAAGTGGTGTTTGGTTGCTGCCAGGTATGTTGTAGTGTTGATTGGCACCTAGTTTGCAAAGTGTTTGACAGGCCTTTTCTTTGGAGGTGTACGTTGTTAATTGAAGACCTTTATTTTGCTGTTTGGTGCTACTTATGCCAGGTCTGATTGTAGTTTTCTAAATCTGAAAATTGTATGAAAAGGACTGAAAATTTCTGTTATTATTTCTGAGCAATATAAGTCTGAAAATAAACAATTGCAAGCTAAGTTTCATATGTTGTTCTCTGCATATTTGTTATCTTTTATTTGGCATGTTAAAACCATGAATGGCACTTGAACATCAAGCAAAAATATTCTCAGAAAACCTTCAAACGGCAAACTGAAAACTCAAAAAAAATTAGGGGGCTTACGTTACACTCTTGTCTGCTTGTTTCAAAGCTCCATTGAACACCGATTGATTCTCATGTATCATGTAATTCCTAAGCCCATTTTTTAAGCTAATAACGTGTTGGCCAAGGAACAAATTCTCGAATGTTATAAATCTTGTAACAGAAAGAAAGGTTTAAAAGACATTTAGTTTAATTAAGAGAGGAATTTGAAATGCTTGTATACATTTAGGCATGGTCTTGCACAAGAAGGTAAAAATTGTGGATGCTTGAAAATTTTGTAACTCTAATTTTTTTGTTTGATTTCATTGGACTAAGGTTATTTCATTGTGCCAAGCAGAGTATATGGATAGAAGTATTTCAAGATGTCATTTTAACTTCTAAATTCCGTTAGGGGATGCCTCTTTGGAAATATAATTAATACAAGATAAGTGATGGCCCTTTCATGGTGGTAGAATGTATATGCTGCAGCTGTGCTTTGTTTTCTGTGCTGGAAAAAGTAATTAAATTAATGTTATTTTCCGTTAATTGTTAAATCATTATTTAATATTTTGAGCTAGGAATTTTGAACTCCCTTATGGGATCTTATTTACTACTACTTCCAGATAATTTAATGGTAGTAAAAGAGCAGTTGGTTTTTTTAATTTTTCTGTTTTTTGACATCTTCAAGCATTATTATAGATGTGTGACTTTTTCGTTTCATATGATCGTAAGTTACAAATTGGAAAGTAGACCTTTTGTTCCTATTCAAGGATTCCCTTTCAGAGCAATGTATTTTTTAAAATCCTAAATTCCTGCTTTTTTGTAAGAAGTTAAGATTCTGTGCATTCACAATGTTGTAAATAGGTTAAAAATCATCTTGTGTGTGAAGTTCTCTTGATAGATGCAAATATCAGAACAGGTATTGCTTATCTTATATGTAGCGTTTTAGTCTATAAGAGTTTGAGCAAGGAAAAGGAGAGAAATTAAATATCACAAAACAAATAAACTTACTATGTTTCTTCGTTTTGTTATTGTATTGCATTCTACAATGAGAAGTATGTTTTTGCTATGATCTTTTTGGTTTTTGTCAATATTTTTTGGTCATAATAGAGAATAAGTATGGATAGAGTGAAATAATTATTCGAGTTGCTCACTTGGAACTTTCTGTTGCAGGCTCTGGGCACATGTCTTTGCTCTCTATGTGATTACCAGTGCTGCGTGTTGCCTTCTTTACTTTGTAAGTTCTTGGAACTGATAGTAATAGGTTTATCTCAACTTCTTGTGCTAGTTTTTCTTGGTTTTACTTTTACATGATATGCAATTCATTTTGTACAAAAAGTTGATTTCATTTTCTTAATAGTATAGTAGTAACATTCTCCTTTGAAATTATTTTTTCTGCATATTTTGGGATTCCTTTTAAGTGTCCTGTTTCTATAGAGGTTTGGAGAATGCTGAATTGGTGTGAAAGCTTGTTTTGTGCTCTTTAAATATGTTGAGCAGGAGAAAAGGTAAATGCATAGTGTCTGTAGAATGATTGGCGAGGAATGTCCTGTCATCCCATAAACTAGACATGGTTACTGAATTTGGATAGGAAAATGCTACTGCAAGGAGCGATATTTGTTGATGTGCCTGGCATGGAATGAGATAATTATGTCTTTATCAGAGAACTAGTGTAATTGTGCATCTTTTGCAGGAGTACAAAAGCATTGCTGAACGGAGGCTTTCTGTTTTCAGTAAATCTCCTCCTCAGCCTAATCAATTCACCATTCTTGTTCGTGGAATCCCAATGTCAGATAAGCATAGTTTGAGTGATACAGTGGATCATTTTTTCACCCAGTACCATCCTTTAACTTATCACTCACATCAGATGATTTACCGAACTGGCAGGGTGCAGGCTCTTATGGTGAGCATTTCCATCAGGTTCCATGAACATTCTGCTTAATAGATATTTTCTTTGAAACATTGCTTGTAAATTTTATCTGTTTTTTACGTCCTTAAGTTACTTCGTATTGAAATTTCGTGTAATTATTTTGGATGTCTTTATTTACAATATGGATTTTTCTAAAGAGTGCTTTAACTTCTTGTCAAGCTTGAAAATTATTTTATCAACTAGCTGATCTTTTGAACTGCCAATCAAAGCAACAATAAGGCATTTTCAACAGTTTACTTGAATTTCATCAAGTTATATTTGACAGGGGTGTTTACCTCTTTAGGCATCCCCTTATTTGTGTCATCTTAACATGTTTGCAGCTTCATTGCTAAACTCTAGCCATTCACACACATTAGTTTCTTTCTCTTCTATTTTTTATTCAATTTAATTGTTAGAGATTAAATGAAGAATAAGAATTTTGTAAATTATAAACAAGAAGAAATAGGAGTACTCATAGATTTATCAATGTAGCCTTATTTAGTTTTAGGTTGCAATGCAAATTCTTGATGAACAGCCATTATATTTGATGAACAACAATTATATTCTGAAAATGATACACATGTTGCAGCTCATTGGTAATGGATGGGGCTTGCTTATCTGGAGAAACTACTTATAGTTATGGTTATGTGCTGTTGATACCTAAGTTACCTGTTTTGCCAAGATTAATACTTGTGAATAATTGTTTTTGAAGAATGCAATGCTCTGGTCAGTTAGGAAAGACAGATTGAACTGGACTGGATTTAAAGGAATTATTACTAATAACCAAAATAGGTAAATGAGACTGAAGTAAGAGTTCAGGAATAACAGTTAACTTTTGCACCCATAAGGAAGTGGATCCTCTAGCAGAAGTAAATGTCAATACATCAGATTACCAGAGTAAAAATGTAGAAAGACAGATACAAGGTATGCACCCAAACCAAAAACCATGTATGTATAAAATATGACAGGAGAAAAATGCTGTTGCTACATCTAATGGCAAAAGGAGTAAAAACTGCGTGTCCTTGTCTTTAGAATTATGAACTTGGAAGTTGCTAAGCACCTGCCATAAGGGGGAGTGTACAAAGCTCGCTGATTTGAGTACTTCCTATTCTAAGTTTGTATGTTGGGAATCATACTTAGATTTCAAAAAGCTTCATTTGCTAAAAATCCACTCAAAGCTGCGAATATAGCTGATGAGAGACTTTCAATTTAATGAATGTCAACACATAACAACGATTAATGTACATCATGAGTATGTTATGCAAATAGGAGGTAACCCTTATTCATGAAATTTCATAAGCTACCTATTGTCCTAATATGACTTCTGAAGATTCAAAGAATGCTTTTTGAACTCATTCATGGTGGGGCAAACAATTAACCTTTTTCTACTGAAGAGATGTTGGCTGAATCACAGATTGTTTGAAAGAAAATGCAACTAGGAATTCCCTTGTTATATTGAAGAGTATTGTGTACACAAGCTAGATAGCTTCAGTTGTTTTCAGATAGTTGAGAAAATTGACCTAAAACCACTTCCTTTCAAGTCTGAAGGTTGACAGAATTTTAAATAAAATCCCATTTTTACCATGTTGTTAAAGCTTCAACTTTTGTCATGGGCATGACACATCAAGTATTGGTGATTTGCATCCCCTGCCCTCTCTGCATTGTATTTTAGACATGTAATCGAAGGAAAAATATGATAGTTAAATTAATATTGTCTGACACTTATACTTTGATTGTATTGGAAAAAATGTTTTCATGGAGAATTGTTTTTCCAAGCACGATTAAAAATGTAAAAAGAGTGGATACAAGAAAGTAAATGTTTGCAGTCTAATTTATTTTTTATATCAATTTATTTTCTTCTGTTTTCACATTATATTCACAAATTTGAAATATGTGAATTTGATCCATGTTTCTGTTTAAATGAAGCAAGGAATTGATCATCTTACTCTTAGATCAATCTGTCAGATTTGTTTTATTCCATATTATTTCAAGTGAATTACATCTTATCATATGCCTAAATAAAGAACTTATGCAATGTAACATGCTTTGTAAGGATGATGCAGAAAAGATATACAAAAAGATTGTGCACTTTAAATCCAAGCATAATTTTCAAAGACAAGCACATCCAGCTGGCTGTCTAGGTCTTTGTGGCACAAAGATGGATCCTGTAGATTTGTACACAAAGAAACTTGAGCAGGTTGAGCGAAATGCTAGGCATGGACATTCAGAGTATTTTGAAGAAGCAAAGGTATGCACATTTTTATCTTTTCTATCAGACAAAAGATACAACATTTTACTTATCTAGGTCACTATACTTTTATAGCAACAAAATTAAACTATTTGTTTCTCCATAGAAGATAATAATATTCTTGTTGAAGAGTATGATCAATGTAATCTCAATCTATAAGATGCACTTGAGAATAATGTTTCTTGAACTCTCAAATGTTTTTAGTTTCCAATAATTGTAACCGTTGAGGTTATAAACTTTATTTTCAAAGTCCTCAGGGTTCATATTATTTTCAAATTAGACTGCGATTTGAATCTTTGTGTTTGTAGTTTGCAAATGTGTCACTCAATACATTTTTGAACCAATATTTTATTATATTCATATGTGATATATTTTTTAATTAGTTGACGGTGTTCACGATGGGCTTGTCAAAAACTTAAAGAAAACTTAACCTGAAATTCAATTACAGAAATTCTGGCCATCAAAATAGACACAATTGAAGACAAGCCTTTTATTTGTGATCTTGGTCATGAGGTTGAAAGTTGAAATGCAAGGTGAATATAAGTTTTAAGTGAGAAAATATGCTTGCAACTAGAAAAATAGAGGAGAAACTTTCAAAACTAACAAAGTTGGGCCTAATGAGCTCTGATAGTTGTATGGCCATAAAACTAAACAGCAATCGGAGCAAAAAAAGGTTTGGGAAAAAGAGATTCAGGGCATGTTCTCAATAGCACTGTATTCCTGCACCATGAGAGCCATGGATGAGGCTCTACCTCCCTTGCCCTTCACAGAAATGGGAACAAAGTCTATGGCCAAAGGAGAATGATCTTTCTTCTGCAGACCAACTCTGCAAGCAGACCTAGGTGACACTAACAGGAAAAAACAGAAAAGCCACAAGTTAATATGTATAGTTGCAACTGTTGTCTCTAACTTGTGTGAGTGCAATGATGAATAGCACTGTCTGTATCACCTAGACTAGATTTGAGGTTGTACATAATGCAATTGTATCCATCAACATCTCAAAATGTGGCCATTAAAGGCAATGAGATGATTAAATGGAGACATCCATTGCTAAGATCCTTCGGCACTGCTATAGTGCCGACATTAGCAAGTAATATAGTTTGTTTCTTTGATTTCCAAGGTGAAACACTAGGTCTGATAAACCCTGGCTTCAACAAGTCCTGCAATTGGGTCTTCAATTCATATAGCTCAGTTATAGTCATCCTATAGGGAGCCTTGGATTGAGGTTCGGTTCCAGGTAGTAAATCAATAGAGAAATAAAATTCCCTCTTTGGTGGAAATTCTGTTAATTCTTCTAGAAAGACATCCTCAAATCCTCTAAGAATAGGATAGTCATCAAGTATTAGTATCATCATATCCATATAACAAATGTGAACGGCATACATAGAACATCCCTTCCTTTGGGCCTTCTACAATTGCATAGCTGAAATTTGCCTAAGCTCCAAAAGTTTTTGAAAACCATGAATCTCAACATGATTCCTGAAGTCGTCTAAACAACTTACCATCTTATCCTCACAATTGACTATGGACTTGTGTTCTGTCAATCAATTGATTCCCAAAATTACGTCATAGGTCCCTAAGGGAGCCACATGAAGATTGACTTGTGTCTAAAAACTAGGAAGTTCTACCCTCTTTTCTGCCGGATTTCCATATTCAACCATCCATGAATTTTCCGTGTGTCTTGGTCTAATTGGTAACTTGGAAATGATTTTGGGATGTACAATGCATTCAGTTGCCCTAGTATCAATTAAAATAGAAATAGTTTGTCCATAGAGCTTACCGATAAACTGGATTGGTGAAGCTTGGAAATCCACTTGCCTAGTCTCCACAGCTGCATGAATTTAGTGTTGGGGAGCTGCTTGCTGATTTCTTCCTCTTTGTCCAGTCATCGGTTGAGGACAAACATTGGCATAATGCTCTCCTCCACACATAAAACATCCGCTATGAGGTACTTTTGGTGCTTCAGACTTATCCTTCTTGTTGTTATAGTTACCTCTCTTGTTGTTGCCATTAGAATTCCCTTCAGTTCTATCTTGGGAATTGTTTGCATGCTTCAGGTTTCGAATTTGACGATTGTTTTCTCCTTGCTAGTTATTGTTTTGAAATTTCCTATTCCCAAACCTAGTGTCTCGGTTCTTACGGAAGTTGGCCATCTATTGCGGTTTTTACTCCTATTTCGTAGGCTTCTCAAAAAACTCATACATAGTCAAAGGATTATGGATATCTATATCTACACCTATCTGAGTCCTCAAACCCAAGATGAAATTCTGAATGCAAAATGATTCATCCATCTGATATTGCAGGACATACTTGAGCAAATGGCTGAACTTCTCCTAGTATTGTGTCATTGTCAAGCCACCTTAAATCAAGTTATGGAATTCAGTCATTTTCCTATCAAAGAAGAGATGGGGTAACCACCTCGTCTTGAAAAGAGCAATAAAAGTATCCTACGTGGTCTCTCCAGGTAACATTTTCTTCTCAATTTTCACATTATCCCACTAGGTAGCTGATTCTCATGTAAGTTGATACGAAGCCCATTTCAGAGCTCAAAGTATTTCTCCATCTCAATGATCCAGGATTCCGCTCCATTTTCGATGGCTTGCTATCAAATTTGGGCGAAGCAACCTTCTTGAGGTCCTTACCTAGTTCTTTGGCAATCCTACCATGGTTATGCTCTAGGTGCTCATTCCTTGGAATCTGTTCCTCTCAATTTCCTCCATCCTGCTCCACTCGGTTTCCCTTAACTTGCTGATCGAAGTTATCCATCCTGCTATCCAACCTATTCCTCGTTTCATTCAAGAGGTTCAGGATCTGATCTAACTTATCAGGTTGATTATTGCTCGGTCCACTGTGATCATTATTCCTAGTTGGTACCATGATTACTAATCAAGTTTAGTAAATACAGAGTTGCAAATTAGCGTCGTATACAAAAACAGGCCCTAGTGTTAAACCTAGGGCTTTGATACCAAATGTAAGGATCGTGACCCAATTAATCTCACAAAGTTTAATCAATAACTCAATATCTCACAAATATGGAATATAAATGATACATCATGTTATACCCAAAATAATTTTTTGGCATTTTGCTTAAATTGAGCTAGATCATGTAAAAATGCCATCAAAAGTCTGTTTTAGGTCAAACCAAACATAGGGTTTTTGTGGGTTTCTGTCAAGGAACATATGTGCAAAATTTTGAAAAATCAAAAATTAGGGTTTCGTACCCCTATTTTTAGGGAAACCCCTAAAAATAGGACCTTCTCGGAAATGATTGAAAATGATTTTGATAGGGTTAATTGACTTCACGATCACACTGGTCAAGTTAGAATCATCAAAAGACATGTTTTACTCTGGTGGGTCTATTTTTGTTTTTTAGGAACAAAGCTAGGAACTCCGCAGCCATTAATGGCAGATTGGCCAGTACCAGATGCTAAAAGGTAAGCTTCAAAAGCTTCAACGATGCGATCATGGCCAAAAAGGCTGAAAAAGATGATGTTTGACGAAAGGGATTCTGGAAACTGGAAAAGGGCAAAATTTGGCTAACTCTGGAAATGCTACCAAGGAGAAGTCAGTTCAAAATGCTAAAAAGCCCCTTTATTGAAGAGGGGCGCCCTTGAATCTCAGGGGCCAATGCAGTCACTTGATTCCTCCGATACAATCATCCTCTGCGTTTTCCTGCTGGCTCGACAACGAAACATTCGGCAAGATCATTTGATAAAGTCATCACTGACAAATGTCAACATAAGGCGAAGAGGTTGTTATAAAGAACATCCAAAAAACAACAAAAGATAAAAAGATGCCGTTTGACAAAGGAGATTTTGGTAACTGAAAAATGCCAAAATTTGGCTAACTCTAGAAATGCTACCAAGGAGAAGTCAGTTCAAAATGTGCTAAAAGCGCCTTTATTGGAGAAAGGCACCCTTGGATCTCAAGGGCCAAATACAGTCACCTGTTTTGTTTGAAGCAGTCATCCTTCGTGTTTTCCTGCTGGCTCGACAATGAAACATTCAGCAAGATCATTAGATTTAGTGATCACTGGCAAACATCGACGGAGTGCGAAGATGTTGTTATCAAGAGACATCCAAAATGGCTGCCTAGCTTAAAAAAGGTGCCCTTGCTGAAGAAAGGCGCCCTTTCTTTTGGGCACTTAGATGCTGTCGAATGGTTGAAGGACCCCTAGAATGATCTTCTCCATTTGGATCAACCTTGACAATGAAACCGTCGGCGAAGGATTCCGACAAGGCAATCATCTCATGACAGAGATCAAACTGAAGCAGTTTTCAACATAAAATAACTGATGAAAAAGAGCAAAAGTGCCCCTACTTGCGAAAGGCGGCCTTGCTTCTTGAGACCTTAAACTGACTTTCAGTGGCTGAGACACTAGCCATCCTTTTCAGGATTGAGCTAGTCACCTGATGAATCGTCAAGCGAGATTGTCTGACTCACCAGTCAACGAGGATATCAAATTAGAGCATGGAAGGTTTGAATGGAGAAATTGAAGAACATGCATTGAAAATTGACTAAAACAAGTACAAAAGTGCCCTTGCTGAAGAAAGATGCCCAATCTTCTGGAGCCTCAAACTTAGTTTTCCAGGTTAGCATCTCCTAGGCACATCTCTTCAGGACAGATCCAACTCAACAGTGAATCTATTAGCAGCTACTCAGGATCAACTGATCAATTTGGAGTGAAGATTCAACATGGAAAATGATAAAAAGAGTTCAAATCTTGAAAAGGTCGCCTAAAATAGTCAAGGCATGTTTTGTTGACCAAGTAAGAGATTTTGGAGGAAAATTTGTTTCAAAGAACCCACAATCAGTGGGATTTAGCTTTGGGAACTCTAGATCAAGTCAAATCTCTCCAAAATCATGAGTTGGCATCCACATTTGAAGGATTCAAACTTGAATCAATATGAACCAACTCTAGGCATCTCATTTCATTATATTTTTTGTAGGTTGAAGGATAAAACAACCATTTGCTCTGCAAGGCGTCTTTTCAAGATCTGAAGCAATTTTTTGACTATTCTTCGTTATTTTTCGAAGATCAGTGGCATAAAAAGATAAATTCTTAGAGGTTGCATTCAGAAGCACATTTTTCCAGAAAGACAGAGAATAACTTCCAATCTTCCTCTTGTCTTTCTCCTCTCTTCTTTCTTAAAACTTCTTGCATGTCCAAGAAAAC
Organism: Sequoia sempervirens; assembly: GCA_007258455.2. Lineage (NCBI taxonomy): Eukaryota > Viridiplantae > Streptophyta > Pinopsida > Cupressales > Cupressaceae > Sequoia > Sequoia sempervirens. The sequence continues at coordinate 785,687,254 of VDFB02193867.1, read as the reverse complement.
AATAGGCTACCACAAATCTAACCAACTGGGTATGATTAGCATAATTTTCCAATAAAAACACATCTCTTCAAATTTTCCAGAAACAACAAATTTGTTGCAACTATTTTAGGGGTTTTTTTGAAAAAGTCTCATAATAAAAAATCTAAGGAACTGGGTTTGTTCAACATTGAAGCACGAACAAAACCCATGTGCAAAATTTTTTCTAAAAAAATACTTCTTGGCAGGTGGCTATTTTTAGGGGTTTTTAGAAGTTGTTTGAACATATCTGTGTTTACAGTCAATGATCGAGTTTTTTAGAATATAGTACTCTCAAGTTGAAATCAAGACCAAAATGGTCCTACTTCACAAATTTTTGAAAACACTCGACAAGGACATGCATCAAGAAAAGTCCCTAGTCAAGATTGGACGCCTTGGAAGGCGTTAATGACATCACTGTTCACACCATAGCCAAATACGGAAGGTAGTCATTCCAAACACAGAGTGGCCACTGGTTACTACCACACTACCTTCCACATCCCATGTCAACAAGGTTGGAAGACGCGGCTACCAAGAAGATCGAATATCAAAAGCAGTTTGCAAGAGACAGAAAAAGTCAATAGTTGGTTTGAAGGACTGTTGATTAGAGGTAATGAGGTGTCAGACACCTAGTTGGAAAGTCCTATCCTCTAGAATGACATTAAATGTGACTGGAGTTAAGTTGATGCCCCTTTCCAAGTTAACTCCACGTCCCACAAATCATGCATTGTCAGATCCCACTAATTGAGGATGTCTAATTTGACTTACATAATTTATGGATCTCAGATCTCCACTAAACGTGGATGTCTATTTTGGAGACACTTTTGTAATAAAGTTCACCTTTAGTTTAGTTTTAGTCAACTAAAGTAGTTTTCCAGTTGACTCTTTGTTTAGTTTCAATTAACTGAAGTAGATTTCCAATTAACTGTTTGCTCACCTACTTTTAGACATAGGAATAAATCTTGCTGATTGGCAATAACTGATTGTTAACTCAAGGAGACTTTAGGGTTGCCTACTCCTTTGAGTTTCTATAAATAAGAGCCTTGGGTTCATTATTTGTTAACCTTTACTTACTATGCAAAATTGTTGCGCCATTGTTGCCAACAAGTTTGAAAGTGATTATTTGTTCACTCTTGGATGAGAGTTAATTGGTTTGATGAGCAATTGTGCATGATTTCGTGCCTTTGCATGTCCCAATCTTTGCAACTCATTGAAGAGATTTGAAGAAGAAAATCAGAAGGCTCTTGCATTTTGATCCAAATATTTGAATCCTTTCAACGTTTTGTGTTAAATAGCTTGTTGTTTCAACTCCCTCCTCGGATAGGGGTTCCTCCTCGGATATTTGTCATTAATAGTTATTAAGTGTGATGTTGTTTAATGGATTGACTTTCAACCTATACTTTGGACATGGGTTCCTCCTCCTTAGCAAGTTTGTCAGCCAAGTCATCGTAATTTGTTGTTTCTAGTAAGCTGTTTCCTAGCCAATACCTCGAATAGGGGTTCCTCCTCCTTGACAAGTCTTAGATCCAACTTACTGTAAAGAGTGTTTGCTTGTATAAAACCTTATCCCAGCGTATATCCGAGAGTTCAAAGCCTTGACCATATTCTAAGGAGACGACAGATTCAAGTGATCCAACCAATCCATTCCCGCTCCTATGCCCTCATGCTCTGTTTATCTTGAGGAGATAGGATAGATTAAAAGCTAGTTTAGTCGTAGTTACGATCTGCAGAAACTAGAGAAAAGTCTAGCTACGGCACATTGTGTTTGTGCACCCTTGTGTCCTATCACTGAGTACAAAAAGATAGGAACCTTAGTCTACTCTACCCATTCTTACACATTACATGAGAAAAGAGAGATCTTCCTCTCTATAATCCGAAGGAGCAGTACTATAACACTTGCAATAGTTGACCATTTACAATAAGCACTCCAGAGGTGCTAATTTAAACACCAACACATTAGTAAGTAAATAAATTACATAACATAACCTCATGTATGTAGTGTAGAATCCAGGTAAATGCACATAATATTTGATATACAACATTACAATTTAGGCTCTCAAGCCATGGAATGAACTAAATATAAAAATTGGAAGTATTACAATAATGATACAATAACAATGTGAGGACATAAATAGCATAGTCTTCGACCACCATCGACCCTCGCAGTCATCCACAAGTCAAGAGACAAAAACATGGCTTAGGCACTTTTCTGCCCAACCACAAAGCTTACGCTTCCTCGAAATACTTCCTAACACGAAGAATGCCCGACCCTACATGAAGTACCTAGCAACCTGGAAATAAAAAGTAGGGGGAATCCCAATGCAAGCTTGATGTATATACATGCATTTCTAACATAAACATGCAATGTCCCACAAACAGGATTTCGCTGAGAAATATATAATAATTTTGCTAGGTAAATTCATCTATTTCAATGAACACATGGCTTTGGCCAAATCTCTAAAAGTATCAAGTAGATCCTGAAAAGAGGATTGACTTTCTTTGTTAACTCATATTCGACACCCTATTCCGAAAGGTAAACCCACTACACACACATAATACAATAACTTGCATTTTTTCTTTTATAAAATAAATAATCAATACTCCTTTATTTCATGCAAACCTTCACTATTTCATATATATGTAAACATAAATATTTTATGAAGAAGTAGATTTAGAAAACTGGATTTGCAATAAGAATTTAATAACAAAAAAAGAATAGATTTCTATATATTTTCACAAATTATATTTCCACTATAGACTCTTTTCTTCATATAAATACTTTCCAACATGCAGAAAAATAGGATTATAATTGGTATTCATAGTTGCAAAGAGAGTTGATGTTTATATGAATTAACGTTTTGATCATGGTTCAGGTATTTGAATGAAATAAAAACAGCAACACAAAATGGACTGTACATTTTTCCAATAATGCAAGTTCGAAACAACAAATCAATTTAAAAAAAAAGGGTAGAGATTGCAAGAAAAATATTATGTGACCCTTCCAAAAGCAGAATATTCTGAATATATGTGCTCTTCTTTAAAGAGTGGAACCTAAATAGAGTGTCTCTACAGCTGCTGCATCAAATAACTACAGGAGACCTATAATTTTCTTTTTATTTAAATGAGGTGAACTATAACTAAATAGATACAGCTGCTGATTCAGTATAAAAAAAATAACCAATCTCTCTACAGTAGTGGCTTCAACCTATTCACAACATTTGACAGCAGCTCTAAAATTTTCTGTTTACATTAACTCTAACAAGTGCAGCTAGAAATGGAGTTTTGGTGCTGCTAAAATTTGGAGTTTGGCGCAAGATAAATTGTTTTCAGTTGTTTGCCACTTTCAATACCATTTCCTTTAAACTTATGTATGATACACTGAACCATGTGACAAATACAGGCAGAAAGGGAAAACGTAGTTTACATTTATAGCTACTTACCTTGCTCATTGATTAGATATCCTTCCTATGACTCGTTAAAACCTGAACAAGCTCACAATCTGCTGAATTCTTCCTATGATTCAAGCTCCCAATCTGTTGTTTCCTGTGTGTTTTTATCTTCCTTTGCCATTTCCAGGGTATAGGTTTCTTTGCCACTAAAAGTTATCTTTAATTTTCTTTAGTTCCAGTTCTTTATTTAGAACTACTCCTTTCTTTATTTTTTTAATTTTCATATGATCTTTTCATGCAAATGAGTTTAACTCTAATTCTTTTATTTTTAACTTTCTTTGCATGATTCCCATGCAAATCTTTCTATAACAAATTTTATTTAATTTAATTAAATTTTGTAATGTCCCTTGCCAAATCTGACCTGAATTTTCTGATTTTTATGTTTGGGAATTTTGTCAAACACTTGTCTTGCAAACTGTTGTCAGCTGGTTTGGTGTTGTCTTGTTTGTTTTTCCTCTTTGGTATGCTGATAAAATGCATAAAAAACACTCTAACTAACTTGCTAAATGATTACAATTGAAATGAGAATGTAATGCAAATATTTTTATGATTTTTCAAGATTTAGGTATGACTGAAATTGAAATGCAAATGCACTTTTACAGCAAGAGACATTATGACGAACAATTGTCAAGCATTCTCCCAAACTCCTTCTATTGCAGCTTTAGGACTGATTACACTATAAGCCAAGGATGATTTCAACTGATCTACAATGACCATGCAATTATGACATCAACTAGTGAACTCCCTTTGCAAATTCCACTATTAAAATTACAAGACTACTGTGCTGTTTATGACGGTGCTTCTCTTCAAAAGACTACGATTTACATTGACTGAAAATGCAGATACAAGGCAATTGTAATTATGAACATAGAACCTGATTTGGACACCAAAGTGAATGATGAGAAGACACAATCGAATTCCCTTCAAATTGCCTTCTTGGATGCTAGATAGCCATGCCCTTCGATGCCTGATATGAGGTGATCTTCTTCCAGCCAAAAATCGAAATGAATGAGGATCTCTGTCACCAAAATGAACTGAAGAAGGTTGTGCCCAGATTGCAAATAAATTCTCTAAAAATTGAATTCTTTGAATCAAGAAATCGTGCCTATGGAAAGCCACAAATTTCTGTTATGAAGTCATCCCTTATTAAGAAATTCAAATTTCTTCTTCTGACTGAAACATAGCTTCCAAATTGCCCAAAATCGAAGCTCCTCAAACTGAAAATTGTTCCCAAAAATCTGCAATTAATTTCTCCAAAATCGAACTTCTCAATTCACCCAAAATTTGGTCATTGACCATTAAATTTTGCCCAATTTGGAAGACTGAAATATCTCCCACTCAACTCTAGTTAGGGTTGGTGTTGCACAACTGAACCTGGTATCCTAGAGTCTTCAAAGCTTACAAGTGCTCACCACAGAAGTATGAAAATATAATAACTCAATACATGATGAAATGGCTTGCATTGAGCTCCTTATAAAGAATTCTCATCCACCTTGAAGAAGCTTCTAGAAAATAATATTATTTTATTCTTAAGTGACTATGATATAATATTTATTTGTCACTTTATTAAATTAATTAAATATAAAACTATCCTATGATATTAATTTATTGAGATAACTTTACAAATGATTAATTTAATATTTATTCCCTTATTTCTCTTGTTTAGCCTTCATAAAAAAATAAAGGCTAAATGATCTCCAGGTGGCTACTGAGAAGGGGATATTACAAATTCTTTTTTTAATTTTTCTTTTCCTCTTTTTCATGCATTTTTTATTTATAAAATGAATTAACTATTTTTTTGTTTTTTTTTGTTTTTTTTTATTATGTATTAACTTATCTTTATTTTATTTATTTTTATTAATATTTAGATATATAATAATATATTTATTATATTATTATTTTTTTATATAGATATTAGATATTATAAAATTATTTTGAAGATAAAGTCTTTCTTTTAATTAATTAATTAATTTATATATACAAATAATGATATTAAATTATTTTTAACTATATATAAATATATTTTAGGCATATAAGTATTATTATTTTTAAATTATAATCATATATATATATATTTTTACATATTTATTTACATTAATAAGAATACCTTTCATTATATTATTATTAATTTAGATAAATATAATTTATAATTCATTACGAAATAAAAACAATTAATTTCAAATTTTAAAACAAATACTTAAATACATTCTATTAATTTTTCCATTTAATCACTAATTTAATTTTATCCACTTACATTTATTTTCATTAAAAAAAATCATGAGACATCAATTTTTTTCCCAAACACAATGGCCATAAAAGGAATCATTACGCATAATAATATTGCAATCATAAATAACATAACGCAATCATGCAAAGCATAGAGAATGTGACTATGTGAGTGTGTGAATGACTTGGGATTCCATCATACTAGTTATTAGGATACCCCTAACTCAACCATGTACTCGCCTTCAACAATTGCCCACTCATATTTCTATGCTTAGTTGCTCTCAGTTGTACATTAATATGTTAGTCTTCAAAAACCAAAAGATTAAACTCATAAAAAACATGATAATTATTTTTATCTCATTTCAATGTATCAAGATTAACCATCAAATTTAGCAATCATGCCCATGTACGAGATAATCAAGCAACCATAAATGATGTCCAATAGTGTCATCAATATACTGAAATATAAATGTAGCATAGGATCGAGATGTGACATCATATATAGTAATACAATCTATTAACATCTCAAAGCTTCCTACTCTCATAGGCAATGGGATCCCTATTTTGCATGAACAATTGTAATGTCCCCAATTTAGCCCTACACTCTTCATTTGGGTTTAGCCTATTTCTGGAAGCTCGTAGGCTAAGCAGAGCTCAAAATTAGGGTTTCCAAACTTCTTGGAGGACGTTTTCGTCTTTTTGCGGAGCTTGCACTTGGAAATGTTGAACTTGGATTGCAGATTCCTTCTGGGTTTTCTGAGAGCTTCGCGTTGGTGGTTTCGGTTCGACATTCTGAGCACTTTCGAGAATTTACTATTTTTAGTAAATTCTATTTCTGGCAGTGGTCCTGTTGACTTCAGCTTGGTTGGCTCTCATCTTCAATATGTTCAATTGGTTTGATCAATCTTGACCTTGGGAAGCATTTTTGGTGAGATATCCAGTTGATTTTAAAATGTTATACTTTAATGTTATATTTTATTATTGAGACCCCTTGGCCTAGTGAAGCAACTTTAAGTTGTTCATAAAAGGGGGATTTTGAGGGGTGGCGCCTCATGGAGTTATTTTATTATATTCTAAGGTCCAAAAATCAATGTTTGAAAAGGGATGCCCATCTTGAGGAGAAGATTAATTCAAATTAAAAGTTAATTTTCCTTGAGAAAAGAGACGCCATCTTTGGAGGGAAAAGGAGTTACTTCAAATTTGAAAATTAGGGTTTCTAGAAGCTTCTGGAGAGTTTTCACAAAGTTATAAAAGGAGAGCTTGGGTCTTCATTTGGGCATCTGATATCTTGAGTATTGTTATGCTGCCGAAATGGTTGCTGGATTGCTTCGAGGAATGAATGCCTCCTAGCCTTGGCTCGACTTCGTGCTTGAGAGATAGCACCTAGTGGAGAGGTTTGCTTGTTTGAGTGACATTTTGTAGTGAGGTTTGCATTTGTAGTTTGGGTTTACTTGTGTAGTTCAGTTTATTGCATTTTATGTCATTTTCTGGAGTTGCTGATAACAGGGCTGAATCTATAGTTTCACTCATAAATCAAAAAATACAAAAAGAGTTGTTCTGGGTATTGTCTCATTGGTTTTCTCTGTTGGAAGAGACCCTTCATGAATATTTGCAGATTTTAATACGAAGTTTATGATTTTATAAAGCAAATTCGTCATTCCTTGTAGGGCGCCCTTTCTGGAGTGCTTTGGGATCCGTGCCATTAATTAATAGCCACTTTTAGCTGTCCTTTCTCATAACTAAACTAGGCGCCATCATTTTAAGAGTATTTTGCATCAGTTTTCATGTAATTTGAGTGAGAAATGAGTGAGTTGTGAGCTTTTCATTGAGTTTATGTATTGCTGGTTCTGTAATTCATGTTGCTGGTCTGTCAGATCAGACTTGAGAAAATTGCATATTAGCGAAGGACGGGTGTTAGGAATTCATTATTGACCTAGTGGATGACATCTTTACTATTGCAGCAACTTGTAGAGCTTAAATCCTTGATCTTGCAGGCATTCTACTTCTCATTGTAAGCTGAACAGTAGTACTGTCAACAATTCTCTCAGTTTTGCTTATCATGTTTGTAATTGCCCACTGAATAAGTGGAAGAGGCTGGCTTGCCGCCTATTTACTTTGATTTGCATTGTAATATCATACATCTCCGCCCTATGGTAGCTCCATTCCCACTCCGGGTTTGAAAGCACATTCTGGGTGTTGAGTTTATTTCGAAGTTGCATTTGTATTTCTTTAAATCTCCACCATATGGTCGCCTCATTCCATTCTGGTTTGGGTAGCACATACTTGGTGTTGAGTTACTTTTAGTTGCAGTTCTGATTTATTGTACTGACGATCCTCTTGCCATATGACAGCCTCTCTATTGTTGAGATTGAGTGCGCATTCTTGGCAAAGTGTCATATTGTAACTGCTAGTTTGATTTATCTAACCCTAATGGGTGCCTTCTGCATTGTTGTGTAATTTGGCAAAAATCGGAAAAATTGGTTCCGGTTTATTACAACAATGCACCAATTCCCTCTCTTGATGCATCAAATTCTAGCACAAAGGGCTGGGTGAAATTTGGGAAAGAATTGGACAGGTACTCATGACCTCAAGCTTTTTAAAGGCTCATTGAGCCTCGTTGGCCCACCTAAAGGCATCCTTTCTGATGAGGTCTGTGAGAGGTGAACCAAGTTGCAAAAACCCTTTGACTAACCTCTTGTAATAATTGCATTGGCCAAAGAACCCTCACAACTCCATGAGTGTCCTTAGTGGTTGCCAATCTAAAATCGCTTGGATCTTTTCTTGATGCACTGATGATGTGACCCAAGTACGAAATCTCTTTCATACTGAACTCACATTTGGAGGCCTTGGCATACAATGATTGTGCCTCCATAATTCCCAACACCTCATCAAGATGCTTCAGGTGGTCCTCCCATGTTTGGCTGTATATCAATATATCATTGAAAAATACAAGGAACTTCCGCAACTATTTATTGAAGATGTAATTCATGTAGGACTGAAATGTTGCGGGAGCATTGGTCAAATCAGGTGGCATGACCAAAAACTCATAGTGTCGGGTATATGTAGGATCATGGGGGTTCAAACTAGGCCCCTAAGTGGCAATGCAAATTCAGAAAAACAGAGTTAGGCAACTTGACATAAAAATTTGAATATGTTATTAACATAATTTGAAAAATATGTAAGAACAAAACTTGTAGCAAATTAAATGTAGTTTCTAGGCTATTAGTCTTTTTTTGGACAAAAAGTATATCTATTTTGCGAAATTTGAAATCTTAGTGTAGTGGTACTAAATTTTTAGGAAAAAGATAAGAAACAGGTGTATGTTTGACCACCCTAAGTACAAGAAAAACAAATATTTTTTTCTGAAATTTCAGTATATGTAAACATATCGGATGTGCCGGATTTTTTTGTAATTTTTTTGCATGTAAATAACTAGTTATTTTTTTCATTAGAACATTTCAGAATTATTAAACGTGTTTGTCTGACCACCATAACATGGTAAAAAATTAATAAAATTCATTTTTTTTTACCCTATAGTATGCAAAGCATAGAATGCGACATATTTTAGATTCAAAAATGTGAAATAATTTGAAAGTTATAGAAGTTTTTCAATTAGCCTATCAATCAAAACTTTAGTTGTAATGTATGTAGAAAATCAATAATAATTATTTATTAAATTCAAAATATGACATCTTATAGTGGTGGCAAGTTGACAATTTTTTCTATAAACCCTTTTTATTTCAAGAAATTCAGATAAAAAAAAGTTGTTAGCTACAAGGGCGAACATCAAAAAAGTAAGTAAATTTTGTAAACATGTTTTTTCAATTGGCTTTCTAGGTTTGGCAATCCCAAGCCAAAAACCAAGGCAAACCCAAGGGAAATCCCAAGGTTGCAAATTTTGTTAGATAAAATGGATATCCGTTTGAAGCGAATATCCGTTTTGTAAAATGGGTACCTGTTCTTAGGTCTTCAAAATGGATGTCTGTTTTGAAAAACAAAATGGATATCCATTTTGAAGATCTAAAAAACCCTCTTTAGTAAAATGGGCATGACTTTTGTGTTTCTTATTGAAATTTTGATTTTTCACAGGCGTTGGAAAGGTGATTGAGAGCTCTATGCAATGGACTAGGTAGTGTTTCTATATTGTACACAAAAAAATAATTATAGTCATTTGAACTTCATATTTCATTTTTGAAACATCAAATGCTCACTACTTTCACACGCAGTCTCTTTTTCATGAATTTTTTGTAACACTCATCTCAAAATACTTGAAACATTAGAAAAAGTAATCAATAATGAAATATTTATATTTTTGTAGTAAGGAGATGAACAAATCGTCATAAATCATCCTATCTCTCTGTCCCTTTCTCTACCTCTCTTTATTTCACTGTCTCCCCTTAAGTTTTGGACCAATCCCTCCACTTGTTTCTCCATCCCTCCCCCTCTTTTTACCTCCTTAGACCTCTCCCTCTAAATCTATTGAACTCTAGACTTAACTATCTACTTCTCCAGCCCTCCCTCCTTCCTTCTGTCTTTGTCCCTCTTTAGACCTATCTTTCTCACTCTGTCTCCTTGAGCTCTAGACCTATCTCTCTACCTCTCTCTGAATCCTTCCTTCTCTCTCTCTTTGTCCCTCTTTATACATCTCTCTTTAGTTCTCTCTCCCCCTCTCTCTCCATCTCCCCCTCGCCCTCCCCCTCTCTCTCCCCCTCCCCCTCCCTTTGAAGTCTACCTCCCTCTTAAGTCTCTCTCCCTTTGGTCTCTCCCACTCCTCTCTCTGGTCTGTCCTACTCCCTCACTTTGTCTCTCTCTCTCTCTCTCTCTCACACACACACACACACACCATCTCCCTCTCAGGTCTCTTATGACTTTCTTTAGACCTCCCTATGCAGACCTTCTTACTACTCCTGAACTCTGATGTAATCTAGCTTAGCTTCCTCCCCCCTCTCTCTCTTAGGTCCTTCCCACTCCCTCTCCCTCTCTCCCTCTCTCCCTCTCCATCTCCATCTCCCTGCTAGCCTGTCAACTGCAAAAATCATATACCACAGGTCAAGGTGTTTACATTGGTAGTAGAGCTAGCTTCCTGCTAGCCTGTGTACAAATCAAAAGCTTTCAGTTGCATGCAATGTTATGAATCTAGATGATCAAGCTTACATCACATACAAAACAAGAGCAAGAGAAGTTGGTTTTGATCCGTTTGCTTCAAATTCTTCAAGGAATTTCCGTCACTTAATTTCCGTGAGTGGGAAATTAAGTGGGATGCTGTCTAGACATAGGGGATTACTATATGGCACTTTCATTGTTGGTAATAAATGGAGGATGTTGTCTTAATGAACTGCTGCATGCAATAGTGTGTTTAGCTTATTTGCTTTCAGTATTAATTATCTTCAATGTATGCAACGTATTGTACTTGGTATCACTGAAATGTGTAGTCAAAACTAGCCAATCAAAAGAAAGACAACTCCAAAAATCATATACCACAGGTCAAGGTGTTTACATTGGTAGCAGAGCTAGCTTCCTGCTAGCCTGTGTAAAAATAGAAAGCTTTCAGTTGCATGCAATGTTATGAATCTAGATGATCAAGCTTACATCGCATACAAAAGAAGAGCAAGAGAAGTTGGTTTTGATCCGTTTGCTTCAAATTCTTCATTTGAAGAGGAAATTATGGGAGAGAGACATGACGTGGGAGACATGCATGAATTTCCTGAAGGTAGCACATATCAAATTCTTAATGACTTGGCTAGAAGCTAACAACAGGTGGTTCAGTTATTAAACCAGCTTGTGAATAGTAGAAACAATGAGGTTAACAATGGAAATAATGGTACAAATGGGCACAACAAAGGTAATGGGAATGATGGAAACAATGATGAGGAGAGTAATATTCATATTCCGGCACACAATCGTGCTAGGTCAGCTAGTAGGGTAACACCTAGGCTCCTTATGCCTCAATTTTTGGGAGGTCAACTAGCTGATTATCAGGGGCAGTAGGCACAAGGAGGTGTTTTCAGATTACTTGAGAGAGTATAGGTCTTTGGGGAATGAGTTCCATGCTGCTATGACATTGTAGGACTTCTGTGCTATTAAGTACGGAACAACAACAAGGGACCCCAAGATCAGGATTTGAAACACAAAGTTGGAAAACTTTCTATTCCCTCCTTCGATGGTTCTAGAAAGTGTATAGCTAGAGCTTGGGTGTAGAAGTTGGATACCTATTTCCAACTTAATCCTATGTTGGAGATAGAGGTGATTAAATATGCTATGTTGCACTTGGATGGCGAGGCACATGAGTGGTGGTGCCACAGACTTGTCACTTTGGGTCATGCCAGCATCACCTCTTATCTAGACTTCACACAGAGATTGATGGACAGATTCGATCAGAAGGATCTAGAGCCGCATTTTAGGGAGTTGGCTTAGCTCAAACAGAGTGGCATAGTGGACGCCTACATTGCCGAGTTCCAGAGATTTGTAGTTATGGTCACAAATATTTTAGAGCAGAGGCTAGTCATGCTGTTCATTGAGGGTCTTTCTGAGCCACTTCATGGCTGGATCAAGGCTTTCAAATCCGAGTCATTGTAGGATGCCATTATTTGAGCTCGGGACATGGAGCATTTAGCACCTAAAAACAAATTTCAGTCCAAACCATTCATTCAACAAAAGAACAAGGACAAGAAACCCTTTCGACCTGTTAAAGAGCCGCCATGATTTGGTGGGATTTTTAAAGGAGGCCAAGATTTAATAACTTTTGAGTCCTGAGAGGAGAAACACTTGTTCTTCTATTAGGAACGAATAATTGTATTCATCACTATTTCATAAATTGCTAATTCCAATTTGTGAATTACAAAATCCCAAGAATTGGTGATTTTCTTGAAGACCCTTGCATTTCTTTTTGTCTAAATATGCCAAATAGTCAAAGAGGAGATAATAAGCCATAAGCTGTGAAAAGTAGAATTTTGAAAAAAGATTGGCCAACTTTCAAATATATTTAAAAGAGAGCCAAGAAAAGCTCTATACCATTTGAGTCGACTCCACACCCAATACCAGCAATTGACAAACAACTTGCAATGAAGAAAGAGATGATCAACTATTTCAGGTTCCTTTAAGAAAAGATGACGAAGTAGATCCACCATAATACCAATTTTTTGCAACCGTACCTTAATAAGAACTTTGTTTTGAGAAGGCAAGAGTTGTGCCAACAAGGCTTCATATCCCAGGAAAGCTTAACACTTCTATTCATTGAATTTGAGTAGCCTGATTTCATTGACTAATTGCTAGAAACAGATCCCATCCATTTCAGTTGATCTTCCTTATTTGAATAAATTATTTTTCTCTTGGCTAAGATAATTTTTAGGATATGTTTTTGGTTTTGAGGAAAATCACAGTGAGAAAAATCTTTCCAAACAACTGCAGAACAATTGTTAGTCCTAGGAATTATCAGATAATCTTCCACTTTACAACCCCATGAGGATAAAAGGAAATTCTTTGCCTCACACAAATCTGTCCTGTCGAGAATCTCATATCCATTCCAAGAGTTATGCCAAAATAATGCCTCCATTCTGTTATTCACTGCCTAGGATAAATTCGAGGTTATAACCATTCTACATTTAGAGATAAATTTCAAAATAGGAAAACTAGTAGGAGGGTTAGAGATGGTGAAGATATGGTCCTTGTTTGAGGAATCTAAATGTTTATTCTACATCAATTTACACCACTTGGAAGAAGGGGATGAATACATTTTCCAAGCTAATTTAGCACCTAAGGCTAAATTCTTGAACTGGAAAGATCTTAAACATGCACCCTCCAGAGTTATGGGCATACACACTTTGTCCCAAGCCATTAATGGAAGTTTTGTTTTCTCTCCTTTACCATTCTAAAGGAAAGATCTCATTATATTCTTCAAACATGTAAGAACTTTATTAGGCATACAAAGGTGAGACATTATGTAGGTTGGCAGAGCCGATGATACTGATTTTATGAGTAAAATCCTTCTAGCCAAGGATAACTATTTACTTTTCCACATTGCCAATTTGGATAGAATGACTTTGATCAGCTTATCCTAGAATTTAATTTTTTCCTCACTTGAGAAGAAGGGAACACAAAGGTAGGAACTTGGTAAGACTTCTCTTTTAAAACCAAAACTTCTTGTTAATCTTCCCATAATTGTTGGTGGAGAAGATTTTTAATTTTTTGTTGTTTATTGCTTGCTTGAACACATTGCAATAATTAGATAGGGTATTCCTAATCACACATGCTTCTGAGTAATTTGATAGACCAAATAGTAGTGTGTCATCTGCAAATAGGCAGTGAGAAATTTGACTCTCATTTTTGTCCGCCTCAATTCCTTTCTAGGCTCCTTTATTTGTTCTAGCTTTGGTGGTTTTGCTTAGTGCCTCAGTTAAAATGATAAAGAGAAAAGCGGAGATTAGGTCACCCTATCTAATCCCCCGAGAAGGTTGGAAATGATCAATAGGAGTTCCATTAACCAAAATTGAGAATCTTGGGGAAGATTTGCATTCTAAGATCAAGGTTCACCAATCTTTGCTCAACCAAATTTATTTAATACCTTCAGTAAGAAAGAACATACCCTATCATATGCTTTCATCATGCATATTTTAATGGCCATAGCTGGAGTTTTCCTTTCCTTAATTGAGTCGAGTATTTCATGAGCAAGAAGTATACTTTGAGATCTCTCTGCTTGGAACAAATCCACCTTGTTCAATCGAAATATTTTTTGGGATTATGGTTGCAGTCTAGTAGGCTATGTCTTTGTTAAAATTTTGTAAATAGTATTTGTTTGTTTCTCTATCTAATAAATTAAATATATGAATTAATAATAGAGATGACAATGCATGTGTAAAATATATCTTTATTCGCTCATGAAATTATTACAGAAGAAGACCAAAGATGGTCAAGCAAGGATTAGAGTTGACCCGACTAGACCGTGCTATTCTCCTTGATGATACATAATGTATTCAAAGGACCCGATAGTTGCCAAGAACATCACAACTGTCAACCAACCGATGCTTATAACTACCCATAGCTGACACCTAATTAATACATAGTCGGTTAACCAATATTATCAAAGTATAATAACAGACATTGCACACCGACTACATCATCCCCCCCAAAAGAAAAATTGTCTTCCAAACAACAGGTAAGCATCAAGTAACATTGGGGAAGACTTGCCAAATTGATGATTAAAGTGTAGACAAGGACTTGTAGACAAACTTGGGAGTGTATTTTGCAAACTTAGACTTGAAGTTTATTGGGCAATGCAAATGAATGTGATGGGGGTTTGGGGGCAACAACCCCAGTAGGGTTGAGGGGTAGCGGTAATTGTGGGGTTGAGGGGTTGCACCCCAAGCGCACTCCCTGTTGTGGTATAGGGCGGGGTTGAGGGACGTAGCCCCCGCCACCAATCCCAATTTAAGATCTTCAAAACCACACAGAACTCCATGACGCACCTCATTTTCATGATTTTTTAAGGGGAAAAAACAATGTTGACAAAGTCAAAAAGTATAGATTTTGGAGCATTTAACCACTGTGTTCCAATATGAGGACATCGTCTGAGTGTATGCTGATGGAGTTTTCAAATGGCTGGGCTATACTAGAAGGTTGTGTAATGGAAATCGATGTCGAGTGTGTTAGGGAAATTAACTGACCCGTGCATTGAGAATCGCATGCAATGAAACCCGAAGTACAAACAAAGCAGTGCAGACAAAGATTGAGGCTCTACAGCTAGTACATAAGATATGTGAGGAGTTGGCCAAGCATATGAAGAAAATCCAGGAGCAACTTGCTCAACAGACACAACTCACCGCCACTGAGAGAGCCAAAGCATTGGCCTTAGAGGCCAAGATGTTGGAGATGGAGATGGAGACATAGAAGAAGATGAGAGACATAGAGGCTTAGCTTAGCTGGCAGCGAAGGTGACAGAAGTGGATGAAGCCAGACAAGAGGTGATGGAGGCTGCACACATGGTAAAGGAAGCTAGGGAATAAGAAATTGTGGTAGAGCTTTAGTTGCGGATACATACGGAGGAGGTTCATAGGCTCCTATAGCTACGCTCGCCGATTTCAACTCCAACATTTTAGGTTGAAGTGTCCCACTCCAAATGGAACAATCTCTATTGCATTTTTGCTTGATATTTTAAATTTTAGTTTGACACATTTGTCATTTTGTGAAATAATGAGATGTATACTGAACTGAATGCTTAGCTTCAATGTTATTTGAGTTTGCAAATAAAAAATCGTTCTCACACATAGGTTTCATAGCATGTTTTATGTTCCACACATTCTAACATTGAAATGGATACAAATCATTGCATATATATATATTTCTGAGTTACATAAACAGTAGCAATTAATAAATGCTCAGAAATATGGGTTACAACATATATAAATACCATTTGTCCACGCTGGCTATAGATGGAGTCTTCACCAATGCTCATGATTTGCAGGTATAATCCAAACAACACTTGAGGGCTTGTCAAGAAAAAAATACGAGTCCCATAAAATGCTCAGCAGACCCACGCCTAACAGCTGTTTGCAAACAGCAGCACCCAGAACCATGTACATCAGAAATATACAATATGGTGGCACCTAATACAAGTGTCCCATCTCAAACAACACCACGCCTTTTTGATTTGCACTCAGCAACAAAAGCAATAATCCTTACACCCTCTATGTAACAGGTAATGCACTCAGGAATAAGAATTTTTAGAAGCCCATGCACAACATATAGCAGATATTGACTGCCAAAAACCCCCACGTCCAAATCTATATCTGATTTTCTCACGCTTGGGTAAATATGAGTACCACGACCTCCTGAAATCTAAATATGGTGATGGAAAAATGTAGCAATAAACCGTCAAGGAACCCACACCAGTCTAAGATAATATTAACAAAACATAAACCCTTCAGTTTCCCTTTGCCTGGCAAATGTGTATAATATTAAGCAAATGCAATTTGAATGTTGCAACCCCTGTCAATACCTTCAGAAAGTCGAACTAATCAATGCCTGAAATTTCCTCTTTAATTGTCAAACCCTGATTATTAAATCTCTCTGCAAGACAATGAAGCACAAATGTGACTCTTGATTGAAGCCACCCGAAGAGCAAACTTTGGGTGGTATTTCACACCTATAGACTGCTTAATCTGAGAGAGCTATGTTCTCCAAAATTGATTTGCAGCGGCAAGAAACCCTAGTTTCTCCTCCACACAAAACTCTTAAGAGTTTTTCACAAGTATCAATCCATTAATCAGTGAATTTGCTTTTTGAGAACCTTTTATATCAACTCCAAAAGCCACGACCTCCTTAGGCATTTTGAATCAATTTAATATAATAAAATGTATTAGCTTTTGTTGCCTTATATCTCAAGTGGGTACTCATATCAATGACTTAAATGATTTGACTTTATGTTATTAAATAGACCTTTATTATAAAGTAAATAAAGTCATTAAATGATATCTACTTTTATAATTAATTATTATTAATCACTTTAATAATAATTAAAATATCATAACTCCATCAATAATCGACATTAATTAATTTTGTCAATGCCAGAAGGTAGCCCATTGATTCCTTTGCTCACCAAGGTGCCTTACTATAAATAGTAAGACTGGACGCCAACATTTGAGTGACTTACTAAAAATAGTAAGTATGCATAAACGGAGCCCAAAACACCTCCAGAAGGAAAACCCTAATTATCACCACGTACTAGAGAAGAAAACACCAAAAACTGGCATCTGAACAACCAGATAACTCCCACATAGTGCCTTCTAATCACCATTATTAGCCTACGAGGACCCGGTGATAGGCTAATCCACAAAACTTTGACACTGGCTAAAAAGGGGACAGTACAGTCCACCCTCCCCGAAATTGCTTGACCTGAAGAAATCTCAACTGAATGCCCTGGCTTGTCGCCTGAATATCGGGATCCCAAATAAATTTGTAGAATGCCCAATGATACTCAACACCATTGTAAACAATTAACTTGATGTAGAGCAAACTACCCAACATAGAAATCCCTGGATCCCATAACTAGAATGGAAGTCTACGATACACATTACCCACTGACTTCCACGACATTACTCTAACATGACCTTCACCATGCTAAGAGTGGTGAAGCAACTCATTGGGATCCAACCGCACTAACGTGTCAAACCTGTCACCACCTGGATCCCAACACCTCAGAACCTCACATCCATCAAACATAAGGAGATAAAAGTATCTTGACGTATTTGCATCACAACACCTCTCTTCATACTCTGCAAACCTCCTATGGATGTGATGACTACCCCTCATAGGCTTTGAAAGATGTGTAATTGCTCCTCTTAGGTTGCTGATACAAAACAGATCAGCATCCTCTAGACAGGAAGTCCAACCTATGGGAATGCATACCAAACTGTCTAGATTGTAGGGTGCCAAAGTACCAACCCTATGCCACTCTCCAGTGCTAAGGAGATGATACAACTCTCCTCCAAACCCCCGAACAACTGCTGTCTTGCAAGGATAACGAAAGGAAATCTTGTCCCCATTAATAGGGCAGCTGTCTCTTGTCAACTTATGGAGTAGAACTCCATCACTGTGGGATGAACTAACCAATCCATCATGCTCACTACTTCACAACCTCCCTATAAGCAAGCCCCCAATGGAAATCTTTGAAACAAAGAAGTTGCAAACTCTACCATGGACACATTAGCATGATGAAGATCTGATCCCTAACCTTGTAAACAACCATCTGAAAGTAACAGAGTTGAATACTCACAGTCTTTGGTTCCATCTTTTGTAGATGGTAACACTTCATCCCACAATGGATGATATGAATCCCGAGCCAACCCACACCTACGTATCAACAAATCATCTGCGTGTGGACTAAAAGTGAAGTGATGAGCACTCCTTACTATGTAGTCAAGATAGAATGCACCTGCTTGCGTCAATGGGTGATTGACATAGTCATGGGGAACACACTCCTCGTCACTCTCATCACCTGAATTAGGAGGTGGCTCACATCTTCGATTCTGAAGGGCTGATTGGGTTGATACTTTGCAAGACCTCTCTGTGAACCCAATAGCAAATTCCTTGTTTGATAGCAACTGGAGGTAATCTAACTCAATTCCTCCAAGGCATGCACGATAGTGCAGACTAGATATGGAAGTACCAACTACTACCCCTGTCTACCTTTCCTCAAATTGTGCTGACCACAGGAGGTACTCTACAAACTTGTGTGTGCTATCAAAATGAGATAAGGTTTGGACAATCCTATCCTCAGTGACAATCAGTTGTTCCTTGAGTCCCGGTGACTCATTAGGCTCAAGCCTACTATCCACCTCAACCAATGTATTACTCGATCTGTTGGCAGATGTAGGAGACATGCTCCCACTAGTAGACACCTTGCAATTCTCATGCACATAAGATTGACAACATGATGATTCAACACGCTAGTGACACAAGAGTTTGTATCCTCAGCACAAGACTCACCGATAGAAATCTCTACTCCGCCAATGTAGAGACTAGTACCCCTGTGACGTGCGGATAGATGCACCTCATTGCTAGCTAGCCCATAAGGTGTATGCATCTCTGCCTCTATCATGTTTGTATCCTAGGCCCTCAACCCCTAAGTACCACTCTCATTTGCAGGTGCCATGGCAGCCTTGGAAGATTGAATTTTTGTGTTGGATAATGCTGATTGAGCCAAGCTCAGCTCCTCGTAGAGCTCGTCAATCTGAACCTTTGCCTCTTGAAGGGCTTTTTGAGTGCTCTTCAAGGAATCCTCGATGACAATAAGCTCATTAGTAAGCTTATCCACTTCCTTTTCTTTCCCCTCAAGTGTATTGTAGTAGATCTCACCAAGCTGGAGTAGGTGATCTCTATTTGAGAGTAGCTGCATGTAATTGGTCTTCGTTACCATTAACGCCTCTCTGAGTGCATGAAAACCTTCAAGGGAAAGTCCTCCTTTAGAATTTTTCTGTATTCCTGGAATCCTCCAACAATACTTAACCATCACCTAAAGAGTATCATCAAAGTGTCTAATGGCTATATCAATTTGATCATCGTTCACCTTCAGTTGTTCTTCCAACTGATTGGACTCCTGGGACCAATCCCTCTCATATAATTTTTTTGATTTTTGATCAGCGTCATGCAACATATAATTTGATTTGTTTTCAAGGCCGATATCAACTTCATGAGCACTGAAAATAACATCCTGGGGTTCTGTCAAACAGTTATCATGATGTAAGGCATTATTGTCATCAAACACTTCTGATTTGAACCCCTCTTCTTCTACTTGCTCCTCATCAAACAAGTAGGGCCTTAGCTTACCCTCACATTGTTTGAAGATACTGTGAACCAAGCCATAAGCAGCTGTTGACACCAGCTGCTCTTGTTTTATAACAGCCAACAATAGAGATAAGATATGCTGGGAAATTGCATCACTTTCATTAATGATTGTAGCCATAATGATCCTCATGTAGTCTTGAATAGATTTATCATGTTCCTCACTAATGGAATCCACAAAAAGAAGAAACATCTGTAATATGAGGTCATTACAATCATAGTCAATCATAACAACGCACAATCTCTCCTGTGCCATCAACTTAAGGATTTTGATCCTCTTCCCAAAAGGACTTTTGACATCGCCCATCCCATCAAAACTTCCAATAGTCAGCTGCAATACTTCCCTCATTTTGTCAACATTATAAGGAACCCGGGTAGCTGTAATCCTTATAATTTCACTGAGGTGAAGAGTAATAGTGAGCCTTATCTCCTGGTTTTCGTGTCTCAGTAACTTGTGCTCACCCAAAGAAGTCACTGCTGGATTCATAGCGATTTGCAACAATTTAGAAGGCGACTGCTCAACAAGACTTAAACATTCTTCTAGTCTTCTCAATGTGACCAAAGTATCATCCTTGGGTTGATTGCCAAGCTTGTTGCCTGTTTTGTAGAGTATTCTTGCCACAACTGCTTCCTATCACTTGTTACCAACTCTTGGTCACTGTCTGAATCCATACCTTTATTGAACTAAAAACTATGAGTGTTGGTCACTCAACACAGGATGGCAGGATCCAAGCTTTGATACCACTGAAGTGTCCCACCCCAAATGGAACAATCTCTATTGCGTTTTTGCTTGATATTTTAAATTTCAGTTTGACACATTTGTCATTTTGTCAAATAATGAGATGTATATTGAACTGAATGCTTAGCTTCAATGTTATTTGAGTTTGCAAATACAAAATTGTTCTCGCACATAGGTTTCATAGCATGTTTCAGATTCCACACATTCTAACATTGAAATGGATACAAATCATTGCATATTCTAACATTGAAATGGATACAAATCATTGCATATATGTATTTCTGAGTTACATAAACAACAACAATTAATAAACAAGGTTACCCCAAGTTTCCGGGGGGGGCAGGGGACGGCGGGAGAGTCCCCAAGTTTCCGATTTTTGAGGCCAAAATTAGGGACGGCAGGGGACGGCTATATAAAAATATAGGGAAAATTTAAAAAATATAGGGAAATTTTAAATATTTAACAGATAACATGAATAAGGCATGCATGATACACATTATAGAACATTAACATATAACATTTGTGTTCAACATTATGCCAATACTCAAAGTCAATAGTCAATACGCATTCAAAATTAACATACAGTTACACAAATCATAAAACAACCTCCTAGTTATAATTTATAAACTTATATCAAAATGCCCAAAGGCTACATTGCTGCCATATAGTTTAAAAGTTTGTTATGAAAATCAAAATACAATATCGTATGTCTAATGTATGGAACAAGATAATCCTTGATTATGGCTTTGACTACAAAAGATGCAAAGATTTGCAACAGGGGATATGTATTTTGTAGGTTTAATGATCATGATTCATCATTGGCCTATAACATGCTTAGACCTATAGTTTTAATGAGGTTTTGGGGGAAACACCCCAACAAGATTGAGGGGTAGTGCCCTGTCGGGGATCTGGGGGGCAGCGCGCTGGGTCGAGATCAAGGTAGGCGCCTCCAGCGGGGCGGGGCAGCGGGGCGGATCCCCCGCAGCCCCTGGGCAGCATTCCCATGTACTGGTCGAGGGGCGGGCCCCCCCACCAAGCCCAAATGAAGACCTTGAGAAACCACACAAACCTTCATGGCGCACACCATTTAATTAAAAATTTTGTAAATTAAAGATTGCAATTTTTTAAAAAATTATGTTTTTGGCTTTCAAAACGTGGGGACGGCCGGCCGTCCCCGAGACGGTTGAGGGACGGCTCAGCCGTCCCCCTTCCGTCCGGGACTGGTCGGCCGTCCCTATTTGTCAGCCCGTCCCCGTCCCGGGCGTTTCGAGTTTTTCAAAAGGGGGACGGCCGCCCCTAGCCGTCCCCGGTGCCGGGCAACGGGGGGATTTTGGAGGGGCAGCGTCCCGGTAACCCTGAAATAAATGCTCAGAAATATGGGTTACAACATATATAAATACCACTTGTCCACGTTGGCTGTAGATGGAGTCTTCACCAATGGTCACGATTTGCAGGTATAATCCAAACAACACTTGAAGGTTTGTCAACAAAAATTCTAGTCCCATAAAATGCTCAGCAGACACCACGCCTAACAGCTGTTTGCAAATAGCAGCACCCAGAACCATGTACATCAGAAATATACAATATGGTGGCCCCTAATACAGGCGTCCCATCTCAAACAGCTCCACGCCTTTCAGATTTGCACTCAGCAACAACAAACAATAATCCATACACCCTCTATGTAATCGGTAATGCACTCAGGAATAAGAATTTTCAGACCCACACACAACATATAGCAAATAATGACTGCCAAAAACCCCCATGTCCAAATCTGTATCTGATTACCTCACGCTTGGGTAAATATGAGTACCGCGACCTCTGGAAATCTGAATATGGTGATGGAAAAATGCAGCAATAAACCCTCAAGGAACCCACACTAGTCTAGGCTAATATTAACAAAACATAAACCCTTCAATATCCCTTTGCCTGGAAAATGTATATAATATTAAGCAAATGCAATTTGAATGTTTCAACCCCTATCAATACCTTCAGAAAGTCGAACTAATCAATGCCTGCAAATTCCTTTTCAATCGTCAAACCCTGATTATTAAATACAATGGAGCAGAAATTTAACTCCTCCACTAATCAATGGAGCACAAATTTAACTCTTGATTGAAGCCACCCGAAGAGAAAACTTTGGGTGGTATTTCACACTTGTAGAATGCTTAATCTAAGAGAGCTACGTTCTCAAAGATTGATTTGCAGCAGCAAGAAACCCTAGTTTCTCCTCCACACAAAATTCTTGAGTTTTGCACAAGTATCAATCCATGAATGAATGAATTTGCTTTTTGAGAACCTTTTATATTAACTCCAAAAGCCACATCCTCCTTGTTCATTTTAAATCAATTTAATATTAATATAATAAAATGTATTTGCTTTTGTTATCTTATTTTTTAAGTGGGCGTTCATATCAATGGCAAATGATTTGACTTTATGTTATTATTATTAAAGAGTCCTTTATTATAAAGTCAATAAAGTCATTAGATGATATCTATTTTTATAATTAATTATTATTAAAGTAATCACTTTAATAATAATTAAAATATCATGGCTCCATCAATAATCGATATTAATTAATTTTGTCAATGCCAAAAGGTAGCCCATTGATTCCTTTGCTCACCAAGGTGCCTTACTATAAATAGTAAGACTGGACGCCAACATTTGAGTGACTTACTAAAAATAGTAAGTATGCATAAACGGAGCACGAAACACCTCTAGAAGGAAAACCTTGAATATCACCATGTACTAGAGAAGAAAACACCAAAAAACTGCCATCTGAAGAACTAGATAACTCCCATACAGGGCCCTCTAATCACCATTATTAGCCTATGAGGACCGGATGATAGGCTAATCCACCAAACTTTGACATTGGATAAAAAGGGGACATTACATCCATCCACCCAGCGACGTCCTCTCACCTTCACTCTTCCCAGTAGTCAATTCTTCTGTTGTAGTCCTATTTTGTTGTAATGTCGTTTGGAAGACGACTTTCGTTTTTGGGGGCTGATGTAGTTAGCCATAAGTAATTAATCATGTTAGTCTGCCAAATAGTAAATAAATAAATAAATAATACTTTGTGCACAACAAAAGGAATTAGTATATGTTGTAATTGGGAAATTAATCTCTGATGGTTTGGTAGTTGTAACTTCCATTATTAGTGCATTACTCTGTGGATTAGTGGTCAGGGCACTTGCCTAACAACAAAAGGTTTATGTTTGAAACAAGAACAATATTTGCTGATCCATCATGTCATTCTTGTTGATAAATATTTAAATGTTACAAGCATATTTTTCTTTTTATAATTGAAATTTGACTATGCCACTGTTGAACATTTTATGAGGAATATGGTCTGAAAGGTTTTCTTTTAAATTGTTTTTGCAACTTATGATAGAACTCAGGTCTTTGAAGTTTGATGCTTGAGATAAGAATTTTTTCCATTTAAAATTTTATGTTTTTTCATCTGTAACTATCCATCCGATAATATTGACACAAACATTTTTAAACTTATTTAGAAGACAGCTCATTGCAAGTAAGCCTAACTTCCACATTGTATCATTAGCATACAGCAAAAAATTCTTCTGAAAGTTATGTATTTCTGTTTAATGTTCCCACTCTTTGTCTACAGGAACTTCCAGCTGCATTTGTTTCCTTTAACTCACGAATTAGTGCAGCTGTTGCTGCACAGGTTCGTCAATCATCAAATCCCATGTTGTGGATGACAGAGTTGGCACCTGAGCCTGAAGATGTTTATTGGTCAAACCTTTCTATACCATGTAGACAGTTATGGTTTCGTAAAATTGTGGTTCTTTTGGGATCTATTGCTCTTTCATTTGTATTCTTTATTCCTGTCGCATTTGTACAAGGCCTTTCACAGTTGGATCGGCTACAGAAGTATTTTCCTTTCCTCAGTAAAGTGTTGAGAACGTAAGTAAATATGGGAAGCATTATTCTTTTTCCAAAGTCTTGTTCAATATGACATAAAACCAACAGGTGTCTATTTTTTTTTAAACATTTCTTTGCTTTGGTGTTATAAAGTGTATGCCTTTTAAGTATGGTTGTACAAGGGATTGCATTGAATTATAATTCAACTGACAAGCATACCAATGACCTTGTAAATTTTGAGAGCTTGATTGTTAACATATTATTGTTTAAAATAAAAAATAAAAAAAATAAAAAAAATAAAAAAACATATTATTATTACAGGTCATAGTTCATGACTGTAGTATCTAGACAATTTAGATGACAAACCGAAGACCAACATCTATAAGGAGGCTGAAGACGAATAAATTCAAAATATTGAAGTTTCCTTGTTTATTACTTGAACCAATGCTAAAATTCCCTTCCTTTAGAATGATGGTCATGAATGGTGATATTTCTGCTGCATGCTATGACATGAGTAGCATCATTATACTTTTGTCTTGTAAATTATACCTTCTTTATCAACATAATAGAGAAAAATATTTGTTTTGAGGCCCTATAGTCACTATCCTGAAGATTTCAAACATTTGGTGGTATGAAACAGTAGAGTATTTGTGTCTTAATGCAGGTGAAGTCAATACAAGGTCTTTTCTCATGACATTAGGAGATTATAGACATAGGAGATCTAATACTTGTCTTGGTTTGAATTGTTTGTTTTTAATGTCACCATCCATACTAATAATCGGGTTCCTTTTGTTGACATTAACACTATAATCAAATACTCAAAACCATTTATTCAACATGACAATTTTTCACTTAGTTTCCATAAATTTAAAAATATGCTCTGAGACCAACTTCATCTTTTTTTCAGATCAATTTCAAAATCAGCCCATGAATTTGCATAGAACCTTCTGTTTCTATCACTTTTCCCTCTTTTTTCTTTGCTGCCATTCGATCAGCTAAATCTTGTTGTAGCATTGACAACTTAAACATTCTAAACAATTTTGTAAACCATAATAGCAACTTTTTTTTATCCTTTTATAGGTTTTTTCTTAAACAGGAGCTGCATTGTACAAAGTATTTCACAAAACAAATTTATTGTAATGAAAAATTGGAAGCCTTCTATACATGTAAAATTACGCTATATATACATAGAGTGGAGAGATTATACTCATCCTTCTGTGCAACTTCAAATGAACAGTTACATTCGGAATTGAATAACGGAAACTGTGAGGAATGATCCTTGTCAAAATTACCTAGTTTTGATACTTGCTTGGCATTGTCCATTCATTATTGTATGTGCTGCTTTGGTATTGAAATTGTGGATTCCAAACTTAGTTTGATCTTTGGTGTTAAGCATCATCCAATGCTAACCCATCTTTTGCATTGACTATTCTTCTGATTTTGACTTCCCTAGTGGAAGGAAAACAAGTTTTGCTGCTGAATTATTTCTGGCATTATCTTCAATTTTGATGTGAATCTCCATGGTCTCTTTTCTATTAGAAATCAACTCTTTTTCAAGTTTTACAAGCTTTTAAAGTCTTGAATTTTTCCAAGATCAATTATCCATAGATCATATATTTGTCAAATAATTGAGGATTTGCTTATTAGTAAAAATAATCTTTGAAAATAAGAAAAACGTACAATTTAATACTTCAATTTTTGGAGGGCCTTTTCCCAGACAATTCTTGGTAAACCTGAATAAAATAGGACCAAGAAGCTAGTAGAGTCCATGGAAGCAAGGAGGAGGTAAGAGGAGCTTCAGTTGTACATAAGGATTATGTTGGAAAAATGTTGTCATTGATGTCAAAGGTTTGAAAGATATTTTGCAAAAATAATTGTGTATCTTCTGCATGGGCTGACCCATGTCATGCATCCAATGGAGGTGTTTACAAATGAAAAATAATATTAAAAATTTAAGAATACCCCC
This sequence comes from Sequoia sempervirens, assembly GCA_007258455.2. NCBI lineage: Eukaryota > Viridiplantae > Streptophyta > Pinopsida > Cupressales > Cupressaceae > Sequoia > Sequoia sempervirens. The sequence continues at coordinate 785,660,643 of VDFB02193867.1, read as the reverse complement.
CTCTTGGAGCCACACCTCTTAGAGATGTTAAAGTAAAAAAATAAATTAATTTTATATTATTTATGGGGCTCCCAAAATGGGACGACCCTGCTAGAGTGGAGCGCCCACCTTGGGCAAATGAATTAAAAATATTAAATGTTATGTTTGCTAAGTGGGCCGACCCTCCTTGGAGAGTCACCTCCCTTGGGTGAAGGGTCATGAAGTGAGTATAAATATAAGTTTTAAGGAGGGGCCAAATGCAATTAATTCAAGGAATATTATTCATATAAAGAGCAGAAATGAAAACCTATTTGAGAAGATTTATGAGAAATATGTGAGCAGATTTATAGCAGCAATTTTGTGAGAAAAAATAAAATAAAAGCAAGATCAGCGATTTTATGAGCAGAATTATTGAAGACTATATTGTAGATTTATGAGTGGATGTATGGCAGATTTGTGAATAGTTGTGAGGGTAGACCTAGAAGTTGCAAATAAAATTATTATATTGTTCTTGTGGAGGTTGGAGCCTCCTGATTGAGGAGATCAAGCGCTTGGAGCCTCTTATTGGAAGAGATTGGTGTCTCTTGCTGGGTTGGTGGTTAGTGGTGGGGATTGGAGACTCTAGTGGGTTGGTGCCTACAAAATTTGCAAGAAGATTAATACAAGCAATATTTTGGCGTGGTTTTCTCTTGTAAGGGTTTCCATGTAAATTCATGTCTCTTATGTGCGTGTTTAATTGCTAGATCTTGCATGTATGGTATTGCTATGGATGGTTAAGTTTTGAAGTATTACAACTGTTATTATTGAGAAGTTTGAGGTGAAATCCCTTGATTCCACCCTGGGAGAACCATGGTGGATATCATGTGTGTGACTCCATGACAACATCCGTGAGAGGTCATGTATATGTATGTATGTATGTATGTAATGAATATGTATGTATGTATGTATGTATGTCATTACTATAGTAGTGAATAAGTATATGCCATTCAAATACAACAAGAAGAAATCAATGTATGTATGTATGTATGTATGTATGTATGTAAAGAAGATATGTATGTATGTATGTATGTATGTATGCGTATGTATGTATGTATGTATGTATTACTATAGTAGTGAATAAGTATATGCCATTCAAATACAACAAGAAGAAATCAATGTATGTATGTATGTATGTATGTATGTATGTATGTGATTGGTTGGATATTGACAAATTTAATGGTCTTGTATGTATGTATGTATGGTGTATGTATGTATGTATGTCATTACTATAGTAGTGAATAAGTATATGCCATTCAAATACAACAAGAAGAAATCAATGTATGTATGTATGTATGTATGCATGTAGGTGGTTGGATATTGACAAATTTAATGGTCTTGTATGTATGTATGTATGTATATGTATGTATGTATGTATGTAGGTGGTTGGATATTGACAAATTTAATGGTCTTGTGACCAAATTTGTGGAGGAAAGATAAAACTGATTTTTGGAAGAAAATATTTGAAGTGTTTTGAGAATCAATTGTAGACATTAAGGGGTCGATTTTTGGAGAGAGACATTGAATTTCTTGATTCTATTTTCAGCCTTTGGAGGATTCGATTTTCAGTTTGAGATCATTCTGTTTCAGTTGCAAGAGGAGGTCAATATCTAAACTAGTGGCATAGTAAAAAGTTGTGGCTCTCTTGGCACTTAGACATGGCACCTTGAGGATGATTGTGGACTGGTTTTTACCAGCGATCTGGGCGCTCAAAATACAGATTTTATTTTTTTATTGATGCAAATAAAAATTCGTCCAAGCTTGGAGAAGAGTCACAGTTCACTAAGGAGGAAAGGCGCTGCTTTTGGAGGTCAAAATATGATGATTGCAGGAGGCATCGATCAAGTTTAAAGTGACTGCATTTATCTCACTGTGGCATCAACATCAGGTTCCTCTATTGCATTTGTATCATATTGTATCGCTGTCTTGTAATGGCATTGTAATTACATTAGTCTCATGATAGCTTGTTGTCATACCAGCAATATTGGCATTGTAATTTTGGTAGTGTTTTAGTGTCAATCATTTCTATCATTGGAAATCAGTCACAGTCATATTTTCCAAAGTTGTAATTAGTTTGGAGAACAATCTATTTGCAATACATTGAAGTTAGGGGATTGCACTTAAAGTGTTTGACAAAATGTTAGTTTGCTGTAGCTACACATTTACATGAAACTCAGCCATGTATTTGCATTGGAAAATTTCAAAAATATCTGCATTGCTTTCCTAGTTGCATTGGTAGTTTTTGGCATTGATAGTAAAGTCTTTTATGCTTCATTTCATCATTCAAGTTAAGAAAAAAAATAAAAAATAGAAAACTAATTACCAGCAGTAATCAGTTTGCAAGACAAGTGTTTGACGAAATTCCTCAAGCACTTAAAAGTGAAAAATCAGGCCAGATTTGGCAAGGCACTATACAAAGGCTAACTCTGAATATGCCCAAGTACTGGAGAAGAAAACACTATAAGCTGCCATTTGAAGAACCCATAAATTCCCACAAAAGGCCCTCTAAACACCAACCTGAGCCTACGAGGATCCGATGTTTGGCTAATCCATCAAACTTTGACACTGGCTAAATCTGCGACATTACACATTAATTGCTATAATCTGATGTAAGGGTGACATATCCTCTTAAGTAGAGTGATATATATGATATATGAGTAATTCTTAAGAGCAGTAATACTCTGTTCCACATCCTTTTGGACATCACAACCTCATCTTGAGTTATTTTGGAGGTGGTTACGTCACTTTTTTATTTAGCCTTCTTCAATTGAAGAGAATAATATTTGATGTTGTATATGTTAGTTTTATGATCAGATTTAATGCACAGAAAATTAATTCAAAATCAGACATAATAACACAACAGATACCCTGGGAAAACCCTCCTCTTGAGGGAGAAAAACCCAACAACAAATATATCTCTTATATATATAAGTAATGACAACAAGTCTCTTTACAATGAGGCCACACACAAGGCCAATAAACAGCACTAGCAATGGCTGTAACACACTAATAATCTTCCCTTCAATCTGCACTTGAATAGACTCACAATCTGCTCCTATATGCATTCGTACTACTCTTCTTGAAAAACTCGCACTTAATGGAGAAGGAGATCGAACTTTTTCTTGATGCACAAATGAGAGAAAGTGACCACCTATATATACATGTTGCTTAGAGGGGTCGCACCTTTTCAAGGACAAGGTCGGCCACCATAAAAATAATTACAAATAATAAATAATAATTAAAAAGGAGGTTGGCCATTTAGAGATATGTTGCCATTAAATAATCACAAATAATTAAGGAAGTGTGAAGCCCGAAGCTGCAATAACATCAACACTCCCTCTCAGCTAGGAAGGAATAATTCCTACTGCACAAGACACATCACCTCATCGTGATGCCAACCACAATGGCTACAACCATATGTGGAAAAGAAAAGATATCACCTCATCGTGATATCAAATATCACCTCATCATGATATCAACCATAATGGCTACAACCATGTATGGTATGTACAAGTGTACATCACTTGCGTGATGTCACCTCAACATGACTTTCACCATGGCTCTTCCAGAGGGTGAAAACACAAGTGCAAGAGGAATCATCAATGACTCTCTCACGTGATGTTGTCATGGAGTCACACACATGATATCCACCATGGCTCTCCCAGAGGGTGGAATCAAGGGATTTCACCTCAAACTTCTCTTATAGAGTGTTGTACCCAAACCAAATTTTTTGCTTCATTAAGGCATTTTGCATTTTAAAGTCTAAACCTTGCTAAAATGTTGTAAAATACCGTTTTGGGCAATGTCAAGTATGGAGTTTTTGTCAATAATTTGTCAGTCAAAGTCAGTTATATTGGTCAAACCTGAAGCAGAGACTCAAAATGAAGATTTTCACGATGGAGGAGCATCTTACGACGGCATTTCATATTGCAGACGGTCATTTCAAATGATCGAAACAGAGTTTTTAAAGATCAAATCAGGGAGATTTTTCAGAGGAAAAGCCTC
>VDFB02193867.1:785499247-785656523 GCA_007258455.2 Sequoia sempervirens | reverse complement strand
GTTTGACTTAAGTGACTATGAAAATATTTCATTAGTGAAACTATACAAAAGTCACTTTATTATTTTGTGAGCAAATTAAAAGAAAATTCGCCACTTTTAGGGCATGAAGGAAATACAAAAGAAAAATAGAAGAAAGGCATTCACACTTTTTTGAAAAATATATATCTCTGCATAGAAAGCTCGAGCTTTCTCTTCTAGGGTTTGAAGAAATTGCTGTCCGGTTTCGGGTGTGAAATAACACCTCCTAGCTTGGACGATTTCATGATTGAGGAAAAACAATGACCTTCATGGCATGAGTTCGATTTGGAACAGTTGGTATAAGGAAGAAAAAAAAATATAAAGAAAATCTGATTTTCGTGGTTTTAACGTTTGGGAATTTTGCAGCTTGAATGAACCGAAATATTGAGACCTTTTGCACTCTTTGAAGGTGTTATTGATGAGTCAACCTTAGGCGCCCAACATTCCAGCTAAAATACATCATTTGAATCGAAGTTTGCAGAAGTCTTGACGTTTTCGGGAAGGACGCGATTTCTGGGTGGATGAAAAAGGGACGTGGTGTTTGGTAATCGTTTTTCCATGAGGGGTAGTGTTTGGAAATCATTTTTTGAGATGGACGTGGTGATTGGAACTCGTTGTGAGTCTTTCCTCTGTCCATGGCGCTGATGGTGAAGACGCGAGACTTCATTGTGACTGCAAACAGACTTCGCAGTACTCTATAGCCGGCCCTTGCATAGTGGTTACTTGGACGTGGGTTTTTCTGAGGTAACCGGAATTTACACATGTTGAAGACCAATTTTGAGCAAGCACAAGTTCCAGGTCAGACTTACCCTATTATTTGAGCTGCTCTTATACTATGTGTTTAGAATGTTAGTTGAATGCAATCTGTTCACTGCTGTAACTCACTTCTGAATATAACTGAGTGTAATCAGTCCATCATGTAATGCCCAGATTGCTAAGAAACTGAGAAAATATGTTGCTGTAGATGACTTTGAGTTTCATATTCATAAATTGTATCATTCAACCCCTGACTAGGATTGTATGAGGCTGTAAATGTTTATCAGCTAGTGGTATGGTTGCTTGTTTAATGAGTAGAAGGAATGAAGCCAGTATTGGACTATGTCTTAATTGTCCCTTAGCCTAATATTCTGCAACTACAGTGCTACTGAAATTTGAAGTGTTTGAAAGATGCAATTTTCTGATATACTTTTCTGAGTAGTCATTATGGACAATTAATTAGCTTAAACACCCTGCAATTCTTGTAAATTCATTGCTGCTTACGAGAGGAAAAAAAAATCAGTGTGGTGCGAGTTTGAATGTGTCGAAAGATTGGAAATCAGAACGTGCTAACAGTGACATGATCAGAAGTCTTTGCTACACAAACTCAGTTGATATCTACTTAATTGGCAAATGAAATATGCCACATTACATGTCCAAAAAAAAGAGGTTATTGTTCAATCTAGTAAGAACCTTCCAGTGGTAATCAAAACATCTTTAACAACCTTTTGACAGCATATACACGGGCTCTCTTCAAACCAAACGAACAATCAGAAATTATAATAGTGTATGAACAGCTCACACATCAATTGTTGGTAAAAATTCCAAGGGAATAATACAGAAAATTTAGAGCAGATTTGGTCAGCTCTTTACAATAAGCCACTTCACCGATACGTTTGACAACTCTGAAGGGTCCATAGTATCGCGGCTTAAGATTCTCGGCGCCCTTCTTACGAAGGGTGGACTGCCTATAAGGCTAAAGCATCAAATACACCAAATCATCGATCTCGAAAGACCACTCCACTTGCTTCTGATTAGCATATTGCTTCTGCTGATTTTGGGCTTTCTGTATATTCTCTTTGAGTGCTCTCATAATATCCTGGTTCTCTTGTAATAAATCACCAGCACTGGGAACTCTACTGTCATTCAACAATAAGTCTAGAAAGCTCGGAGCATCATATCCATATAATGCTCGGTAAGGTGTCATTTGGATGCTCATGTGATGGGTGGTATTGTAGCAATACTCACAAAGGTATAACCACCTCACCCATGCCTTTTGCTGCCCTGAACTGTAATTCCGCAAGTACCCTTCCACCCATTTGTTGACTATCTCAGTCTGCCCATTTGTCTGGGGGTGGTAGCTGGTACTCGGAGTGAGCTTTGTCCCGCAAAGTTTGAATAACTCCTGCTAGAAGTTACTTATAAACCTGCTGTCCCTGTCACTGACTATACTCCGAGGCAAAGCGTGCAGCCTGAATACCTCTCGGAAGAACAAATCTGCCACCTGGGTAGCTGTGTGTGTAGTAGTGATTGAGAAGAAATGTGCATACTTCGTCAATCGATCTACCACCACGAAAATGCTGTCCTTCCTTTGAGCTTTCGGGAAGCCCGTAATGAAGTCCATGGACAAACATTCCCACTTCCTCTCAGGAATAGGAAGCGGCTGGAGTAAACCTGCAGGGTATGTATGCTCTTGCTTGTTCTGCTGACAAACAAGACATTCCCTGACATACTGGAGAACAAAAGACTTGAGACCCTTCTAAGAGAATCTCTCTCATACCTGCCTGTAGGTCTTAAAGTAATCGGGATGTCCTGCCATGGGTGAATCATGGAATGACCTCAATACTCTGTCCCTCATCTTAGAACCTGGGACTAGTAAAATCCTCCCTTTGTAAATGATAAGATCATCTACAAGTGAATACCTATCATCATGTACTGTCCCATCTACTATGCTAGAAGCCCATGGGTCCTTAGCATACTCTGCTACTATCAAATGTCTCCAGTCCTCTGAAATCAGTGTAGTAGAGCTCAAGTGAGGACGGCGAGATAAAGAATCAACAACCACATTCTGAGTGCCCTTGACATAGGAGATGTCAAAATCGTAGGACTGAAGCTTGCTGACCCATTTCTGTTGTCGTTCAGATCTCGCTGCCCAAGAAAATGCTTCAGACTATTATGATCGGTTTTAACAGTGAATTTACTACCAATCAAGTACTGCCTGAATTTGGCCATGGCATGCATGATGGCCAACATTTCCTTATCATAGATACTGTAGCTCCGTTCAGAACCTCTTAGCTTCCTGCTCTTGAAAGCTATAGGGTGTCGATCCTGCATGATAACTGCACCAATCCCCTCACCACTGGCATTGCAATGTAACTCAAAGGGTTTGGTGAAGTCCGGTAGAGCCAACACTGGACATGTGGTCATTTGAAGTTTGAACTTCTCAAAGCAGGTCTGTGCTAGTGGTGTCCACACAAAAGCACCTTTCTTAGTCAAATCAGTTAGTGGCGCAGCATGCTGCGAGAATCCACTAACGAACCGACGATAGAAGGCACACAATCTTACAAAACCCTTGAGCTGTGTCAATGTCTTAGGTGTAGGCCAATCGATGATGGCTCGAAATTTCTTTGGATCCATGCTGACTCTTGCACCGCTGATGATGTGTCCCAGATACAAAAGCTCTACCATGCCTAAAGCACACTTGGACTTCTTGGCGTACAAGGACTCCTTGTTAAGTATACTCAGTATCTCATCCAAGTGAACCATGTGTTCCTCCCATGATTTGCTATAAACCAGGATGTCGTCGAAGAACACCAATACAAATTTCCTCAAGTGAGGATGGAAAACCCTGTTCATAGTAGACTGAAATGTGGTTGGAGTATTGGTTAAACCGAATGGCATAACCAAGAAATCATAGTGTCCACAGTGACATCTGAACGCAGTTTTCTCTACGTCCTCCTCTCAGACTCTGATCTGATGATAACCTGTCCTCAAATCAATCTTTGAGAAGTAGCAAGCTCCATGAAGCTCGTCTATCAACTCATCTATCCGTGGGATAGGATACCTGTTCTTTATTGTCTTCCTGTTGAGCATCCTGTAGTCAATACACATCCTAAGTGTACCATCCTTTTTCTTCACCAAAACAATTGATGAAGCAAAGGGTGACTTACTCGGCCTAATGTGCCCCATAGATAAAAGCTCTTTAATAGTTTTCTCAATCTCATCTTTCAAACGCTTGGGGTGCCAGTAAGGAGTAATCATGATTGGTTTCATGCCCTCATCCAGCTCTATAATATGCTCAATACCTTTATCAGGATGTTTGCCTGGTGGAATTGCACTGAAAACCTTTGCATGTTTGATTCGAAGTTCCTGCACATCTGGATGGTAAGAAGAAGCTTGCTGCTCCAACTGTGAAGGCATTAGCTTGCACTCAGCAGCCCACTCTACCATATCGTGGCGAATCAAATGTTCCATTCTCCGGAGTGAAATTTCTCTAAGGTTGCTGTCCTTGATGGCTTTTAGAATATGATTTGTGCCATCAATGCTAAATTTCATCTCCATGTCACGCAAATTAAGCGTGAACTCTCCTATCGCATGAAGCCACTTCATGCCAAGAACTATATCCGTTCCTCCCATGTTCACAACATAAAAATCTGCCTTAAACTCAAAAATGTTGAGTTTCAAAGGCAAGTCAGGTATCATCCTCTCGCAGTTGAGAGTATATCCATCTGCAACCTTCACACGTATGCCTTCAAACTGCTGAGTTTGAATTCCCCGTTTCTCCACCAACCGTGAATTGATGAAGTTGTGGGTTGCACCTGTATCGAGAAGGGATATGACCCTTTGACCAGCTAGGATCCCACGGAGTTTGAAAGATCCCTCTCTCTGCATGCTGGACATATGAGCCTCCTGTAATTCTGTTTCTACTACAATTTCTGCCTCATTTTCTGACTCTTCTCCATCTGTATCATAGATTGGAGCTTGCTGATCAGAAAAATCAGTCAACGCTTCTCCCTCATAAAACCACTCCATGTGCCTGTTTTGCCCTTTAGGTTTGAGGGGGCAGTCATGATTAAAGTCATACGGACCCTTGCAGTAAAAACAAAGTTTCCTTCTCCGTAAATCGTTCATTGTTTCTCAATCTAAAGGGGCTGCAAATTTCTTTTTTGGATCTGCATTATTAGCCTTCTTCGGATCTGATTTGTTCTCTTTGTAGGAGGTAGTTGGTTTTGAGCTAAATGGCTTACGAGGTGTAGTTAACTCCATGCTGCGAGCTTTCCTCATGGCCTCCTGTAAAGTAGGTGGATCAAATGCTTTTATCCATCATTTTATTGGGGCTCGAAAAGACCCTCAATGAACAATATGATCAGCCTTCTCTCTGAGATTCCTGTCACCATCACAGATAGTCTTTGGAACTCTCCAATGTACGATTCCAAGCTACCTAACTGTTTCAGTTGTGCCAGATCTCTGAAGAATAGTTCAGGATCACGTTTATCAAATCTCTTTACCAGTCTATCAGTAAACTCCTAGTACGAGGTAATCCTGTCGTGGTGAAGAGTAGCCATGCCATGAATCCACCAGTCATGTGCCACGCCATCAAGGTGAAGTGCTGCAAATCGAATGGCATCCTCCTCAGGCATGGGACGTAGTGTCAAGAATGTATCAAGCTTACTGACCCAGGCACGTGCTGTAACTCTGCCACTGCCATCAAAGTTCGCCAAGGTGAGCTTATTGGTAGCCTGTCTAAGATCATTCTGCTTGTGTCTAGGCCTCCTGTCATTCCTGCTCCTGGTGTGTTCTCTCTTCTGGCTCATGAATCTATCGAAGTTAAGGTGCTCCTTAACTCTTGGTGGCAATGCATCCCATTCATCATGCATAACCATGATGTTATCAACAAAATTTATCTCACCACTCTGTTCAACTTCATCCTCTTCCTCAGCATCATTTCTGGTAAAAGTAGGACATGTAGCTCTCTCAAAGGTGCGTGCTGGAGCTATGATTCTCTGAGGTTCTCTGTGAACACTGCCTTCATGATCTCGATCCAGATTCTGAGCTCTATTAATTGTCAAATTTTGAACATTTGTGTTGAGTTGCTATAGAATATTCGCCACCTGTTCTTGGCTTGCAACCATGCCTCTGAGCATGTCTTTAGCTTCTCTGTCCTCTTCATCTAAATGATTCCTACGAGAACCTTCAGCTTCCCTGTCAGCCATGTTATCAAATTCTAATTCCACTTCCTGTTCGTCAAACGGAAAAGCTAAAAAAGGTTCAAAAGTACTTCTCTGCAAACCAGGACCCCTGCGTGAGTAGTACCTGTCAAACCTATTCTGGTGAGGCCGCATAAAGACTGCTAACCCCGCAGGCTAGCAGGATCAGTGCTCTGATACCACTGTGAAGAGCCCTGCTGGCTCTCTACTCAAACCCCAGTAATTTCTTAAGTCTTATTGTATTATTTTAGTTTTTTTAGAGAAAAGTTCATAGAGAGAAGAGAAGGGGCGCAACATATAAAAGCTTATAAACTGAAATACAAGGCAATTTCCTATAGAATGGAAATGCAGAAGATGTTATTATACTGAAACAATGAGATCATGAATGATAAACATACCAGAATGTTTCTAGTTTTTTTATTTAAAACAGTAAGCCAGCTCGCCAGCCAAGAATGCTGAAAACAGACAATAAAGGACGCCTGGCCTCTAGATTTAGGTTCTCCTGCCTCGAAATTGGATACAAGTCTTTGAAAATACTAGACGCCAAGGATGGAAGTGAAAAAGCAACCCAAAGGAAGGCGTTTCAACCAAACCCTTCACACGCCTCTCTAGAAGGCACAAATCCCAATGCAAGTCGTACGGCCAAGAAGAAGATTGAGTATTAATCCTGCTGGAGCCACAGATCTGATGAAGAAGGCGCCACAAGGAAGAAACCCCTTTCTTATTGCAATCAACAGTAAATCTTTATATAATACTCTGTCTGAATCATGTAGAACCTCTGAATGAAGCTCTCAACTGCACTGATTCGATTGATCTCTCACAATCTCAAGAGTGCTCCACACTGAAGAGGTATTGTTCTCCAATGGATAAATTGTTCAAACCTTGATCACAGGAGAATGCACCGGAAGAAACTCAATGGCAAAGTTGAAATTATCAAAAGGTGAGTTTCTCATTGCCAAAAATTGCCTTATATGCAAAAGGCACGAATTCCAAGAAAGATACACCATTTCTCATATTTTAATCTTTTAAATTATATTTAAGTCATTTCAATAGTATTTGACTTAAATACTTGGGCGCACTTTATCAATTTAAGTGATTAAAATATTAAATCACTTTTAGAGAATAATTAAGTGATTTAAAAATATAAAGTCAATTTGACTTTATAATTAAATATTAAATCAATTAATATTTAAATCACTTAAAAACCCATAACTCACTCAAAACACCATATAATCCTGTGTCGTCAAAAGCTGTCAACTCCTGCACTGCCAACGCCTGCTGTGAACCAATCACTGGGCTCTGAAAACCAGAACGATCAAACTCTCCAGAAAGTACCATTGACCCTCTAACCAATCCGGCTAGCCCACAAGGGTCCAATAAAGGGCTAACACACTGTTCCCGAGAACTGACTAGAACGGGGACATCACACAAGGTGGCAATTGTTTCTCATCTAGTGATTTCCTAAGCTTTTGGGGACCAAAATACTTATAGATGGGAAGGTGTAATCCAAAATTGGTCATTGAATGTTCTTTTTAAAGCTGATCCCTCGTGCTAAAATAACTTTGATAGCTCATTCTTGATAAAGGACACTTAAATGGATTATTAAAAATTAAAAATTTCATTTCTCTAGAAATCAATTGGAGGACCTAATTGCTTAGAATGATTGGATTTGGTAAGGAAAAGAGGGAGTAGTGATGGTTTCATTTGGAGTTGACATATCTTATTAGTTTGACTATGGTCAAATTTTTCCTTGACACCTTGCTACAACTAGACGTGTACATTGAATTTGACCATGGTTGAACATGCCATAGAAGATGTTTGAGACAAGGCCTATAGGGTTTGAGAGCTTCAAAATGTGTCAAGGACATTTGGGCTTCCTCTTTGACTCTTCCTGTAACTCATCCTTGTTAAAATCTCCAAGGGAATTGGGTGACTTAGGGGATTCCTTAGTGTTTCATAGCAAGTTGGTAGGCTTATGCTGCTTTAGCCTATTACTCTTAGTGAGTTTTAGTGGAGATTTTAAAAAGCGTGAGAGCATTGGAGAGGAATCACTTATAATTTTTTGTACTTGTATCCCCCATTTCTATGTACCATGCACGAATTTTGTAAGCATGAGGCTTGTGCATGCATTTGTACATATGGTTAAGCAATACAATCAATCTCCAATCAAGTATTAGGGGAATGTTTAAGAAATTTGTAAAACTAATAGTTGGTGGGAAGAATTATTGATGATTAATAGCATGACTTGATGTTATATGGTAGTAATGATTTCCTAACATTGAAGTGTTCTTTTTGATCCATTTTGGTTAGGGTAATGCCAAATTGGTATGCCCATAGTATCATTTGATGTTGTCAAATATGAGCATGATCATTTTGTTGTTTATGACATATTAATTAATTGAAGGTTTTCACAAACATTTTTAATTAAAAGTTTAAATTTTTGTGAGATTTGTTTTGTTTGTTTTTAAGTTGTCTTTGAGGAGAAATATTTTTTTTAGAAATATTTAAATAATCTCTCAATGAGGTGTCCACCCTCAAAGGCCCCCTTTTAAAACAACTTTAAGTCATTAATCTAGGCCATGGGGCCTAAAATGAATTTTAAAACATTAATGACTTAAAATAAATCATTTCACCAAAATGAGCCTCAAAATGTTGAAAGCCAAATGTGCTCCAAATTGCACTATGCGAAATGAAAACTAAGCTGACTGCTAATGCTACTGCCTAAGATGGCATTGCCCGAAATAGAACTTACTAAAAATAGTAGATTCTGAAAAGTTGCCCAATGCCTTTGCATGTTAAACCACTGCGAAGCTCATTGAAAACCCAGGAAAAATCCGCAATCCAAAACTTGAAACTCCAATTTGCAAACCTTCAAAAAGCTTCAGAACCCTTACAAGATAGGAAACCTTAATTTTACCTTTGACGAGCCTACGGGCTTCCAGAAATAGGCTATTAGTCACCGAAGGGCATATAGCTAAAATGGGGACATTAAACCAGTCTCGGTGGTGAAAGATTCCTCCATAGCTGGACTTGGGCGAATTCATTCAGGGTTTGCATTGTGCACGTTCAAGCAAATTTATGAATCTCCTTCCAAGATAATTTTGAAGAATAGCAATTATATTCAGCTTGTCTGAGAAGCTATGTTTCTGAAGTTTTAGTTCAAGGGTTTTGAATAATATTCTTATTTATGCCTGAGTCTATTACTACAAAATCAGAAGTTATTAATCTGCTGCTACAGTGACGTGAATAGTTCCGCTGCATTAACAGTGAAAAACGTGGAGTATTAAGGGATAACGCCATTTTCTGAGGCAGGTTGAAGGGTTTTCTGTCAAGGGCAATTACATATCAGTCTGGATGCCTTCACTAATCATATTCAGAAGCTTGTCGTGAGGATTCAAATACTTAGGAACTCCTATATCAGACAGTATTCTTTTCTGCACACCCTAGTGTGGACTTTCTGAGTGATTGGAAGCTGGACGCATATGCATACAGAAGAATCGATACATACAAGTTGGGTATTTGCTGTTGGTAGTATATTCTGGGCATCTTGGAGACTATACATTCACCTCAGACTTCAGCACTCCCTATTCCAGGTCTGAGTCTTTCATTATTTCGTGGTTCCTTGCATTGTAATGTTCAAAACCAGTACTTGCTGTTATATATCCAATCTGCTCAGTCTATTTCCGTCTGAAGTCAATGGAAATGCTGTCATTGCTTATACTGGTGAAGCACAGAGTTTGCTATACACCCTTGAGTCTGGTATTTACTCAGTATTGCATAGTGTGTTTGAAAGTTAATTCTGCTGTAGTGTTCATAGTGAATGTATATGAAAATCAGACTTCATAAACCTTTTAAAGTGCTGTTATAAATCTGGTTTTATTATTACACACAACTGTGCATTGTGAAGAATTGTCAAGTGTCATCTGGCATGGTGTATTTCTCAGGAAAGTCCTTGTAATCAGTTCGCATAACAATATCTGAGTTTGTATGCAGCCCTATAATCGATTGATTTGTTAATTTGAGTGTCTATGAGTGTTATAGGCACTGCTGTAACTGCACAGTAAAGTCTAGAACCATTTTATTTAACCCAACTTCTGAGTTATTATCTAGATGTTGTAATTCTGGGTTTGCTGCTCTTTAGTTTATGTCTAGAAGCACTTAGAATTTCTTGTAATAATTGCTGCTGCAGTCATATTTATGATGCTCTGTATTGTAAGGTGATGCCAATTTAGACATGGTGTGTCTAGGACGTGATGAATGGTCTAAAATCTCTGTTTCAGTCATTTAATATTCATTTGCCCACCAAGATGGTACTGCTGTTCATGAAAGTGCAAAACCAGTGATATATCCATATGTTGCACATGACTATATGTTGAGAATCATCTTATCTTACCATGTTAATGCTCAGAAAATCTAATTGTGCAAACTCAGTTAATATTCTCTTAATTGACAAATGAAATGTCATATTAAGTGTTTGGGAAAATTTATCGTTCAACATATTAGGGGCATTACAGTGGTATCAGAGCTGAGCATCCTGCCAGCGTGAGGGTGAACATAAAAAGTTTAAGTTAAGCAACTACAAATCAGAATTCCATATTGGGCTACATGGCTACTATTAGTGCTCCAATGAATGCTTTGTTTGAATCACTGATGCAAAATCAGATTTCCATTGAAAAAGTATTCAAAATATGGTGTAAAGAATAGGAGGCTACCAAAGTCTTTCAAGAGAAGCTGAAGTTTGTTGGTAAGAAGCTAAAACACTTACCTTAGACTAAAGTAGCTCTTCTTAGCATTTTGGAGGAAACAAAATGTTGTCTTTGTAAGGTTGGTCAATCACCTTCTCAGGCAATGTGTAAAGCTTTGACTCGATTGGTGCACTCGTTGGTCAAGCCAGTTAGGATGAGGCATTAGGAAGAGGAGATAAGACTTGTAGCTGTCATTGGCATTAGTCAAGTTGCAAGGATTGCGGCTCCTAATGCACCCTATGATGATGATACTATGAGAGAAATACTTCAGCTGATGGTGGAAAGTTTTCAAGGGTTGCATGATGTCAAAAGCCCTACCTTTGGTCAGAGAGTTAAAATCTTGGAGATTATGGCAAAGGTTAGGCTATGTTTCTTCATGGCTGATCTTAGGTGCAATGGTTTGATTCTCCAGATGTTCGACTACTTCATTTTTGGAATTAGGAAACGCCATTCAGTCAATGTGAAAACAAGTATGTTGTCCCTGATCCTAGTTGAAGATGAGGATATATGCAAACAGTTGCAATCTGATTTGTTAGTCATTTGGAGAAAAGAGAAACATGTCTTAACTGTAGCATATGATTTCACAAAAAGATTGGTTGAGCAGAAGATTGAGAAGTTCAAGGAACAGTGTACTGCAAAAGAGTTAATCCCATTTGGTTTATAGGTTCTACTCTCTCTACAAGAAGAATGCAGACCATCATCTAGTGAATCAGCTGAGTTGGATGATGAATTCAAAGAACAAAAGGAGCCCTTGTGTGTTATGACACCTAATAAGGGCATTGATCATGTTCCTATAGGTGGAATTAGCGCTGTCCTAATTCCAAATTAGAATACATGCATGGATGATATCATAGAAGAAAACAGTTGTGTGACTCAAGAACTTCAGGAACAATCTGATGCTTTTTCATGTGAAGCAAAAGTTGCTCATAAACCCAATAGTTCACACAATTTGGAGAACCAATTGAAGGTGAGCAAAGATGAGATTGTGGCAGCGTTGTCTCATCATGATAAAATGCACAAGCTGATTGAAAATCATCTTTGGATGGTTCAATTGGAGAGACAACAAAAAGGAATAGAAGTAGAGTCTTCTCATGATAGTTTGCAGGTAATCAAAGAAGGCATGGGGGCAATGAAATCAAATTACTTGCACCTTCTTTCAGATCGTGACCACCTTCTCAACCTTGTTGAAATATATTTGGATTCTTTGAGATGGAAAGAGGAGGAAGTTGATAAGGTCATTCATGAGCTTAAGGTTATCAAGGATCTGTTGAAGAGCACCTAGATGGCCCTTCAAGGATCCAAGATCCATGTTGATGAGCTTTGCTTAGAATTAAGCTTGGCTCAAAGTTCATCATGTATAGTAGAGACTCAATTGTCTATGGCAGCCATGGCATATGATGAAGAAAGCAGTGTGAGGTCTCCTATTGTTCACTCTTTAAGGATGCAGGTGCAGTGCCTCTTGTGTTGGTTAGGCAAGGGGAGTCATTTGGTGATGGATGCATTATTTTTGATCTCGAGAGGTATATGCTCGAGTTTCCAATAGATTATAGTCTTTGGTTTGGAGATAGGCATGAGGGCAGATGTATCCCAACCCTAACCCCGTGGGTTATACCTCCTACTTTATTGATTGATGGCTGTCCTACTTTGTTGGTCAGAGTTCTGTCAAGGTACTCTTTGAGGACAACAACTATTGAGATGGATAGGAGAAGTTGGGATTGCCACTTTGGTGTTAGAGGACGGATTGATGATGAGTTCTTATCATCCTTTGATAGTAGAGATACCTTTTGTTCTATCATGGTGTAAGAGAGGGGGACCACTACGTGCAAGACCCTAGGTCACGGAGGGTCAAGATGCGAGAGGGTGCCCTAACTTACCTTAGCTAAGTGTAGTGTTTAGGGTATGGGAATGAAAATGATGAGGATTATGGAACCTTACGACCACTCGTCAATCTCGAGTTTTAAGGTGGGGCTAGGCGAGTCAGTTTTTAGGTCCAACTTTGCACCTCAGGGAGCTCTTTGCCTGAGGATGTCAACGCAGACTTTGGAAGACAGCGCGGCGCGCTGGCGTCTCGAAAGCGCGCTGTAGTCTATATGGTCAGAACATAGCCGAGGTAGGGTCGAACTCATTAAAACGACTAACAGCCTAACTTAACAACTTCTAAGAGAACAAAACAATGCTATGAAATAAGAGAAATATAAGCGGAGGTGATAAAATAGATATACCAAAGCTAAGGTGACAAAGACGATCTCATAGAAGAGTCTATTCGCCAGCTAGCTCCACAAAGTGCATCCACCTACACACATCAAGAGAGAAAATGTTGGGGGGCTATATAGGGGCCTGCCTCAGTTAGACCCTCGTTTAGGTGTTTCCATTGCCACAGACAGCCAAAAGAACGAGATAAAGAAGCAATGTAATGAAAGCACAAACACTACAATGCAGTACTATGCTACTCACCAAATGATAGAGGAGAGGAGAGGGAAGCTTACCACCTCCACCAAGAGCACTGAAGGCTGCTTGGGGGAGAAATGAGAGGAACTCAAGCCTCTATTGCGAATGGCGTGGTCCCAAACGTGCTCTATTGAGTTGATGGAATGTGATTGTTGCTGCAATGGAATGCTTGGAAGCTTGGAAGTAAGTGAAAGTGAGCTTGTGAGAGTGAGAATATGGAAGCTTAGTCTGTTCCAGAGTTGGAATGCCAATTGAAAGAGTGAATATGAAGGAATGAGGAAGAAAATGACCATGTTCGGGTCGGTTGGCCGATGGAGGCATTACAACTTCGCTGCCAATGGGAAGAGTAATGCCTTTGCTGGCTCTGCCGCAGGAATCTGCCAGGGGCGTTTGCGCACCGCACGGGCATCCTCGACATAAACGCCTCCATCGACACACAAAATAGGCTCCATGTGGACCGCCAATAGTGGGCTTAAGTAAATTTAAGCCTCTGACTTTGGTTTTCTAAAGTGTATAAAGGCAAAAACAAGAATTGCGCCTAGGGTGCAAATTCGCTATTATACACATGGACGTGATTCACAGGTTGCATGGTGCTGTTCTAATTTATACCAGCAGCTTGTCAAGGGTTGGCATGTGCTTTTATGCACTTGTGTTGGGCATCTTTCACATCTACAGGAGACCACTCAGTGTGGAATGGATTGTTGATGATGCAGACACATCAAGCTTGGCTACAGGTTCAGGCGTGCACAAGGCTCCACATTGGTAATGTAGAGATTGTTATTAGACAACCTTCTTAGGAGAAGATGGTTTCTTCTAAGTCTTGCAAATTGGACCTTAGTGCTTTCCCATTTTTTCGGGAGATTTGCAGGACCTCATCTTGTGAAGAGCATGGCATTCATGATGGCATACTTCTTACTCTTGAAAGTGAATCAAAAAATTCTTACTATGCAGTTGAATGTGACATTTGGCCTAATAGGAGGCATGGTTGGAAGGAACAGTTGCAGGTCACGAAGGACAGAGTTGAGGAAACCTTATTTCTCTTTGATAAGACAGATAAGTTCATTGAATCTCCTTTGGAAAGTTAATTTTGAAGAGGGACAAGAAGGTCCTTGGGAAGGAGTTAAGGCCTCTAGTTTGCAAATAATCAAGCACGACCTTGAAGACATCAAATCAGGGGACTTGTAGTTGCTGTCAGATAGAGCCCTGGCCATCAAGGTTGCAAAGGGTAGCGATGGTATGGTTGCAAGACCTATCCATCATGTTTTGAGTGGTGAGTCATCTTTTGATGATGACAGTATAGGATGGAATGGCACAAACAAGGGAGTTTCACCTTGATTGCATAATGAGGTGTGCCTATCAGTCTAGTTTCAGCCCACAAATGCAAGATTTGACCTTGTCCTTGATGCCACATAGAAGTGGATTGAATAAGGGGTTTTCTAGTTCACTATGGTACAATAAGTTTTCAATCACAGGTGAAGGGTCCAAATTTTGCAGGTCTCCTACTCTGTTCTCTCCTATTGGTTGCCTTCCAAATCAGGATTTTGAGACTTTTTACAATTGGGTCTTTGAGGTTATCAGAGTGGCACAAAGGAAGTTGACAGGCGTTGGTCTTCCAATTTGTCCATGGGATCTAGGGGGAGTCTACTTGTGGACAGTTATTATACATGAGGAATATCGCCACAGTACTTGGAGTTGGCATGATGTGGATATGAGCTTTTCGACCAATTATCCAGATGAGAGTCCAACTATTATAGCACTAAAAAATATTTTGTGTTCTTTCAGGAGATTTGCAAGACCTCATCTTGTGAAGAGAATGGAATTCATGATGGCATACTTCTTTCTCCTGAAAGCAAATCAAAAAATTCTTACTATGCAGCTAATTGTGACATTTGGCCTAATAGGAGGCATGATTGGAAGGAATAGTTGTAGGCCACTGAGGACAGAGTTGAGGAAAGCTTGTTTCTCTTTGATAAGACAGATAAGTTCATTGAATATCTCCTTTGGAAAGTTAATTTTGAAGAGGGACAAGAAGGTCCTCGGGAAGCAGTTAAGGCCTCTAATTTGCAGACAATGAAGCATGGCCTTGAAGACATCAAATCAGGGTACTTGCAGTTGTCAGATAGAGCCCTGGCCATCAAGGTTGCAAAGGGTAGCGATGGTATGGTTGCAAGACCTATCCATCATGTTTTGAGTGGTGAGTCATCTTTTGATGATGATAGTATATGATGGAATGGCATAGACAAGGGAGTTTCACCTTGATTGCATAATGAGGTGTGCCCATCAGTTTACTTTCAGCCCAAAAATGCAAGATTTGACCTTGTCCTTGATGCCACATAGAAGTGGGTTGAATAAGGGGTTTTCTAGTTCACTCTAGTACAATAAGTTTTCAACCACAGGTGAAGGGTCCAAATTTTGCAGGTCTCCTACTCTGTTCTCTCCTACTGGTTGCCTTCCAAATTAGGACTTTGAGACTTATTACAATTGGGTCTTTGAGGTTATCAGAGTGGCACAACGGAAGTTGACAAGCGTTGGTCTTCCAATTTGTCCATGGGATCCAGGGGGAGTCTACTTGTGGACAGTTATTATACATGAGGATTATCGCCACAGTACTTGGAGTTGGCATGATGTGGATATGAGCTTTTTGACCAAGTACCTAGATGAGAGTCCAACTATCATAGCACTAAAAAATATTTTGTGTTCTTGGATGGCTAAACTCACGAAACAACAGGTGGAACAAATCCCTGTGCACAATTTATATAGGGATGATTTTTAGATTTGGGATCCAAAAATTTTAATGCTAGGTGGGTGGCCTCATAGATTGATAGAGCTTGATAGTGTCATGGGCTTCAGTTGCATTTAGAGGACATTGGTTGGAGTATTCTATAGGATCATGTGGGATCCGGGTGGTTGGTTGACAGGTGCAATTGGTTTTCTGCTCTGGCTATAGGTATTGTGGCAGTTGGGTTAATTTGCAGTTGTGAATTGCTTGAGGGCAAGCAATCACTGGGAAGGGAGGACTATAATGTCCCCGTTTTCTAGCGTGCTTAAATAATATTAATATATTTAATTATTTAATGTTGCTTTGCAAAAGTACAAATATAAAGGTAATATTAAATGATTAAATAGTAGATGGTTATAAAGTGACATTGAGACATATTTTAATGAAAAATTAATAAAGTCACTTTATAATATTGAGTTAAGTGATTTAGGTGGGAAAACCCTAAAAAGGTTAGAAGGCATTATAAAAAGGAGTTGAGAGCTCATTCTCTCATATTTTGGTTTATTATTTCATTTGGGGTTTGAAGTTTGGAGAAGCACTTTGGAGTTCAAAACCCTAGGAGGGTTATCCTACGGGTTCTAGTTTCAGTGGTGAAAGATTCGTCCCTAGCTGGAGTTGGCTAATTCATCTAGGGTTCGCACATGCGTGTTCAAGAAAATTTATGAATCTCCTTCCGGTGAAAGATTTCTCCCTAGCTGGAATTGGCGAAATCATCCAGGGTTCACATGCGAACGTTCAAGGAAATATATGAATCTCCTTCGGAGATAAATTTGAAGAATAACGATTATATTCAGCTTGTCTGAGAAGCTATGTTTATGAAGTTTCAGTTTAAGGGTTTTGAATAATATTCTTATTTATGCAAAACGTCGTTTTTTGAGGCAGGTCAAAGGGTTTTCTGTCAAGGGCGATTACATATTAGTCTTGATGCCTTCACTAATCACATTCAGAAGCTTTTCATGAGGATTCAAATACTCAGGAACTCCTTTATCAGACAGTATTCTCTGTTGCACACCCTAGTGTGGACTTTCTGAGTGATCGGAAGCTGGACGCATATGCATACAGAAGAATCAATACATACAAGTTGGGTATTTGGTATGGGTAGTATATTCTTGGTGTCTTGGAGACTATACATTCACCTCAGACTTCAACACTTCCTATTCCAGGTCTGAGTCTTTCATTATTTCCCTGTTCCTTGCATTGTAATGTTCAAAACCAGTACTTGCTGTTATATATCCAATCTGCTCAGTCTATTTCCGTCTGAAGAAAGTCAATGTAAACGCTGTCATTGCTTATACTGGTGAAGCACAGAGTTTGCTGTATACCCCTGAGTTTGGTATTTACTCAGTATTGCATAGTGTGACTGAAAGTTAATTCTGCTGTAGTGTTCATAGTGAATGTATATGAAAATCAGACTTCATAAACCTTTTAAAGTGCTGTTATAAATCTTGTTTTATTATTACACACAACTGTGCATTGTGAAGAATTGCCAAGCATCATCTGGCATGGTGTATTCCTCAGGAAAGTCCCTGTAATCAGTTTGCATAACAATGTCTGAGTTTGTATTCAGTCCTAGAATCGATTGATTTGTTAATCTGAGTGTCTATGAGTGTTATACGCACTGCTGTAACTGCACAGTAAAGTCTAGAACCATTGAGTTTAACCCAACTTTTGAGTTATTAGCTAGCTGTTGTAATTCTGGGTCTGCTGCTCTTTAGTTTCAGTCTAGAAGCACTCAGAATTTCTTGTAATAACTGCTGCTACAGTCATATTTATGATGCTATGTATTTTAATGTGATGCCAATGTAGACATGGTGTGTCTAGGACGTGATGAATGGTCTAAAATCTCTGTTTCAGTTATTTAATATTCATTGGCCTACCAATATGGTACTGCTGTTCATGAAAGTGCAAAACCAGTGGTATATCCATATGTGGCACATGATTACATGTTGAGAATCATCTTATCTTACCATGTTAACGCTCAGAAAATCTAATTGTGCAAGTTCAGTTAATATTCTCTTAATTGACAAATGAAATATGTTATATTAAGTGTTTGGGAAAATTTATCGTTCAACATAGCCAGGGACATTACAATACATTGGGAGTCTTTATATGAAGTTATTTTTGCATCTCTACCTGGAAACATCCTTTGAAAAATAGGAAACTTCCTACAGTGGTTTCTCAAATATATCATATAAAGGTGACCTTTAAAATCATATTGTTTCCAACTTTTTGTAAAATGTTGATATGTGGTTGATAACAGATTTGAAATTTTCTATTTTAATTTTTTAACAGACAAATTACAAGTTTTTTCGTGGCAGAAAATTTTCTTATGAAATCCCAAAGAGGTAACCATATGAAGAGAAACAATAATAAGGCTTAAGATGCGTGCATGCATTTAAATTTTATCAATTGATTGAAAATATAGTTATTTCCTATGACACCTGTGCCATATTTTTTAAAATAATGGCATACCTCTCCTAGTATCTATTTGCCATCTCCAAATGATTATCAAATATCAATATAGTTTGGCATCTATTTGAGTACTTTAAAATCCAAATTTTTTAATTTTAAAGCATCTCCAAGTACCCATCTCCAATTTCTTTTTGAAAATGGTGTACTGTTACTTTTCCTTGTCTCTTGTACTAGTACTAGTACTAGTTCTTGTCTCCTGGTTACTATGTATGGAATTTTATCTTGAAGCAAGAGATATAATGGCCTTCCGAAAAAATGTGGTATCCTTCCTCTAGCCATTTAAAATAATTTTTTGGGTATACATGAAGAAAACACAAATTCTTATTCTACTTATTTCTTTATTTCACTATCTAATACGTCCTACTTTGTGATGATTTTCATATGTTGGTCTTTTTATTTTGAATTTGTCATTTATTTAGATTAGTTAGTTTCATTAATAATTGCTATTTCCTTGTTGACAAATATCAAAGTCAAATTGTTATTTATTCTTGATCTAATCATGAATGCTTAGTTTTCTCTTGAACAGCATACGGATCTTTGGGATCTCTGCTCTCCTATGTATCTTTGTTTTACTTCCTATAAATTATTTTGGTGAAAAGTTTCAGCATGGAGCTTTCTCTCACATTCCTTTCGAATCATTAGATATATTCACCATAACAAACATTCCACGTGGCTCCAAAAGGTAAGATGCTAGTGCTATTTTTAATACCCTGCAAAAAATGAATACAAGTTTCTATTGTTTGTATACTTGCTTACAACGTGTTTTTTCTTATAATGGTATTTATGCAAGAAATTTTCTGATCGATCCCTTCTTGGTATATATGATTCTGCTAGCAGACGTTTGCATAGTAGTTGAATTTACAAGCAAAACACAAACACCATATAGTTCACAAACCTATTTGTTGGAAGAAGATAACAGATACTATATTCTAATCTAGTTTTATATCTTTCATCTTTGAAAAATTCCTAAATACAACTCTTAGCATGACACAATATAAGGTTATTGATGTTTGAGACATTTAGTGTTATTAAACACTTACATGATAACTCCAAGGTACTAACATAATATCATCCGTATTTTATAAGTGTACACACAAAAAGTTTGAACACAAATTTCATAAAAACCCCTGATCATCTCATCCACTTTTGTGTCTCCTCATCATTTTATTAGTAAAATTGTGATTTGTAACTTTAATGTTAATATAAAAAAATAAAAATTTTAAATAAAAATTAAACATTAACCAAAAAACAAAAACAAAAATGCAAGGGACACAAGAGACATACCTTAAACAATGGCCTTGGCCTCTTGACCATTCTTTAAGCTGTCAAAAAAAATGCACGACCTTATGGAATGGCCATGGCCAATGACCATTCCCATTGGTCTTTGAAAGGGGCTTTTAACCCCTTCCAATAACTTTTTTTTATTAATCTTTGTATTTTTACATATCACAAAGCTTTTAGGTCAATGTAATTGACAAATATATTACTAAAGAAATGGAAAATGATGAACCCCATCATTTGCTGCTCTAAATATACACCATCAACTTTACTCCTTTCCTTGAGCTCACCATGATGGTGAAATTAACTAACTCAAAAAGTTGCTTAGCTCTGTTTGGGATCCTTGTTAGCAAATTGCTTGACAACCTGCCTATTCCAAGAGCAACATGCAAGAAACACATAAAACAAAGGTAATTAGTAAACTTGGGATGTCTCTAGAATATAAAATTGCAAATTTCTTATGAAGAAGTGTTGGCCATCAAGTGCATTCATCGCCAGATTAAAAAAACAAAGACATAATCTGAAATCTGCTAATAGACCAAAAACCAAATAATTGATTTCAAGCAAAGATACAATATCTGAGTTCTGTCATTGTTACAGACAGAATCTACCATTATAGATGGAAAATGGTAGACTAGGGTTGGATACAAAGTATATGTGTCAACTCGGGCCCATTCTAGTGGCAATATGGGTCCAACTCTTGCCCTGAACATTCCTTCCATGTGTTATCCACATAAAACCATCACAAGACCTGGCTTAAAAGCGCTTTTATATCTTGTTTGTTCTGTCTATGGGATGGTATATGCCTGCAACTCTACCATTAGACAAGACTGTTGATAACTTCCTATCATTCAATGCAACTCTACTTTTGTAACTCTCCATGACAACTTAATATGCTTTATAAACCCCTCATTACTCTTAGTGATTTCCATGACAAGATTTGTTGGAAAGCCCTTCGTTATGATAACTATGATAAGTAGTGTTTCTCTGAGTTTTTGTGATGGGGGATGCAGGGATGGGGTTTGTGGATGGCAAAAGCTTTCCTAAATTTTAGGGACGATGGGTTGATGGCTTCTAAAATAATATTAAAAATATTCAAATTTAAAATAAAAAATAAAAAATAGCTTTAAGTAAGTTGAAAGTAGATATCCAATATCCAATAATCCATGATAGTTTCTTGAGCAGAACATAATGTTTGGATGTTGTAAAAGCAAAACACATGCAGCTGTTAGGAAATTGTTGCTTACTTAGAGTTGTGGGTAGTGTTGATGCGTATTTTGTGATACACCAAACATCAGAATAAAATGCTCAAAGACACCCTATCCTCTCTTGAAAAACCATTGCGTATGCTAAGATTGCGAGAAGATCATATGAACCCACAATAAAATAGAAAGTTGTTGAATCTAGACGTGCTGACTTGGAACAATTTGATTGGTCGAGGCGCCCCTTCAGCAGGTTGGATGACCACCTTGGTTACTTTGTTCGTTTTTCCATATTCTTGCCTTAGAATATTTTCCTTGCCGATGACTTTGTCCTTTGTGCTTGTTTCTTCTTAGCTTTGATCTTGTATTCCTTTTGAGACTTTGATTTCTTCTTCTCACTTGTATTGGAAGTCTCGCCTTGGAGCACATGTTTAGACTTGAAGTTATTAAGGTTTTCTTTCTTGATTGCTTCGAAATTCCCACAAGTGCCTTGAGTTGGATTGGTGCTATTCCTTTGGATTCCCTCTCCGATTTATCCAATTTGTGTCAAGAAATTATCTAAGTGCAGAAATTTGTTTGGAACAATCTTCCTGTCACCATCTGATTCTAATTGAGAGTTTTTCTTTAATTCTTCAGGGGATGAAATCCTTCAAGAAGTTGCCCTGGTTGCTTCAATAGGTCTGGGATTGTAGATGAAATCCCTGAAGATGTCTGAATATTCTTTCAAGTGCCTTGAATTTGAAGAAGAATGCCTCTGTGCTTTCGCCACAATGGAGGAAATTGGAATTTTCTCTGTGAAGTATTTCCCATACTTAGCCAAATTTTGGCTATTCAAGTTCATTTTGTAACACCTTCATGCAGATTATTCAACATTTAGCCAAGATTTTGGCCATCTCGATGCTCGAATGAACTTTGCCTGTGGACTTGCCTTCAATTTTGAATCTGACTTGTGCTATGTAGGACAAATTCCATTTGTGGAAAAGGATTTTATTCACTTCCTTTTTACTTTTCCTTTTTATTCCACCTGTTTTCCTTCCAACACTTAGTCAATTTTCTAAATTTTTTCTCCTCTTGGCTAGGCGGACTTCATGAACCTCATGCCATGGCTTCCTTGGCTTGGGTGGACTTTCCTTCCAACTTGCCATTTCCTCTTCAAGTGTTGATTCTTTCTAACTCCTCCTCCTACGTTCTTCAAGGCAGACATCTCACCTGTACGAAGCTCGAAGTTAGAAAAATATTCACAAATTGTAAAGAAGGCGATTTTATGACTAGAGAGTATTCAAATAAATTAGTTAAAAAAAATTCCTGAATTTGATTTTAAAGGCTGATTGGAAAATAAATTCGGATAAAATGAAATTTATTAGCAGCCTTTATCGTTTTCAAGAGCATTCAGAGAATTTTTAAATAATTTACTGGAACTTTAAAGCTGGAAACTGAAGTTTTTCTGTAAATTTAAGATTAAAATTCTTTTTCCTCTTCAAATTCGCCAGCTGTGGCTCGGCAATTGCATAAGAAATCTGGAAATAGAAGAAAAAATCTCAACCTTTTGCTCTAGAATCAATATAACTTGCAGCTCATGCAAAAAGAATGATGAAGAAGGACACCTTTGGCTGAAAGAAAGTTCGACTTGTGAATAATGAACAATACTCTCTCAAGCACTTCTTTTATAATAAAAACTTTCCGTATTGGCTTGGGTCGACCTCTTCTCTGATTGGTTGCTTTGTTTCAAAACACAAAAAGCGATCTTATCTTCTTTTTTTGATTTTTTAAGGGCGTCCCTTCTTGCTTGCTTGTGAAGTTTTTTAATAAAAACTTAAGTTATTTTATTTTCCTTTGCTTAGAAAAATCGACCTTTAAGTGGACTTATCCACTTTGCAATTGGATTTTCTTTATTTACCAAGGTAACTCTTTGCCTTAGCTAATTTTTTTGATTTTCTCCTTGGAAATTCGACTTTCAATTGGAATGTTTATCCTTTCAAGTGGATTTTGACTTCATCATGGAATTCTTGAAGTCCCTATTCAAATTTTTTATTTGCCTTAGCCAATTTTCACTTTTAGATACATTCGCCAACTGGAATTTTGAATCATCCAACTAGATTTTCTTTTGAACTTGGGCGAATTTTAACAAGACTTTTCAAATGGACGAATTTTAATTGGATTTCCCAAGTGGATTTCATTTTGATGAATTTCAAATGGATTTTTCCATGATTCAACTAGATTTCTTTATGGGGCGCACCTCTCCAGACTTGGCGAATTTCACCATAATCTCCTTGCTTTTTACTTGATTTTTCTTCCTTGAAGGTGTGATTTTCAATTGATTTTCTAGATTTTTGCATGCGCTTTTCCTTGCTTTTCAGACCTTTGCATGCGTTTTTCCTTGCTTTTCTCATGATTTATCCGATTTTCTAAGATTTTTGCTTGCTTTTCAATTCTAAGAATGGAAACTTTTGACTCCACTGCTAGTAAGACCTAGCACTTTCTAAAAATAGAAACTTACTAAAAATAGAAAAAGCAAAAAAGAAACTTTCTAAAAATAGTAAATTCCAGATTAGTCTAGAAATGCCAAAAACGAAAAAAAGCAAAAAGCAAAAAAGCAGAATCCCTGAAAAATAGGAAGTGTTAGAATTGAGCGAAAGCACAGGCGATCCTCGTCTACCAGGTCTTCTAAGGATTTCTATGACGTCTTAGCACAAATTCAAGCTTGAATTCTCTACTTATCTTGGGTGACTCTCAAAACTCTAACTTCAAACTCATTGTAAAAGATTGGTGATTAGTAGTTGCGATGCCAAGGCATAAAAACCAAAAAAACCAAAGGGTCCCCATTTGCAATGGGGTGATGTGTGAAAAGGTCACAACAGGTAGTTATAAACTTATAGGCGTTTTATTCCTCTAATTGGGTGGTCCAAGTATGATGGTGTTTCACGTAGGTCATGGACATTTACCACCATGTTAGATCTGAAAGGTTAACCTTGGTCATAGATATTTTTGGCTAGCATTTTCTTTGTTTGATGTCTCCTCCACTTGTCATTCTAGGTTGTGGAAGTTTTATCCCTTTTAATTCCAAGTTGGATGGCGGCTTGTTCTCTCATTTGCATGAAAGTTATAGGCATCTCTTATTGGTCATGGGATCCATGTAATGGAATAACTTAAACAAAAGAGGAATATAATGTGAAATATTTTGCAAATACTAGATAGTAATTAAGAATAACAAGTCACTTCAATGGGGAAAATCTCCAGATATCTTCAACGAGGAACAAAATTCATAGTCTCATGTTAATAAACTTAGCTCTAGCTCCTATATATACCTAATTATGGCTTGGCTACTACCCAAGCCAACCTAGACACTTAAATATAACACCTAGGATGACCTAAATATCTAAATAATAACATAATAATGATCATTTAACTTAACTAAGAGTTAAGGTAGCCACAAGCTGATCACTCAACCTTATGCATATGCGAGGTAGCCACAAGCTGAGCACTCATAACCCTATGCACACTCTAGGATTAAGGGTGTAGCATACCACCCCTCTTCAGAGAAGCACTATCCTCAATGCTAATAAATTGTTGATTCTTTTGGACAAACTCTTCATCCTCGCATGTGGCATCTTCAACTGGTAAATTCTACTACTGAATGAGATACTTGGTGAGTGTTCTAGTTCTCAACTTCTTTGAGCGTGTCCAAAGAATTAACTCTAGCTCCAATATGATTCTTGCTTTATCTAGCTCTAGTAATATTGTTTGTGTAGGGATATTATGTGCAATCACTTTCTTCGAATAGGAAAAATAAAAAATTATATGTATGTTTGTTGTTGGAGGTAACTCAAGCTTGTAGGTTACACTGCTGATCTTTTGCATGATTTGGTATGGACCATAATATTTTGGGGGCAACTAGATTTTTGTTTGTTGCTTTAGGGATGCTTGCTTATAAGGCTGCAATCTTAAGAAAACCTAGTCCATAACTTTAAAACTCCTTTCACTATGGTGTTGGTTAGCTTGTTGCTTCATTTGATTTTGTGCCATGGCTAAATTCTCTTTGAGTCTTGAAAGTGCCTATGTTGATGATGCATGTGGTCCTCCACAGCCTGAACTCTTGGTGTCACCCTTAATGATGATGTAATGGACGAAGTATTGTACCATATAGTGCTATAAATGGAGACATTTTTGATGAACTATGGAAGTGTTATACCACGATTTTGCTTGTGGCAGCCATTCTATCCATTAAGATTGCTTATTTGAAGTGAAATAACGTAGATACTCTTCCAAGCACTTATTGAAAACCTCAATTTTCCCATCAGATTGAGGATTGCATGAAGAGATACGAGCCAATTGAGTATCAAACAAGAAAATTTATCTATCCAAAAGTTACTAGTAAAGATAGGATCACGGTCATTGACAATAACTTTAGGTGTATGTTGTACCCCAAATAAATTTTTTTGGCATTCTGTGTAAATTGAGCTAAATCTTGTTAAAATGCCATGAAAGGTCTGTTTTAGGTCAAACCAATCATAGAATCTTGGTGGGTTTCTGTCAAGGAACACATGTACAAAATTCTGAAAAATTGAAAATTAGGGTTTTTTTCCCCTATTTTCAGGGAAATCCCCCGAAAATAGGACCTTCCCAGAAATGATCGAAAATGATTTTGATAGGCTTAAAAGGCTTCACGATCACATTGGTCAAGTCAGAATCATCAAAAGACACGTTTTACTCTGGTGGGTCTATTTCTCTTTTTCAGGAACGAAGTTAGGAGCTCCACAGCCATTAATGGCAGATTGGCCAGTAAAGCTGAAAGCTAAGCTTCAAAAGCTTCAACGATACAACCATGGCGGAAAAGGTCGAAAAAGATGCTGTTTGACGAAGGAAATTCCTGAAAACGAAAAAGGTCAAAATTTGACTAACTCTGGAGATGTTACGAAGGGGAGATTGCTCACATGTTGAAAAGGCGCCTTCTTCAAGCAGGGGCGCCCATGATCTTTGAAGGTCAAATGAAGTCAGTAAGATCATCCGAAGCAGTCATTCTTGACGTTTGACTGCTGGCTCAACAGTGAAACAAACATCCAGATCATCCGATGAACAGATCACTAGCAATTGCTGATGAAGCAAAAAGAGGCAGTTCAAGGAAATATCAGGAAACCACAGATAAACAACGAAGTTCTAGAAAAAAGAGCCTTTTCAAAGCAAAGGCGCCCTTCTTTCTTGACCTCTATATGCTGACCAATGACAAATGGCCTCCCAGGATAACCTTCTCAGCCCAAATAGATCTCGGAAACGCAACTGCAAGCATCAATACCTGACAGAGCAGTCAACGGATAATCTGGATCAAAGTAGGCAACTTGTCAGACGAAAATAATCAAGCTAAAAGGCAAAAGCGCCCTTTTCAAGGAGGGGCGCCCTTGGATAAAGGAACCCTAATTTGAGATCCAGATTTCCCGAAGACAGTCATTCTTAGCAGAACAGAGCTGAGTACCTGATGAAACGTCATGTGAAAACATCTGACTCTCCGATCAACGAGAAATCCAGTTCAAGGCACGAGAGGTCATTTCAAATAAGCTGAAGAACGAAGACTGAAAAATCACTAAGGCATTGGCAAAAGCGCCCTTTCTTGGGAAAGGCGCCCATTCTTTTGGAGCCCTTAACTCAGTTTTTATCATTCAGTCTCCCAGGCACTTCTTTCCAGTATGGATTCAGCTCCGCAGTGAATGTGTCCGTGACGTCTCAAGATCAACAGACAACGCCAGATTCAGGATCAAACAGGGGGTTTTCAGGAGAGAAAATACTAAAAACTTGCAAAAGATGAAAAGGGACGCCTAAAAGAAGTCAAAGGTCATTTGTTGACTAAAGTCAAAAGCTTTTTGAGTTAAAGTTGGCTAAAACGCTCCACGATTGGTGGAAATCACCTTTTTAACTTCAGATCAAACTCAAATCACCTTTTGAGCTTGTGTTAGGTCCCCAAATTTGTGGATCTGAAGCTCAAACATATATATTCAAGGAGATGGCGTCCATTTCATTATTTCATTGCAGGTTGAAAGATAAAAACAGCCACAAAGCTCTCAAGGACGCCATTGAAGATCTGAAGGAGGTTTTCATCCGTTCTTCATTTTTATTTGCAGATCTGAAGCAGGAAAAGATTGCCATTTTGAGGATTGGATCAGAGATAGTTTTTTTTTGAAGATCAGATAAAACTTCCAATCCACCTTCTGTCTTTTTCCTCTCTTCTTGTCTTAGGTTTTCTTGCATCTGACAGAAAAAGCAACAGGCTACATCAGATCAGATCAACTGGGTAGATTCAGCATCATTTTCCAGAGAAACCCATCTCGACAAATTTTCCAAAATCAGCAAACTTGCTGCCCCTATTTTTGGGGGTTTTTCCGAAAAAGTTTCAGAATCCAAATTCTGAGGAACTGGGTTTGTTCAGCATTGAAGCACGAACAAAACCCATGTGCCAGATTTTTTCCGGAAAAATACTTCTCGGCAGGGCGCTATTTTTAAGGGTTTCCGAAAATCATCTGAACTAGGTCAAGCTTACAGTCAATCTTCAAGTTTTTCAGGATGCAGTACTCCCAGGTGCAATACGAGACCAAGACGGTCTTACTCCATGATTACCTGAAAACAGTTGACACAAATCTACACCAAGTAAATCCAGTGGTCGATTTGGAGCAGTTAGAAGGCATGAATCAAATAACATTGCAGAATATCGAAGAATCCGGATTGCTGCAAGCCGCATCAATTCCCATCACACTACAAAGCGTAGAGCTCGTAATCGCTTGTATCAAGCATTACAACCCTACCACCAGAGAAATCAGAGCAGCAGATGGAAGAATTGTTTGCAGTTTAAAGCCTCAGGATATCGAAAGATGTTTTGATATTCCCTCACATCCTAACAGCAAAGTCATATCATTGACGGAATGTGAGAAAGCTTTTGAGACAGCCAAGGACAAATGTCAAAGGATAATGGCCGAAAAATGGCTAAAAGTGACAAAGGCAAGCTTGCCTAAGTTGTTGGGGCGAGGAGAATGTAAAGACGAGTACGCAGTGTTAATCACTCTACTCAACAGAGTCACTGGAGAAGAAGATGGTCGTCAATTCCAGCCATGGATGTACTATGTCATCGCTAAAATCATTGGCAGGAGGGAATACTATGACTGGGCCACTTTGATCAGTGACACACTCCACCGACAAATCACTGGGTATCTGGAAGCTCATAGGTTCCACATGTGCTCTTACCTAGTATACCTAATAGCCTTCCAAGGCGATTTTAGGTTATTGAACAATGTGGGAACCTTAGGTGTGCAGAAGGTTCACGAGTTTTTCACACGCCTTGAGTTTACTCAAGCGGAAAGACACTTCAAGAAGACAAGTGATCACTTCACCATGCACATAGTTCGTGAGCTTAACCATGAGATGCACGTGCGTATTTCACAGACAGCCAGAGAGGCAATGGCGGATTGGGCAGATTGGTTTATCCAATTTCCTACATTCTCCTACATACGCGTGTATGGCTACATTGGCCACCCTGCCATGCTACCAAGACACCCTTCGGATAGGGTAGTCTTCATGGAGTTCCTGAGACAGTTGTCCGAGGTTCATGTCCACTTGCGCTTGAAGAGGAAGACAGCTGTTAACTTTCCCGTTGAAATGGGACTATATAGATGTGGATTCGCGGCGGATGCAAAGATGATGGGTCAAGAAACAAGGAGGTTTAACCTCAAATATCTCATTGATAGAAGATCCTATGATCCCAGAGGACTCTATGCAGCACACCTCGAGCAACACTCGTCACATAAGTCTTCTATGGAAGATTATTGGGTGAATTGTAAAGACGAGTATGAAGTGCGAAGAAGGAACTACAGCAGATTCAGACTCCCACAGATTGCTGATTTCATGTCAGCAGACATTGAGGGCCTGTCAGATGATGAAGGGGAAGTCATTCTCCCCACATTCTTCGCAGATTCAGTTGACTCCCAACCGCTCCCGAGAGTGGATTGGTATGCCAAAGAGGATACATCTATAGAAGAAAGAACGAGTAGAGTGGTTAGAAATAGCCAACTCTATCTCGACAGCAAGAAATCAAGGAAGGTGATACCTCACAGAACAGAGCCGCCACAGGTTCAGTCTACACCACCTTCCACTTCAAGAAGGAAACCTAGACAAAAGCAATGGTGCAATCCTCCCCAAGGGATGAGGATGTCAAAACCTAGAACACAGAGGACACCAGTGGAGAAAGCCACACATAGTCCTGAAATAATCACGGGTATTGCTGCCCCAGAACAAAGAGTAGAGACTGCTACCCCTGATTCAGCAGAAGTTATCACGGAGGAACCAGCAGCAGTAGTTGTTGAAGAACCAGTGGCTGAACCAATGGCGGAAGCAACAACAGTGAAGCAGCAGCAGAAACGGTGCCTGTTATGGAAGCAGAGCTGCCAACATCACTAGTATCACAGCGAACACAGTCCTCATCGACTTGGATTCGTCACCGAGAGACATTGCCCCAGCACAGTCTCATACATCTAGCATTCAAGGGCCTCACGTCCCTCCTAGTGAAGTTCGCTGAGATTCTATTTGGCTTGAAGGCTTCCTAGGAAGAAAGAGGGAAAAACCCTCGTATGAACTTGACTTTACCGAGTTCGACCACGTCCCACAAGACACGTCGGCGAAGAAGCTAAAGAAGCAAGTTCACATAGAAAGGAATGCAGATTGTGAGATCATTATAGAGACTGCCGCCCCACCAGTAGAGAAAAGCATACACGAGGTTCAAGTAGAGGACTACACTTTGTCTCAACTTAACCTCGGGAAGACTACACGACAGGTGGAGGCGGATCTTCTCGGAATAGCTTCGGTGAGCGTACAAGAAAGGATGGCAAAGGATGGTAAGGAAAAGGCAGCCTTAAAGGCTGAAAATCAGAAACTGAGGTCTTACATAACCAGCTTGATACATGGCACACCAAACGTCTCAGCCCTACCAGCAGGACTACTAGATCTCCCCGCCGAACAAAATCATCGGCAATTGTTAACATTCGGCAAACACTTGAGAAATCAGGTGGAAGAGTTTGTTCTCAAGGGTAGATGCGTACTGGCGAACCTATACCAGTTACGGGATAGAGCACATGAACTTCGTGTGGAGATCCAGCAGTCGGAACAAAGGATTGCAGAAAAGAGGCTTGAAGACGAAAGTACAATTGCAGATTTGCAATTAGCATATCAATCAGTATACTCTGAGGAAAACAAGCAACATCTTTTTGCTTGGAAGGAACAATTGGCGTACAAGGTGAAAGCCTACGACGCTCATTCAGTAGAGTTGATTGATTACAGAAGGGTGGTTGCCACTATTATCAACTTCGCAAGAATGTTGGTAATATCTTTCCCTTGCATGGAATATCAGCGTGAGGGAGGAGAATACGTCGTTGGTGACTGTACAGGGGATGTCATCCGCAGCACCTTTCTTGACGATCCAGAGGGTTGTAAGCTGGCTAAGGTAGCAGCTTTATCGACCAAGTTAGAAGAGGCAGCATCTCAATGCATTGACTTCGGAAATCAGCTCACAACGGGTGAGGTCATGCTCCGACGCCACGTCATCATCCTACAAAGCATTAACTCCCCGGAAGCTGATGAAGTCAATCAATGGATTGAGACACTGTTGATTAATGGCGAGCTATAAATGCACCAGAAAAGGACGCCATACATCCTCCAAGTGGCATTCATGAGACTTGAGTTGACTTGACGCTTCTTTCCAAGTCAACTCAAGGTGCTATTAAATGTAGTTGGAGTTAACTTGATGCTTCTTTCCAAGTTTAACTCCACTTTCCTTAAATCATGCATTGTCAGATCCCACTAATTAAGGATGTCTAATTGACTTCCATGATTTGTGGATCTTAGATCTCCACTAAATGTGGATGTCTATTTTGGAGGGAGACTTTACATTTAAGTTCACCTTTAGTTTGCTTTCAGTCAACTGAAGTAGTTTCCAGTTGACTCTTTGTTGACTTTCAGTTAACTGAAGTAGCTTTCCAGTTAACTGCTTGTTCCCCCTATTTAGGAATAAATCTTGCTAATTGATTGGCAAGAACTCATTGTTAACTCAAGAAGATTTTGGGGTTGCCCACTCCTTTGAGTTCTATAAATAAGAGCCTTGGGCTCATTATTTATTTAACCTTTACTTGCTATGCAAAATTGCTGCGCCATTGTTGCCAACACTTTGAAAGCGAATATTTGTTCACTCTTGGATGAGAGTTCGTTGGTTGATTGTAATTGTGCATGATTTCGTGCCTTTGCTCTCCCAACTTTGGTAGTTCGTTGATAAAGCATTGTAGAAGAATATCAGAAAGCGCTTGCATTTTGATCATCTTATTTGAGTTATGTCTACGTCCTGTGTTTAATAGCTTGTTGTCTCATTTCCCTCCTCGGATAGGAGTCCCTCCTCCTTGGATATTTGTTATTGACAGTTGTCGTTTGATGTTGTTTAATGTATTGACTTCCAAGCTATACTTCGGATAGGAGTCCCTCCTCCTTAGCAAGCTCGTTGGCCAAGGCATCGTGATTTTGTTGTTTCTAGTAAACTATTTCTTAAGCTCATACCTCGGATAGGAGTCCCTCCTCCTTGGCAGATCTCGGATCTAGTTTACCGTGCAGAGTGTTTGCTTGTACCAACCTTATCCCGGTGTATACCCGAGAGTTCAGAGCCTCGGTCATATCCTCTGGAGACGGTGAATTCAAGTGATCCAACCATCCCATTCCCGCTCCTTTACCCTCATGCTCTGTTCATCTTGAAGGTATTGGATAGATAGAAGCTAGTTAGTCGTAGTTAAGATCTGCAGAAACCAGAGAAAAGCTTAGCTACGGCGCATTGTGTTTGTGCACCCTTGTGTCCTGCCGCTGAAGCATAAAAAGATAGGAACTTAGTTAAACATTTCCCTTCCCTACGCATTGCTCCCAGCAGAGAGGGACTTCTCCTCTTTAAATAACGAAGAAGTGTTGCAAAACATTTGAAATAGCTGAACGTTTACAATCAGCACTCCAGAGGTGCTAATTTAAACGCCAACAGTGTACCATTGACAATTACTTTAGGTGTACCATTAAGCTTTTGTATATTCTTCAAAAATGCTTTTTTTTTAAGAATTAAGTGTTTAAAAGTATTTTTTTATTAAATAAAATAATATTATAAGTTGCCTTCAAAATTTAAATTTTTTAAAATTCTAAGTTATTGGTTTGGGTTCGAGGGTTCGGTTCTCTGGCTCAGTCAAAAAAAAATTGGGGTTGGGTTCATTGGTACAAAAACATATAAAATATATAAATTTATATATTTTTAATGTACAATATTATTATATTATATTTATATTATAACATTATATATTAATTTTATTAATATTATATTATATATGAACTTTATTAATTATTATTTAATAATATTAACTATATATTATTAATATTGTATAACATTTATATATTACTAAATACATAAATGTTATAAAATACTAGTAATAAATTATTTATATTTTAAATTTAAATAAATAAATGCTATAATATTGAAATTATAATAAATTATAATAGAAAGTTAATATTGATAAATAATAAAGTTAATAAAAAATATAATATTAATAAAATTAATATATAATGTTATAATAAAATAATAAAATTATAAAAAAATAATATTAAGAAATAATAAATATAAATATATATAATTAATTTTAAAAATTAATAACATACAAAATTAAAAAAACAAAGAGGTGCACATGACGGTCCTGGCTATTTGGTGGAGCAGGCAATGTTAACACCAAAAGGAAAGTGGTGGACAACAATGAACAAGATCTCTCATCTGTTTGTTTAGGGACTTGTTCATATTTATCGGATATTTGCATGCGATGATTGAAACCGACCACTGGGTAACCTGTTAAATTTTTTTCGCCATTCAAAAACCTAAAGCCATTTACCGCAACTTGAATTGTTCGGTTTCCAATAAGGTTATAAATTGCTACCACTTCTGCTTCTACTTGGAGTGAATTGAGTGAAGGGCAATGACAAACCAAATAAGATGATCAATATGTAGTATATATGGATTGAATCGATTGAACATTTTTATAGTAAAACATCTATCGGAGAAACAAATAATTTGTCATGACCGTGATGGGAGCACCAACGATTGAGATGCTATCCTTTGCAAAATTAAAAAAATTCGTCGCAATTTTGTTTGGGTTTGTTCAGGTTCATTCGGCATGAACCCACAAGCAGTTTCTTGTGGCCTGAACGAATTCTGGCCACATATTGAACCATCCCACAATGTCCATTGGGGTAGGGCATTGGAAGTTTAGCTTGGACATGAAAAAATTCTAGCACTTGTTCGTGTATGGGCATGTCAACAGAATGTGGTCGACGGACTCATTGTTATTTTTGCAAAGAACACACCTACCTGGACCCTGTACCTCAAAAGTAGCAAGTGCCCTTTCCTTAACCTTGTAACCGCGTTTTACCTTGTATTTGCCATTGCTAGAGCCACACCATCTGATTACATCCTCTTGATCTGTTGGGGCAAAGGCTCTATTCTTCAGAATCTTTGCAAGAGCCATTTTCTGAGCTTGAGGGGCATGTAGATCTTGTGAGGAGTGCCATTCCCATTTTTGCACCCCATTTTTCCAAATTATTTTCCTATAGTTGCACACCTTCGTACCCTAGATTTTGGATGTCTCCATTTTGATGTCTTCCAAGTTGGGATAATCTGCAATTGGGTTCTGCCCACCTAGGAGTCCCCCCCCAGAAAGAAGCACTCTGACCATTTCTTACCTCCCATGTTACGTGTTTGGATATAATATCTCTGCATTCCAAGATGTAGTTCCAAATTGCCGACCCCTTCGGAGGATCCATAGTAGTTAGAATGCGTGTCGGGCACTTCAAATTCGAGTATTTCTTTTTGAGCATCTTGACCCACCTTTGCTCTCCTTTTGCATACATGCCCCAAACAAGTTTGGCCCCCATGGCCAGATTCATTAAAGTGAGTTGCTTCAATCCCAAAACCCCGGCCTCCTTGGGTGTTCACACTTTCTCCCATGCAACTAATGAGAGCTTCTATTGCTCCCCAGTATCGCTCCAAAAAAATTTCCTAAAAATTTGATTGAGGCATTCTTCAATTGCCTTGGGGATTTTCAAACATGCCATTGAATAAACCGGGATGGCGAAGAGGATTGCCTTGACCATTTGAAGTCTTCAAGCAAAGAGAGGCATCCCCAAAAAGCATCCAGGAAATTTTGTCACACTCAAATCCAATATACTTGCCAGTTCTCTCTGTAGGCTTAGTTGTGTATTGAGAAAAAAATACCTTTGACTTCCTCCAATTTATGCTTTGCCTAGATGCCAGGCAATACCGGTCCAGGTAGTTCTTGATGGTTTTGGCTTCCTTTTAGCTGGCCACTCCAAAAAGAATTGTGTCATCAACAAATTGCTAATGCGTCGTTGTGTCCAATCCATTTGCCACCGAAACCCCCTGCCACTTGATTTCACGTCTCAGGGCATTGATACCTCTACCCAAGGCCTTCGCCATGATGATGAAAAGAAAAGAGGATATTCGATCCCCTTGTCTTACGCCCCTAGTGGATGCAAAGAAACCATGAGCCGAACCATTTATCATGACTGAGAACTTGGTTGTTGAAATGCAACCCTTGATCCAGTTAATCCAGTCCTCATTGAAGCCAAATTTCTTCAACACATCTAACAAAAATTGCCTATCAACCAAGTCATATGCTTTTAGTATGTCTAATTTGAGGATCTTGTAGGCCTCCCTTGATTTCCTGGCTGAGTGCAATGTCTCATGTGTAATGATAATACCCTCCACAATCGATCTCTCGAGGGAAAACCCACTCTGTTCTTCTAATATGATTGCATTTAGCACCTCTTTGAGTCTATTGGCAATGATTTTCGTTACTACTTTATACACCGTGTGACAAAGTGTTATTGGCCTAAAGTCACCCATGGATTGTGGGTCCTTTTTCTTGGGAATTAATGCCCGGAATGTATGGTTAATTGCACCTAACATTGCCATCTTCCTCCTTGACTCTTCAGTAGCCAGATATAGATCATTGCCCACTATATCCCAAAACTTTTGAAAAAACCTAGCAGGAAAACCATCTAGACTCGGCGCCTTGTCTGGGTTGAGCTGAAAAGTTGCCAGCCTCACTTCCTCCTTGCTGATCTTTTGATATAGAAGCCTATTCTGTTCTTCACTTATTATGTTGGGGATGGTACTGAGGAGCCTGTCTTGCTCCAATCTTTGCATAGGGGCCTCTTTGTTTATAATTGCTTCGAAGAAACTTACTGCTTCCTTGTTTACTTCCTCCAAGGATTGTGTTGTACTTCCATCCCCTTTCTTTATTTCTGTTATTCTGTTCGTGCTTCTATTTGCCACATTTGTTCTATGGAAGTACTAGGTGTTCCTGTCTCCTTTTAGCCATGTTTCTCTGGATTTTTGTCTCCAAAAACATTCCTCCCTTTTCAAGACATCCGCCAATTCCCCTTTCAATGCCTTCTCCACCTCGAATTCTTCTCTCTCCATCCCTTTCTCAATGATGTGCTCGTTTAGTGTTGGTAGATCTTGTACTAACCTTTCCTTTTCTTGGAAGATATTCTTGAAATGTTCCTTGTTCCATTCCTTCAATTTATTTTTGACAAAGTTCACTTTTTTGTTGATCTTGAACAGGTGCGAGTGATTCCCAATCTTGATATCATCCCACCAAGCATCAACTAGATTAGGCAAACTCTCATCTCTAACCCACATGTTCTCAAATTTGAATGGATTTCCTTTTGGTGGCTCATTAGGTTGGATGTTTAGCTAGACAGGGAAGTGTTCCGACTTTGTGTAAGGGAGAATCATCACCTCCCTGAGTTCATTTTGATCGCTCCAATGACCATACAACAAAAACTTGTCCAGTTTCTCAACTATGCTAGTGAAACCTTTCCTTCTGTTTGACTAGGTGAAGACTCCATTTTTAGTTTGCAAGTCCAGCAATTGATTGTTGTCTACAAAGTCTTGGAAGTCCTGCTGGACATTAGTTATGTGACTTGAACCTCCCCTTTTTTCTTCATTGTTCAATGTAGCATTGAAATCCCCTGCTATGATTCCCTTCCCTTTGCGAAAATTAACAAGACCATCCATGATCTGTTGCCACAGTAATCTCTTTTCTACCATGGACACTGGCCCATACACATTTACGATGAAGAAACACTCATTTCTCTGCAATGACCTACAACTCATCTTTATCCAATTTCCATTCTCCATTACAACTTCCCCTGAAACAACTAATGGGTTCTAAATTACCCCAATTCCCCCAAAAGCACCCTCAGCACCAACAAATGGTCCTTTCCATTGTTTCCACCAAGTAAGCCTCTTATCACACTCCTCCCTACTCAATTTAGTTTCTTGCCCTAGACTCTTCCCTTCTTCTTTGTCCTTCACTGCCTTAGACTCTTCCCTCAGATTCCTTTCATCCACCCCGATGTTGTTATCTCCTATGGTCACCATTTCATTCAATACTTCATTCAGCATTGCTCCTATTTCCGGTGCAGGGGGTGTTATTTATCTGCTTATTGTTTACCCCTACTTCACTTAGCTCTTCTACCGTTAGCTCACCAAAATTTTCCCTCCACTTGTCATTCATTAGCCCCTCTATTAGAACTCGATTCAAAGAACAATAAACAAATAAACATTTGAACATCATTGAGAGCTATTTTTTTTTTTTTTTTTTTCTGAGAAAGAGTACAATATAACAATTTCAATGATAGCAGTAAACATGATTACATACTTCAGCATAACATGAAAGATCTGTTTACATTTCTAATTTAGTACAAGAAAGTACAAGAGTAAGGGTTAAGAAGTCCTCATTTGATTGGCGTCTTCCAAGACTCGGCTTGCCAGCTGAAGAGTTGAGGGAAGCATCATCTGAGTGCTTTTACCTCCAACCACGAACTTGTTTAGTCCCTTGCGCACACCTTCCTACTGGAAGGGGGCCCTGCCCTTCTTGCGAAAGGTGATGTTGGAAAAACCCTCAAATAGCCATTTGAGCTCTGGTGGTGGAACCCTATCTAACTGGCTCTACCTGACTACTAAGGAATCCTTCCTACTAAGCCGGCATTTTTGGCTAGCTAGATATCTGAGTTGCATGTGAGTGTTAGGAGCAGTCAGTAGCACCTGCCCTACTATGGCCATAGAATTGCACTACTGTGCTACTCACCCACCCTGCTCGACTTGGAAAATCTTTTCTCAACCAGGGCTTCTGGGAGATTATTTCTCCGACACTTACTCAGGTCTGGACATCTGTCCTAGGGCAACACACTAGTCCAAACTAAGGATCAATTGCCCATCATGCACTTCTTGGTTGCCTGCCATGTGTGACTGAAGTATCCAAAGCTAGGGTTACTATAAGAGAAGTCAACTCAATATTGGCCAACTGCCATGCTCTACCAGTGTATAAAATACTAGAGTTCGGTATAAAAGAGTACATTTATCCGTGTGACAATTAAGGCCTCACTCTTGCAGGTCAAAAAGAGACCCATAACAGTGCTCCTACAAATCCTAGCACTGGTTTGCATAGCACCTATCCAAGAAAGGCAGCTCTATGCTCGACTGTCAGAAATAAAGTAGAATCATTCACAGCTCTCTAAATGTGAATAAATATAAATATATATTAGTCTACTGTTAAGGACTCTCCATTTCTACGGACTTAACAAGCAGATGGAACTTAACAATTTAGCCACTACTAACGTTCATTCAAGATTTTCCTGAGTTTATGCCACAACAAATACAACTCATTTCAATGATGTTGATCATTACCAGTGTATAAGGGAGTTTCATCTTGTCAATTTATATCAAATCTGATCAGAACTGGATCCTAAAAGACCTACGGAAATTCTAAGACTTAAATTCTGTGTAATAATAATACTAAGTCAGATTTCTACTTCTGTATTTGAATGCGCTGAATGCAGAACATTAATTGATTTCAATGTCTGCAAATAACAGCAAGAGGTCTCATATATATGAGGGAGACACGCCTCAAGGAGAGACGCGCCTCATGAGAGGATGTGTCTCCATAGAGTGGAGACACGCCCACTCATGGGGCGTGTCCCTTGAGCGCGCGGGCTCCCTTAACAGTTCGCTGTTTATTTCTAAAACTAATATGAGATCTGTTAACACACAACAATCATATAGGAATGAGTTCCGATATGCAATATTTCGATTATCATCAGAAATCCGCAAAACTTATTTGATTTTCCTTTTTTTGAGGTTAAGAACACTTAGGTTAAATATAAATGATGATGATGCATGAATGCAATCATCATTTACATCTGACCGAAGCTATCTTGAATCAACACATCTAATAATCTTGTTCATTATTTATCATAGTCTACAGATAGTTATTCAGGTTACTTAAATGTGTTTCAGACAATCTTTTCTTCAACTTGTCTACACTACTGTGCACAGGCAAGATTAAAACATGCGGTGCTCTTCTCACCAAACACAGTATAAGTACCCCTTTCATGTATCCAGCCAATAGAGAAAAGATAACAACAGATTATCTAAAACTGGTCCGTAAATCATCATATACAGTTTTCTAATACGTGGATTACCGGACAAGAATAAAGAATAATATACAAGGAAATAAGTATTCCTTCAAGACAACTTAGAAACCAAAAGAAATGCACCTATTCACATTCGTTGAATTAAGAAAATAATTCTCTTTACTCAATGGAAATGTTTCAACAAGACGTGCCTGTAAAATGGAGCCTTGGTCAACAACGAGCTCTACAGAAGCCAACACAAATGGTCTTTCAACTGTTACGCCTTCTCCTCAAGACGTCTCTGCCCTTGAAGGATCCCGTGTGCTCCTTCTGGTCCATCTATTTTTTGGAGATCAATTTCTTTTCCCCGAAATCTCTTCCTCACTCCCCTTTTCCTGTATCCGTATCTCTTCTTTTCTATCTTCGTATCCTCTCTTCCCTTTTCCCCACCAAAGAATAACACACAAAAGATATCTCCTCCTCGAATGATCGTCCCAAGTAGTTATTGAAACTACCTTGCCTTTTTCTTCGTTCCACGCCTTCCATGAACGCGATTTTAGGGATTCAAAGATGAGATTAAAGTCAAATCCCAGGCGTTTGTCACCGCCACTACCCCCGAAGGACGCACAACGACAGAGATGATTTATCGAGATTGAAAGGTTTAAAATTTACAAGCCGCGCAATTCACATTTTTCCCACGTCACTCACGAACCTTCATTTTAGGAAAATCTCAAGAAATTAAGGCCACGTCCATCTTGTGGCAAACTATTTTAAATCAAACTTCGATGAAAATATACGTTTCATTATCGGAGACGACCAAGACTCCTCAAGAGAATACGGGAAAGGAGAATATTCATCGATTAATTTAATCATAAAAACTTCCAACTCAATGATGGACGAGTTTCAATACCTCACTCAATGACCAAAAGAGATAAAAGAACTAGTTTACAAAACCCTAATAACACGGATGGAAAAACCACTCTAAGGTTCACCCGATAACCTACAACGACAGGGTACCAAAAACTCACTTCTAGGGTTTACAAGATCCCGAGACCAACCTTAGCTCAGATGGCGATTCCGGGGTTCTTACAACATTGCCTCTCTACTCAGATTATACTTCCTTGCTCCCGGAGTCCCGAGCACTGCGGAATGGCTATCTTGTATCCAACTCCAACAAACGAAGAAGGATTAGACTATCATCTCATTAATGATCAAATCATATTTCAATCCATTTAATTACTGTAAGATCTAAACTTTCTTTCTAAGTTCACCACAGTATGAATATTCAGGATAAGCATGGTACATATTTCCATTGCTTTTTCATAGCACAATCATAAGATTTCCATCATTTCATGCATAATTACACAACATTTGTAACATTCAACATTCCTAAAGCAAGAAAAATAAGAGTGTCTATAAGTCACTAGGGTGGGATGTAACACCCTCATTGTCTGTTTGGTATTCCCTTCCAATTGTATTGGCAATCGGATCTTCATATTCTACGGCTTCTTTCTTGTCTTCCCCACTTGTGAATTCACTTGTTGAACCTAGGCTGCTTTGATCCCATTTATATCCATTTGCATTGTTAACCCTCAGTTTCACATTGCA
This sequence comes from Sequoia sempervirens, assembly GCA_007258455.2. NCBI lineage: Eukaryota > Viridiplantae > Streptophyta > Pinopsida > Cupressales > Cupressaceae > Sequoia > Sequoia sempervirens. The sequence goes on along the minus strand of VDFB02193867.1, from coordinate 785,616,478 downwards.
ATCTAGATTACCATGATCTTTTGATTTGCAGATGGGACACATTTTTATTTGATCCTCCCTATCCACCCTTTGCTTTCAGGACCTACCCTCCATACAATTTTCTATTTTCTATGGGAGCACCTACCCCAGGACTAACCCTAAACATGTTCTGACATATGTGCCCAGACATCTATCCTCATTGTCTTTCTCTATTGATATTAGCTTGCCTATGCTTTCCCCAATCTCTGCCAAAATTTCATCCTCCCATAATTCTGAAGGTAGGTTATACAACCGAACCTATATTGACCCCTCCTAGAATGTGTGTTTCTAGGGATCGAAATTCATATACCACTCTATCATATGAATCACCGCACTATTTAGATAATGTGAACCACTGAGCATGGCTTCCCTTTTCTTCTCCTTGGAGGGAAATTCCACCAAGACGAAGCCATTTGGCAATGCCCTAGCCTAAACCCTAACACCCCACTTTTCATTGCACCACTTCCCTATTCTTGCTACATCGCACCACCCTCCTTCCCATTTGAGAAAAAATCCTCTTTCCTTCAATTTAACTACTAAATTTTTGATTCTATCTTTGTCCAATTTGACAGAATGCTTTGAAATGTTTAAGGCTGGAGACTTACCAATTAGATCCGCATATTGGTGTGAAGGCCCTTCCTTTGCTATCACCTTTTCCTTTGCTTTCCATGGCAAGCTTGTCCACTCCTTGCTTCCATGGGTTTTGTCATGCCAATTGGCTGATGAGTCCACCCTTGGATGCCCTTTTTCTTGGAACCATCCATGCCCACCATCCATTATTCGCCTTCGATTTGCACCATTTTGCCTATTGATGTTTGAATGTCGGGCAACATTCCTACCATTTCCAGCTACTTCCCTAGGTCTTTGAAACCAATCTTGCGGTCGCATCCATGGAAGCGTTGGTTTCCTCACCCAATCCCTCTACCTCTGCCTCGCTCCTCGATCACGGCTCCACTTGCATCAAAATTCTTCCCTTCTGGAGTTCGGGTGGCATTTATCCACCCATCTTCCTCCTTCAAAAACCCATTGTAGTACATACTCTCTCCCTCTGACCCACCATTCTTCTAAAGATCCTCCATTTGGTCAAGCTTCTAGCTCAATGTCACCTTAGTCTCGCCCACCTAAGTCCCTTGCTTTTTTTCGCTCCTCTTTACTCATTTTTAGGGATGGAAAATTAAAAATTCTTAAAATATTGCACTTTCCTTTGGTTGGCAATATGGAAGATCATCATATTTTCTAATGTATACCTTGTTTGTATGTTATTTTATATATACCAATACCATATTTTTGATTGGGTTAGCCACAATATAGATTGAAGTGATGACATCCCAAGTTCCCAACACATTATCAAAATTAATTGATTCTGCTCTTTTCAAATGTTCCACATAACCATCCTAGGAGTTAGTCGGTGCATTTCTTTTCTTACTGACATAGATACTTTTAGATTAGTCCAACCCTTCAACATTTGTGTCCATTAATCAATCTTTATGGGAGCACAACTAAGTTTCTTGCTAGTGTGTTCCAATGGTAGTACTTTAAGAGCATTTTAGAAACATGTAAGTAATTGTTCCTTAACCCTTTTGATGGTTAGGCCAAATGGTTGATAGTTGATACTATCTACGTCTTTTTGCATCAATTTATATCAATATGTTACAATTCTACCTTGAAAAGCTAGACATAGGAAGTGTTTGATTTTAGGCCATGTGTGGAGGGATCAAAGCATCCTTTGCTTTCTGTTGGGAGCACTAGTGTCATTATTGAGAAGGGATTAAGTCAAGGCTATGATGCATTCTTGTAGATGTGTAGATGTGCACAATGCAGATTGTTTTGTCCTTGTTGTTGAAAAGTGGGCACCTCTTAGCAAACTATTCAATCAATTTTGGCATTGTGTTGGTTACTTAGAGCTGTAGGGTTGAAGGAGCTCAATGTTCCATTGTCTCCCTCCCTTTCATGTGCTTATATATGCTGAATTTTGTTCGATTTTGTGAAGACCCTGTGCATGGCAGCTTTTGTAATTTCTCTAATTTTGGTGCAGAGATGGGGCATTTCCCCTTCCAACTATGTTCCCAAAATATTTCCTTGTCCCTTCTCCCATGCTGCCAAGTGGTGGCTTGGTGCAGCAATGCTGTTCTTGATTTTATATGTTTTTCTATGGTTGAGAACTTGAGAGGATTGGCTTCTTGTTGGTAAGCATAGAGTTATTATTGGAATTGTGAAAATATTCATATTGAATGACCATTTCCCAAGGTGAGCAGCCATTCCACTGGAATCTCAATGCATGTCTCATTGATAGAGCTTTGTTAAAATTCTACAGTTTTTAATATTCAAGCTTCTATCTTTTTTGTGCTCAGTAATTTTAGTGCCAAGCCACACGTAGGTCTTTGAATGCGTCCTTTGTTCCTTTCCATGTAATTTTTCTTTGAATTGCTACTGGTTTTCATTCAACTGAGACTGGAAGGGGTAGGAGTGCAAGAAGATAAGTTAGAGTTGTTTGTAAGAAAACAATTTGCAATTAGACTCTTCACACAAAAAAATGTTATTTGTTGGTCTAGTGTACAAGTTAATTCCTCATTCTTCTTTTAATGGCTTCCCATAGAGACATTGTGGACCTCCAGTGGCTTGGAAAATTGAGCTAATTCATAGTGAAATGGCCTTATTTGAATCTTAGATGATTTCCTATTTGTGTGTCATTTTGATGTTGGAAAAACCAATGATGGATTTGGTTAGTTTTACTTGCTTCTTAAGGTCAATTGATATGATTGTAAGATGAGCTTTAGCTGTTCTATTTCCTTTATTTTGAAGTTGAAAAATGAATAGTCTCATTGGAAAATTGGTAGCTTGTGATCTACCTTCAATTTTAGGAAATCCACGATTCTTTCCCTCTTATGAAGCTTTAATAAAGCCACGAAGATTCACCCCATTAAAATACATAAGAGCGCAGAGGATTTCCTTGTCATAGCCATTCAAATGGCTTGAACCACTTATTAGTGTGTCCATTGATTGAAACAAACAAGTTAAGAGCTTTGATGCAATTTTTGATCTAGGTGGTAACCTAATTACTAAATCCAAAAAGCATCCAGAGTTAGAGTGTAAAAAATCCATTTACACTTGTCAAAGGCTTTCGATATCTAATTTTATCACAATACCTAGCCTACGATGAAATTTGGTTGAATAGGACTTGTTATCACTTGGAATATGCACCCGATTGAATCTTGAATCTAGCTATCCTGTGAAACATGGGATGACCTCTTGAGTTGTGGGACTCGCGAAACTCGAGGTCAACCTCCAATTATAGGGCGGCTTCCCCTTGGTAAATCAGCTAAAAACTAACTCTAACTAAAGAACCTTGCTGGGAAAATAGAGGGGAAAGATCTGATAATTTGAAACTAAAATGGAAAATGGAGGTGATACACCAAATATAGTAGATTTCTACTTTGTTTTGGCAACACAACCTATGAATCTCAATCTAAAGCTTCACAGAGTAATTTGCAACAATAATTTGGAGGTAAAGTTAGAATAGCAGCAATCAAGGAGTCATAGGACTCAGAATAATACCTGCTTTTCTTTCATACACAGAGAAAATTGAAACAAATAGAGGCAAAATGCTGATCTTTGAGTCACTGAAGGCTGCTACAATGACTGTTTTCTAGAAAAATAGCAAACTATTACATCACAAGCATACAATCAACCATTATTTCAGAGTGAAATAAGGTTGAAGATGCAATCAATGAAGTAAATTACAGAAGTAGAGACCTGATTATAGCTGAAAAAATCAAAGGACTGAATGTCACTTTGTCACAATAAACTTTTCCAATGCTTTTGAACAAGCATAGGCCTCTTATTTATAGATTTTGAGAGCTTAAAAATCAAAAAGTCAGGTTAACTTTAGATATTTTCCCTATGAGTTGTCATCCTTATCCTCTGTAGATAAGATATTTGTAAATCTTATCCCTTGTGGATAAGATTCACCTTTTTGCTTTATGAGTTGTCAGTCTTATCCTCTGAGTTGTCAATCTTATCCTTTGAAGATAAGATATTTGTAATCCTTATCCTTTACGGATAGGATATTTTTCAATCCTTATCCTCTATGGATAAGATATTTTGCAATCCTTATCCTTATCCCTTGACTTTGATTTTGACTTCCTTTTCCTTTGACTTTCTTCCATTGTCTTTGGATTTGACTTTCTTCCCTTGACTTTGACTTTGACTTTTCTCCCTTGACTTTATTTTGTAGAAAATATTTTCCTTGTATTTTTTGTTCTGATTTTCCATAAAAAAATCAGGTAATAGGACTTATTTGATTGCCATGATAATGTCTATGATTTGTCTTTCTTAGACAAAAGCTAGTTGGTTTTCAGAAATTAGATGTGGTCGGAGAGATATTAGATTATTAATTTGAGTTAACATCTATTAATACACTAAGACCTCTAATAATCCATGATAAGATCTATCTTTCAAGGGTATGGCTGATTTAGGGCTGCTTGACCTTTTCTTTTGTGGGGATAGTTTGGGAGCCCAAATCTCCATGATTTTTGTTAGGGTCTTCTCCATTTGTTGATTTGCAAAGGAAGTGTTGACCTTGCCAACCATGTTGGCATGGAGGGTGCTGGCAAATAATTGATCAATGATTTAATGAAGACCTCTCATTTAAAGGGAAGTTTTTATTTTAAGATGGAGGTTTGATGACTTCATCATAGATGAAGAGAGACCATCACATGAGAAGAATATTTGCCCGAACCAAGGAAAACAAGGAAGAGGATTGGACTGGTTGATATGAGCTATCAACTATGAATGAAGGAAGCGTGAAGGTTAGAGGAACAATATATAGATTTCCCTAGCCACAAGAATGGCTGATAATCTATAATGTTGGTGGGTAAGAGGAGCAGTTGGGGTAAAATTTCTTGAGGATCCCGCTAGAGTAGTCACATTAAGCCCAACAATCAAAAATGCGTTGTAAAACAAGGTGAAAAAAGCTTGCAATATGAACATTAATTAACAGTAATTGGAGATCCGAATCCAAAGATTAACCCTTAATATGAATGTGATTGCAAAAACAAAGGAAATAAAAGAAAATCATAACACAAGACACGGATTTACATGGAGAAACCCCTAAGGGAAAAAAATCCACCACAAAAATAGTGGCAAGTATATTACTAATCAAAGAGAGATTACAACAGCAATACACTTCTCTAAATAACTCTATAGAATCTGACAACACCCTGTTACCTGCAAGATTGAATGAATAACTCTAGCTCAAGGCCCCAATTTATAGAAACTTGTGGGGATGAATACCACCATGGTATCAACAAACAACATGCAACAAAACCACATGGAAAAACCCATGCCTACCTCCTTGCAACCAACAAATCCACCCAAAATAGCAACTTATAGATGCTCTTACAACTCTCATAAGGCATCTCTCATGCATGGGCGCCTAGGGAAGGAATATATCATAAATACAATCATAAACGGTGTAATAGTTATCATAGCATCTTATGATAGTTGTCATAGTATCATAGATACTCTTACAACTTATGACAGATGTCATAATCCTCCAAAAATAGGAGATTCCAAATGGGATGCCTAGCTATTTTATCCTTTTCGCAAAAGACAAACGGTAACAGTTACTTTGTCTTTACATGAGTTCTTTTACCACTGTTGGTTAAACGGTTTCACCTCTTATGGGTAATTTACAAAAGAGATTAGGAAAATAATTAATTAATGGATTTACAAGGTTGATGTCACCTAAATCCTAATATTCTCCTATTTGACATCATACATCGTAAATTATACCCATAGAGATATATCCACATGAAATTAAGTACAGTGATCAAGGCCCATATCCTTTCTGCATCAAGACAACTTATCCGTGGTTACTGGTTTTGTGAGAGAATCTGTGACATGATCCAAAATGTCTACTTTTTCAATTAGGACCTATCTATTTTCAACCATTTCTCGCACAAAGTGATACTGAACATCAACATGCTTAGTATGAGCACGATACATAGGATTCTTAGCCAAACATTGACTATCACATCCGATCCTCACTGTCCTGCTGTGATGTTCCCTTATTTAACTAGGACAACGTTGCTTTAGAACTGAATAATTAATGAATCTCAATTGTATATTCTCAAGATAGTTTTCCAATTCGAAGACTCAAATATGGGAATTTATATTGAAGAGACCAATTTAATCAACAAAGACTTTTTGTTCAATACTTAAAGATCACTGTCTGTAGTCTGTGATTGCAGTGCGGGTGAGATCCGAATGTCTATCCCTGCTATCACTCCTTGATTACACGTTATAGGCTGATTTGCTGTATTGTTTGTATTGCCTGCTATTATTGATGTGAATGAACTCTTCTAGAAATAAGGATAGAGTCCTAGGCCGCGTGTTTGATGTATTGCTGATAAATCTTTGCTTGGCAGATGGTTCGGCCTCTCCTCTTGATCGATTTGAAATCTTAGGGGGGCTGTAAGTGATATTCTAGTTCGTGCGATGTCCTCTTTGGAAACTAGCTTCTAACAATTTGCTTTCTCTTTGATGATCCTCCTTCCTCTTAGCGTCTGACTTGATATAGGCGTGGCACTCAAGAGACATGTCTCAACCAATTCCTTCATGCGTCCCTTCCTCATGATTAGTGTTTTGTTTGGGCGACTAACCTTGTATTTGTTTGCTTCGAATTTGCTTTATTCGTCCATTTTCTCCATTTCTGCACTGACAATTGATAAGTTTGGTCTGAAGTTTTGGTTTCTTGTAACATGATTATATCTGCTCCACAAGCTTTTAGCTGTTGCTTGATCAGAGCTCTCTTGTCAGAGGCATTAATGCCCCCGACATTCCATGACAAAATTTTCATTGGTATTGAGGAGAGCAACATGCTCTCCTCGGTTGTTTATTTGCAGAAAATGCCATTGTGCTGTCCAGAGTTGACTGAACTCCTGCTGCTATTTCTTCTTTTAATTCTGTCATGTGTGATTTTCTCCCCCTTTTACCTGGAGTCTTAGAAGCAGTCATTTGAGTGTTGGGATTTTGAGAGATTCCCAAAGTTTGAGAGTAGTCAAAGCTTCCTTCTTTCTTCTCTTGAGGCTCCAATAACTGTTCATCATTTACCAGTACTTGCTGCATAGATTGAAGCTCTTCAATTACCTTCGTTTGGGAGATTTGAGACAATTGTTTATTGGCAAGTTCTTGAGAGGAGACCGTATTAAAAGGATCCGATGAGAACATCATATCTCCTTCATTAGCTTCTTCCAAATCAAAGATTCTATCCATATCGTTGAGAGGAGATGCATTGCTAGTATCATGAGTTTCTTTAAGGGTTACATCAACAATGCATTTAATCATTTTAGTTCCTTCAAAACCTACAATTTATCAGTCAACTCCTCCATACGGCCTTCATAAAATAAATTGTCAAAGGAGTCCAACTTTGGTTCTTCCTCAACAATATCTGGAATCTTTGGTCCTGTGGAGTTTGCATCTTGATATTGGTGATGAAATTTGCAAAGTTGACCCTTTTGCTTAAAAGATAGTAGGCTTTTATCAAACATGAGGGATTTAACTATACTATCCATTTGTTGAGTAGTAGCACAAGAAAATGCAGGTGAGTAACAAGAAATTGATTGATAACGTTGTAAGTACTCCGACAAAATTAATGTAATGTTTGTATTACTGGCTAGGCCCAATTTTGCTAACTGTGTGGAAACATCCCACTTCATTCTCTTTTGCGAACTAGATGCTAACCGATGTGACATTATAGAAGATTTTTCCCTGCTTACAAGCATATCTGAAGGAGGATGAATCTGATTAGATTGATCTTGCTTATTCTGAAGGGTACCTTGAGTGAATTGGTCTTGCTTATCTTGAGGAACATCTAATGAGCTATCTTTTTCTAAACAAGCATTCCCTGAATGACCCTTCATATGGCATTTATAGCACACGACATCTAGATTTTCAAGGAAAATATGTTGATTCAATAGCCCATATTTAGATTTTATAAGAATTTTCCCTGGAAATTTCTTTGAGGCATCCAATAGAGCACAAAATCTAATTGGTTTGGATGGATCTCTAAAAGAAGTTTTGTAATGCTCGAGGAAAATTCCAACTTGCTTTGCAAAAAATTCAATTAGACTAAGCTCCCTGTATTCAAGAGGCAAGGAGGGCAGCCAAACCCAGAAAGGGGTAAACTTAATTATAAAATCCCAAGCCCTAAAATTAGTATACCAGGGCTGCATAAATAAACTTGAACCCTCAAAGACCCATGATTTTACCTTAAAAACTGCATCTCTATGCCCTTTAGACTCAAAAAGCACTAGGAAAATTCCATGCTCTTGATCTAGATAAAAAAATTTAATAGCCCGTATCCATTAATCATAAATTAAATCTTTAAGGAGATCAATATCAAGATTGAGGCATCAAAACTTAGATATTAATGCTCGTTGACGAAGATGTGATACCTGTGGATCTAATTGATTCTCAGAGAGGGTGATTGATACAGTGACCTTTGTGTCTGTAGGAATCACTTTATCTGTTGAAGAACAATCTGCATTTGTCAGTTTATCTCCATTGCATTTTGCACCCATTATTTGCTTGCAGCGATTTCCCCTTGGAAGCTGATTGTTTCTTCTTCTTTTTTTCTGATTGCCTCTGCATGTTGCTTCTTCTTTGAAATGGCTTCTTTATTCTTGTCTTTCTTAGCTTCCTGAGCCTCAAAATGTTGAATCGGCTGTGCATGTGACCTCTTCTGGGAAGGAGGATTAGCCAACTTTTGGACTGAAGTAATATTGTCTGGCCTTGCATGTAGAAGTCAAGCTTCAGTAGTGACCATATTAATATCTTCTGGTCTTGCATGTTGAGTTCCTTTTTGTTTTTCTAACTTTTCTGGCCTATTAGAGCTCTTTAAGATATTTTCTTGAAGATTTAATCCCTTCTGAGGGCATGACGACTCACCTGTATCTTTATGATTAATTGAGGTATGTACCCCAACATTCTTATCTTGATCCACATCTTGTAGTACTGAAAAGCGATTCTGAGTTATTGGATTGAAGGGAGCATTAGACCTTTTATGAGTATTTTGTGTAGGGTTTCGTAATCCTACCAGATGATCCTTTGAGCAAACCCCATGATTCTGCTTATTTGCACTAGGGTTTCTTCTATTATGATTCTGCTCTCCTCTAGCATCTTCCCATAGATCAAAGGGTTCCTGCTTACCACGCAACAAGCGCCTGTGGGGTCTTTTGTGGACCCATACTCTCTGGCTATTATTAAATGCATTTTGTTGAGGCCTTCAATAATACACTTGTCTATTTGCTTGTGGTCCCGGATACCTATTTTGACTTGGGAAGTCATTAATAGGTCTCTTTTCTACAGACTGGAATCTTTTATTAATACCCTTTTGGTTGATATTCTGTCATTTTTGCTTTGTAGATTGTGACCGGTTCCTATTTGCATGGTTGTCTTGCATGAAAGGTCTATTAGATTCATAGCATCTGCTGTGATCAGATCTAGCGTGCTGATGTCATCTGTGAAGATCATCTACATATCTGCCATAGTCGTTGTGGATTTTTTGCTCATTAGGGCACCATAATTTCTTAGACGCCATCAATTAATTAGTTCTTTAAATTATCTAACCTCACCTTTATTCATCTTTTGCACTATGGTCTAAGAGACATTATTGCATGTAGCAAGTGGATTATAAATTACTATTTCTTATATTTTTTTTATAGCTTACTTATCAAGTTCTTTATTATATTTGCACCACTGTCCCCAAATTTGGGTCAATAGTCCTGTTCTTTAAATTTGTCCCTGCGTCCTCTTTGTAATTTCCCCTCCTAGCCTCTGAGTAGTGCATATGACCTTTGGCCTCTTCCAGAGTGCCTGTAGGCTAAACGGTTCTAGTAAGGGAACTCAATTCTAGTTCATTATGTTGGGTTTTCAGAGTTCAACTAGACTTTCTGTTTTTAGTAGGGGGCTAGTCTAGTGCTTACTGTTTATAGTAAGCCCTTTGGCATATCTATTATCATTCTAGCTTGAATGTATGGTGTTTTTACTATTTTTAGTACTTACTAAAAATAATAAGTGTATTTGTGGAAAGTTGGACCAAGTTAGGCTACTTTCAACAACATATTTTCAGTTGTGGCGTTGGGTTGCTAAGGTTTGATAATTTTAATATTGCATTTCCTCTCTTGAAAAGTGAATTAAATAAAGTTATTTTATAACTTAAAGTTAAGGGTTAGAGGGGACATGAGTTGCATCTAAGGGAATGACTTCAATTTGTTTTAAAGAAACAAAATTAAATTAGAATGCTGGATAAGAGGGGGATGCCTAGGAGGTGAAAATAAAGTTTAAAATGTAATTTTAAATGAAAGTCTTAGCAAAAAAGGGGCGTAGTATTTTTGGAGGGAGTTTTATTCAAACCTAATTTCACCCTAATTTCTTATTGAGGCTTTATAAGCTCATTTTGAAGCTTCATTGGGTTATGTTGATTTTGGTTGCATAAGGAGATGCTGCTGGATTTACTCTAGAAAATCTGTAGTAGGTGTTGAGGACGAAAACCCTTAGCATTGAGAGCTGGTTTCGGTAGTGCAGGACTTGGCATAGCTAGTGCAGGCGTGGTTCCATCTAGGGATCACATTCTGAGCTTCATTGTTGCAGTTTCAGTCTATGTTCCACGGCCTTTTGGGGACGGGGACGGGGGGACGGCTGGGGACGCGTTTCCGGGACGTTTCCTAGGGGCAAATTTTTAGGGGATGATAGGGGACGGCGATATACAAATTACATATATATATATGATTTTTTCAAAAATTATTAATATATTATAGACAGAGAGAGGGAAAGAGAGAGATATATGTCAATAAATTAATAATTGATAACAACAATATCAATATATAAATAAATCGCGAGAGTAGTAGCATAACAACATATGAACATGTTACATGATAAATGTCATTAAACTTTAAACTTTAAAGCATTATAAAATTTATCACAGCAATATCAAACATAAATAAAATCATGGTCTATCAATATCCAAATGTTTCAAACATGCATCCAAAAGTCTCAAAGTTCAAACATGAAAATCAAAATACTAAATACATTGTCCAACAATCTATGAAATTAAGCCTCATTCGGGCTATGAATATCAAAAGACTCAGAACTATCTGAGTCACTATCATCTTCTGGCAAGAGTGGATCATCCAATGGTAGTCCGACCAATCCTGGTTGCACCTCATCCTCATCAATTTGCCTAACGTCCTCAAGATCTACATCCCATCATGCTGCTGGAGTTTGCCGATACTCAGTAGTCTGACGGTCTTGAAGTCTCAAGGCACTATGAACTGCAACTAATTTCTCAGCTCGTTTTGAAGTAAGCCTGTTCCTCTTAATGGAGTGGATGAAGCCATAGGTGGACCAATTCCTCTCTGTAGCAGAGGAACTAGCAATCTGTGAGAGCAAACGAATGGCAAGTTGTTTCAAATCTGGTGTGTCCTTCCCATGAAATTTCCACCATCCAATGGGGTTGTTTTGTGCAATGGTGGCCCTATCTGTCCTAGCCTCTGGTTTGCTGAATGTAGGACCCTGAAGATCAGCAAACATAAGCCACTGCTCTCTAATAATGGTTGCTAGCTCATTGGTATATATTTTACGAAGGGCTGTTGTAAGCCCCTCTATCACCTCGTCATCCTCAGAAGGAAGCATTCGGCCAGGTCTAGGTACATACCACTTCGGATTAAGAGAATAGGCAAGCATATGAAGAGGGGTATTCATTGTGTTCCACCTCTTTGTCACAATAGGCCTAATATGGTCCTCATAAAATCTCAACTCAGGTTCCTTTTGACGAATAGCTTGCTTCATTTGGTCAAGCATGCTATCAAAAGTCTCATATATCTCTCCCAAGCTAGGAGAGTCTGTATTTGCATACCGGATTACCCTCACAGCTGGTGATATGAAAGAGCAAATATACCTACAAGCAACAAATTAAATTTAAATATTAGAACTTTTAAAATACAAACTACAAAGTAAAACAAAGTGTAACAAATTCAAAATTTCAAAAACAATTTAAATTTTCAGATTTCTTACTTGATAGTGGCCCACCAAGTTTCATTAAGTACTCTATCTCTCACTTCCTTGCCTTCATTTGTCTTCGACAGATTCCACTTTTTCCAATCTGCACAAACAACCATGGCTTGTAGAGCATCTTGGACATCCAACATCCTCTCCAGCAAAATATAGTAGCTAGCATATCTAGTCTCAACTGGTTTGAGGAATTCTTTCTTTGAATAAGACCGAAATAGTGCGTGTGAAGTGTGATGGTTGCATACAAACATTTGTATGCCTCTAGCCTCTACAACTGCTGCCCTCACCCAATCTATTTTTCCAATGTCTTTCAAAGCATTATTCAAAGCATGTACACAACATGGAGTCCAGAAAATATGTTTGTAAGCATTCTCAACCATCAAACCTGCTAGCTTACAAACACGAGCTGAATCTGTCACAACCTGCACAACATTAGAAGGCCCAACCTCCTCTATGGCCTCCCTCAAAATGCCAAACTGAAAATCAGCATCCTTACGCTTCCCAGAACAATCAACAGCTCGAAGAAAGTATGAACCAGCAGGGCATGTAACAATAACATTAATGAGTGGCCTATGTCGAATATCAGTCCACCCATCCATGACAATGGAACAACCAGTCCTAAGCCATGTTTGCCTCATCTCCTCCATCAACAAGGTAGCTTTTGAATATTGTTTGTCAAGGAGGGAGGTACGCAATCTATGTTCTCCAGGGGGGGCATAAGAGGGTCCAACTGACAATATTTCACCATAGTTTTGAAATAAGGTGACCTTGCCAAATGAAATGGAAGAGCATGAGCATAAAAGAATTTGGCCACTGCATCATCAGCTTGCTCTCGTTTTTGTGAATTCATCAACCCCATGATTGAAGTTTTCTCACTTGCTTTCTTCTTCCCTCTATCACAATTCTCTGAAACTGATATATTGGAAGAGCCTTGCAAATCAGCTAATGGTCGTTTTTTATTTTGAATGGTAATGATTTGGTCATCACTGCATCCAGCCAACTTTGCAAATTGAAGCTGCTGCTGCAATGTTATTGATGTACATACTCTAACACCCTTTCCATAGTCACCCACTAGATAGCCTCTAATCCTAGTATAGCTCCCATGGTAATGAGTTTTACAAACATGACAAAGCCATTTCTTGCTGCCCCCTGAATTTTTTTGCTTGTTGACAGTCACATCTGTGGCAAACTGACGCAATGGTTTGTTGCAGTTGAAAGGGCCTTTTGCAAACCTTTGAAGAGAGGGTATAGGGCATGCAAAATAGTCTGAAGAAGCAGGGGTTGGATTTTCAGAGGTAGAAGAAGGGTCTATTGACATTCTTTGAATTTCATTTTCACTCTCACTACCCTCACCCTCATGACTGTCACTGCCATTGTCATTGCCATTGCTGTTGCTGCTCATTTTGAAATTTGTATGGCTTTTTTGAATTTTTCTTTATTTTTTTAAACTATGAAGTTTGTATGCTGGTTGAAAATCTGTAATTTTGTAAAAATGATACAAAATCATTTAAATGAAAACAAAACTAAAAGCATTAAGCAAAAATTAAAAAAGTTAAAAACTGATAAAGATAATACAGAAGCAAAAAAATTATTTAAATTTAATCTCAAACCTGAAAGTGGTAGGAAATGGAATGAAGTGCAGCTCCCAACTCCTCAAGGCATCCAAAATACAAACAAAATGCAGCTTGAGTGGAGAAAACGCAGTCAAATAGAGGTGCCTAGCTGCGACTTTACCCTAGGCGTGTAAAACAAAAACTTGAGAAATTTGTTTCATGCGTCCTTAAAATGCAAAAACGCCTCTGTCAAATGCCCAAACGTAGGAGTAAAATGGTAAAAAAATGATGTTGAGAGTCTCAGACAAATTTTTGTTTGCTGTGTGAGCTGGGAGTCGTCGCCCTTTGCCGTCGCCTGCTCTTGTCGTGGGAGCCAAAACAAAAAATATTTCAATGTTTTGAAACTTTAAAGTTTCATTTAATTTTTTGTTTATGACTTTATTCATTCGCCTTTACTTGCTGTGGGCCCACATCAGAATTATAAGCAATATAAAATGTTTAAAAAACCACGATTTAATGTTATTTTCTGTTCTGGGCAGTTCATATACGCGGGGGACGGCGGACCGTTCCCAGACAAGAGGAAATGTCCCCCCCCGTTTCCTGCAAATTTTCTTCATTCGGGGACAGCAGGGGACTGTCCCCGATGCGTCCCCCTGTCCCCGGGACGGGTGGGGACGGGTACAGGGGGTTTTGGGGCAGGGGACGCGTCCCCGTGTAACACAGGTTTCAGTCATTCAGTATGAAGATTTTTGAGTATTTTTGATGTGGGTCAGTTGCTTTTTGGTTGGTGGAAGCATTGCTTCATTTGGGTATGGTTTGGAGTGTATTTGGTGATGATTTTCAGAGTTTTCTGGGCTTTTTTTTATCAAGGACTGAACCTGGTTTTTGATTCATATCTCCTCAACAGTTGGTTTCTTCAACGTGGGTATTGGTTTTCTGGAATCCTCTTGACAAGGTGCCCAAGATAGAGTACTCATATGAATTTAATATTTATCAAGCAAGAAATGAATTCTTTGAGAAAATCGCCCAAATCAGCAAGGCGCCCAAGATAGAGTACTTATATGAATTTATCAAGCAAGAAATGAATTCTTTGAGCAAATCACCCAAATCAGCAAGGCGCCCAGTTGAAGGGTAATTTCCAGATTTCATATCAGTCAAGTGGTGTTTGGTTGCTGCCAGGTATGTTGTAGTGTTGATTGGCACCTAGTTTGCAAAGTGTTTGACAGGCCTTTTCTTTGGAGGTGTACGTTGTTAATTGAAGACCTTTATTTTGCTGTTTGGTGCTACTTATGCCAGGTCTGATTGTAGTTTTCTAAATCTGAAAATTGTATGAAAAGGACTGAAAATTTCTGTTATTATTTCTGAGCAATATAAGTCTGAAAATAAACAATTGCAAGCTAAGTTTCATATGTTGTTCTCTGCATATTTGTTATCTTTTATTTGGCATGTTAAAACCATGAATGGCACTTGAACATCAAGCAAAAATATTCTCAGAAAACCTTCAAACGGCAAACTGAAAACTCAAAAAAAATTAGGGGGCTTACGTTACACTCTTGTCTGCTTGTTTCAAAGCTCCATTGAACACCGATTGATTCTCATGTATCATGTAATTCCTAAGCCCATTTTTTAAGCTAATAACGTGTTGGCCAAGGAACAAATTCTCGAATGTTATAAATCTTGTAACAGAAAGAAAGGTTTAAAAGACATTTAGTTTAATTAAGAGAGGAATTTGAAATGCTTGTATACATTTAGGCATGGTCTTGCACAAGAAGGTAAAAATTGTGGATGCTTGAAAATTTTGTAACTCTAATTTTTTTGTTTGATTTCATTGGACTAAGGTTATTTCATTGTGCCAAGCAGAGTATATGGATAGAAGTATTTCAAGATGTCATTTTAACTTCTAAATTCCGTTAGGGGATGCCTCTTTGGAAATATAATTAATACAAGATAAGTGATGGCCCTTTCATGGTGGTAGAATGTATATGCTGCAGCTGTGCTTTGTTTTCTGTGCTGGAAAAAGTAATTAAATTAATGTTATTTTCCGTTAATTGTTAAATCATTATTTAATATTTTGAGCTAGGAATTTTGAACTCCCTTATGGGATCTTATTTACTACTACTTCCAGATAATTTAATGGTAGTAAAAGAGCAGTTGGTTTTTTTAATTTTTCTGTTTTTTGACATCTTCAAGCATTATTATAGATGTGTGACTTTTTCGTTTCATATGATCGTAAGTTACAAATTGGAAAGTAGACCTTTTGTTCCTATTCAAGGATTCCCTTTCAGAGCAATGTATTTTTTAAAATCCTAAATTCCTGCTTTTTTGTAAGAAGTTAAGATTCTGTGCATTCACAATGTTGTAAATAGGTTAAAAATCATCTTGTGTGTGAAGTTCTCTTGATAGATGCAAATATCAGAACAGGTATTGCTTATCTTATATGTAGCGTTTTAGTCTATAAGAGTTTGAGCAAGGAAAAGGAGAGAAATTAAATATCACAAAACAAATAAACTTACTATGTTTCTTCGTTTTGTTATTGTATTGCATTCTACAATGAGAAGTATGTTTTTGCTATGATCTTTTTGGTTTTTGTCAATATTTTTTGGTCATAATAGAGAATAAGTATGGATAGAGTGAAATAATTATTCGAGTTGCTCACTTGGAACTTTCTGTTGCAGGCTCTGGGCACATGTCTTTGCTCTCTATGTGATTACCAGTGCTGCGTGTTGCCTTCTTTACTTTGTAAGTTCTTGGAACTGATAGTAATAGGTTTATCTCAACTTCTTGTGCTAGTTTTTCTTGGTTTTACTTTTACATGATATGCAATTCATTTTGTACAAAAAGTTGATTTCATTTTCTTAATAGTATAGTAGTAACATTCTCCTTTGAAATTATTTTTTCTGCATATTTTGGGATTCCTTTTAAGTGTCCTGTTTCTATAGAGGTTTGGAGAATGCTGAATTGGTGTGAAAGCTTGTTTTGTGCTCTTTAAATATGTTGAGCAGGAGAAAAGGTAAATGCATAGTGTCTGTAGAATGATTGGCGAGGAATGTCCTGTCATCCCATAAACTAGACATGGTTACTGAATTTGGATAGGAAAATGCTACTGCAAGGAGCGATATTTGTTGATGTGCCTGGCATGGAATGAGATAATTATGTCTTTATCAGAGAACTAGTGTAATTGTGCATCTTTTGCAGGAGTACAAAAGCATTGCTGAACGGAGGCTTTCTGTTTTCAGTAAATCTCCTCCTCAGCCTAATCAATTCACCATTCTTGTTCGTGGAATCCCAATGTCAGATAAGCATAGTTTGAGTGATACAGTGGATCATTTTTTCACCCAGTACCATCCTTTAACTTATCACTCACATCAGATGATTTACCGAACTGGCAGGGTGCAGGCTCTTATGGTGAGCATTTCCATCAGGTTCCATGAACATTCTGCTTAATAGATATTTTCTTTGAAACATTGCTTGTAAATTTTATCTGTTTTTTACGTCCTTAAGTTACTTCGTATTGAAATTTCGTGTAATTATTTTGGATGTCTTTATTTACAATATGGATTTTTCTAAAGAGTGCTTTAACTTCTTGTCAAGCTTGAAAATTATTTTATCAACTAGCTGATCTTTTGAACTGCCAATCAAAGCAACAATAAGGCATTTTCAACAGTTTACTTGAATTTCATCAAGTTATATTTGACAGGGGTGTTTACCTCTTTAGGCATCCCCTTATTTGTGTCATCTTAACATGTTTGCAGCTTCATTGCTAAACTCTAGCCATTCACACACATTAGTTTCTTTCTCTTCTATTTTTTATTCAATTTAATTGTTAGAGATTAAATGAAGAATAAGAATTTTGTAAATTATAAACAAGAAGAAATAGGAGTACTCATAGATTTATCAATGTAGCCTTATTTAGTTTTAGGTTGCAATGCAAATTCTTGATGAACAGCCATTATATTTGATGAACAACAATTATATTCTGAAAATGATACACATGTTGCAGCTCATTGGTAATGGATGGGGCTTGCTTATCTGGAGAAACTACTTATAGTTATGGTTATGTGCTGTTGATACCTAAGTTACCTGTTTTGCCAAGATTAATACTTGTGAATAATTGTTTTTGAAGAATGCAATGCTCTGGTCAGTTAGGAAAGACAGATTGAACTGGACTGGATTTAAAGGAATTATTACTAATAACCAAAATAGGTAAATGAGACTGAAGTAAGAGTTCAGGAATAACAGTTAACTTTTGCACCCATAAGGAAGTGGATCCTCTAGCAGAAGTAAATGTCAATACATCAGATTACCAGAGTAAAAATGTAGAAAGACAGATACAAGGTATGCACCCAAACCAAAAACCATGTATGTATAAAATATGACAGGAGAAAAATGCTGTTGCTACATCTAATGGCAAAAGGAGTAAAAACTGCGTGTCCTTGTCTTTAGAATTATGAACTTGGAAGTTGCTAAGCACCTGCCATAAGGGGGAGTGTACAAAGCTCGCTGATTTGAGTACTTCCTATTCTAAGTTTGTATGTTGGGAATCATACTTAGATTTCAAAAAGCTTCATTTGCTAAAAATCCACTCAAAGCTGCGAATATAGCTGATGAGAGACTTTCAATTTAATGAATGTCAACACATAACAACGATTAATGTACATCATGAGTATGTTATGCAAATAGGAGGTAACCCTTATTCATGAAATTTCATAAGCTACCTATTGTCCTAATATGACTTCTGAAGATTCAAAGAATGCTTTTTGAACTCATTCATGGTGGGGCAAACAATTAACCTTTTTCTACTGAAGAGATGTTGGCTGAATCACAGATTGTTTGAAAGAAAATGCAACTAGGAATTCCCTTGTTATATTGAAGAGTATTGTGTACACAAGCTAGATAGCTTCAGTTGTTTTCAGATAGTTGAGAAAATTGACCTAAAACCACTTCCTTTCAAGTCTGAAGGTTGACAGAATTTTAAATAAAATCCCATTTTTACCATGTTGTTAAAGCTTCAACTTTTGTCATGGGCATGACACATCAAGTATTGGTGATTTGCATCCCCTGCCCTCTCTGCATTGTATTTTAGACATGTAATCAAAGGAAAAATATGATAGTTAAATTAATATTGTCTGACACTTATACTTTGATTGTATTGGAAAAAATGTTTTCATGGAGAATTGTTTTTCCAAGCACGATTAAAAATGTAAAAAGAGTGGATACAAGAAAGTAAATGTTTGCAGTCTAATTTATTTTTTATATCAATTTATTTTCTTCTGTTTTCACATTATATTCACAAATTTGAAATATGTGAATTTGATCCATGTTTCTGTTTAAATGAAGCAAGGAATTGATCATCTTACTCTTAGATCAATCTGTCAGATTTGTTTTATTCCATATTATTTCAAGTGAATTACATCTTATCATATGCCTAAATAAAGAACTTATGCAATGTAACATGCTTTGTAAGGATGATGCAGAAAAGATATACAAAAAGATTGTGCACTTTAAATCCAAGCATAATTTTCAAAGACAAGCACATCCAGCTGGCTGTCTAGGTCTTTGTGGCACAAAGATGGATCCTGTAGATTTGTACACAAAGAAACTTGAGCAGGTTGAGCGAAATGCTAGGCATGGACATTCAGAGTATTTTGAAGAAGCAAAGGTATGCACATTTTTATCTTTTCTATCAGACAAAAGATACAACATTTTACTTATCTAGGTCACTATACTTTTATAGCAACAAAATTAAACTATTTGTTTCTCCATAGAAGATAATAATATTCTTGTTGAAGAGTATGATCAATGTAATCTCAATCTATAAGATGCACTTGAGAATAATGTTTCTTGAACTCTCAAATGTTTTTAGTTTCCAATAATTGTAACCGTTGAGGTTATAAACTTTATTTTCAAAGTCCTCAGGGTTCATATTATTTTCAAATTAGACTGCGATTTGAATCTTTGTGTTTGTAGTTTGCAAATGTGTCACTCAATACATTTTTGAACCAATATTTTGTTATATTCATATGTGATATATTTTTTAATTAGTTGACGGTGTTCACGATGGGCTTGTCAAAAACTTAAAGAAAACTTAACCTGAAATTCAATTACAGAAATTCTGGCCATCAAAATAGACACAATTGAAGACAAGCCTTTTATTTGTGATCTTGGTCATGAGGTTGAAAGTTGAAATGCAAGGTGAATATAAGTTTTAAGTGAGAAAATATGCTTGCAACTAGAAAAATAGAGGAGAAACTTTCAAAACTAACAAAGTTGGGCCTAATGAGCTCTGATAGTTGTATGGCCATAAAACTAAACAGCAATCAGAGCAAAAAAAGGTTTGGGAAAAAGAGATTCAGGGCATGTTCTCAATAGCACTGTATTCCTGCACCATGAGAGCCATGGATGAGGCTCTACCTCCCTTGCCCTTCACAGAAATGGGAACAAAGTCTATGGCCAAAGGAGAATGATCTTTCTTCTGCAGACCAACTCTGCAAGCAGACCTAGGTGACACTAACAGGAAAAAACAGAAAAGCCACAAGTTAATATGTATAGTTGCAACTGTTGTCTCTAACTTGTGTGAGTGCAATGATGAATAGCACTGTCTGTATCACCTAGACTAGATTTGAGGTTGTACATAATGCAATTGTATCCATCAACATCTCAAAATGTGGCCATTAAAGGCAATGAGATGATTAAATGGAGACATCCATTGCTAAGATCCTTCGGCACTGCTATAGTGCCGACATTAGCAAGTAATATAGTTTGTTTCTTTGATTTCCAAGGTGAAACACTAGGTCTGATAAACCCTGGCTTCAACAAGTCCTGCAATTGGGTCTTCAATTCATATAGCTCAGTTATAGTCATCCTATAGGGAGCCTTGGATTGAGGTTCGGTTCCAGGTAGTAAATCAATAGAGAAATAAAATTCCCTCTTTGGTGGAAATTCTGTTAATTCTTCTAGAAAGACATCCTCAAATCCTCTAAGAATAGGATAGTCATCAAGTATTAGTATCATCATATCCATATAACAAATGTGAACGGCATACATAGAACATCCCTTCCTTTGGGCCTTCTACAATTGCATAGCTGAAATTTGCCTAAGCTCCAAAAGTTTTTGAAAACCATGAATCTCAACATGATTCCTGAAGTCGTCTAAACAACTTACCATCTTATCCTCACAATTGACTATGGACTTGTGTTCTGTCAATCAATTGATTCCCAAAATTACGTCATAGGTCCCTAAGGGAGCCACATGAAGATTGACTTGTGTCTAAAAACTAGGAAGTTCTACCCTCTTTTCTGCCGGATTTCCATATTCAACCATCCATGAATTTTCCGTGTGTCTTGGTCTAATTGGTAACTTGGAAATGATTTTGGGATGTACAATGCATTCAGTTGCCCTAGTATCAATTAAAATAGAAATAGTTTGTCCATAGAGCTTACCGATAAACTGGATTGGTGAAGCTTGGAAATCCACTTGCCTAGTCTCCACAGCTGCATGAATTTAGTGTTGGGGAGCTGCTTGCTGATTTCTTCCTCTTTGTCCAGTCATCGGTTGAGGACAAACATTGGCATAATGCTCTCCTCCACACAGAAAACATCCGCTATGAGGTACTTTTGGTGCTTCAGACTTATCCTTCTTGTTGTTATAGTTACCTCTCTTGTTGTTGCCATTAGAATTCCCTTCAGTTCTATCTTGGGAATTGTTTGCATGCTTCAGGTTTCGAATTTGACGATTGTTTTCTCCTTGCTAGTTATTGTTTTGAAATTTCCTATTCCCAAACCTAGTGTCTCGGTTCTTACGGAAGTTGGCCATCTATTGCGGTTTTTACTCCTATTTCGTAGGCTTCTCAAAAAACTCATACATAGTCAAAGGATTATGGATATCTATATCTATACCTATCTGAGTCCTCAAACCCAAGATGAAATTCTGAATGCAAAATGATTCATCCATCTGATATTGCAGGACATACTTGAGCAAATGGCTGAACTTCTCCTAGTATTGCGTCATTGTCAAGCCACCTTAAATCAAGTTATGGAATTCAGTCATTTTCCTATCAAAGAAGAGATGGGGTAACCACCTCGTCTTGAAAAGAGCAATAAAAGTATCCTACGTGGTCTCTCCAGGTAACAATTTCTTCTCAATTTTCACATTATCCCACTAGGTAGCTGATTCTCATGTAAGTTGATACGAAGCCCATTTCAGAGCTCAAAGTATTTCTCCATCTCAATGATCCAGGATTCCGCTCCATTTTCGATGGCTTGCTATCAAATTTGGGCGAAGCAACCTTCTTGAGGTCCTTACCTAGTTCTTTGGCAATCCTACCATGGTTATGCTCTAGGTGCTCATTCCTTGGAATCTGTTCCTCTCAATTTCCTCCATCCTGCTCCACTCGGTTTCCCTTAACTTGCTGATCGAAGTTATCCATCCTGCTATCCAACCTATTCCTCGTTTCATTCAAGAGGTTCAGGATCTGATCTAACTTATCAGGTTGATTATTGCTCGGTCCACTGTGATCATTATTCCTAGTTGGTACCATGATTACTAATCAAGTTTAGTAAATACAGAGTTGCAAATTAGCGTCGTATACAAAAACAGGCCCTAGTGTTAAACCTAGGGCTTTGATACCAAATGTAAGGATCGTGACCCAATTAATCTCACAAAGTTTAATCAATAACTCAATATCTCACAAATATGGAATATAAATGATACATCATGTTATACCCAAAATAATTTTTTGGCATTTTGCTTAAATTGAGCTAGATCATGTAAAAATGCCATCAAAAGTCTGTTTTAGGTCAAACCAAACATAGGGTTTTTGTGGGTTTCTGTCAAGGAACATATGTGCAAAATTTTGAAAAATCAAAAATTAGGGTTTCGTACCCCTATTTTTAGGGAAACCCCTAAAAATAGGACCTTCTCGGAAATGATTGAAAATGATTTTGATAGGGTTAATTGACTTCACGATCACACTGGTCAAGTTAGAATCATCAAAAGACATGTTTTACTTTGGTGGGTCTATTTCTGTTTTTTAGGAACAAAGCTAGGAGCTCCGCAGCCATTAATGGCAGATTGGCCAGTACCAGATGCTAAAAGGTAAGCTTCAAAAGCTTCAACGATGCGATCATGGCCAAAAAGGCTGAAAAAGATGTTTTGATGAAAGGGATTCTGGAAACTGGAAAAGGGCAAAATTTGGCTAACTCTGGAAATGCTACCAAGGAGAAGTCAGTTCAAAATGCTAAAAAGCCCCTTTATTGAAGAGGGGCGCCCTTGAATCTCAGGGGCCAATGCAGTCACTTGATTCCTCCGATACAATCATCCTCTGCGTTTTCCTGCTGGCTCGACAACGAAACATTCGGCAAGATCATTTGATAAAGTCATCACTGACAAATGTCAACATAAGGCGAAGAGGTTGTTATAAAGAACATCCAAAAAACAACAAAAGATAAAAAGATGCCGTTTGACAAAGGAGATTTTGGTAACTGAAAAATGCCAAAATTTGGCTAACTCTAGAAATGCTACCAAGGAGAAGTCAGTTCAAAATGTGCTAAAAGCGCCTTTATTGGAGAAAGGCACCCTTGGATCTCAAGGGCCAAATACAGTCACCTGTTTTGTTTGAAGCAGTCATCCTTCGTGTTTTCCTGCTGGCTCGACAATGAAACATTCAGCAAGATCATTAGATTTAGTGATCACTGGCAAACATCGACGGAGTGCGAAGATGTTGTTATCAAGAGACATCCAAAATGGCTGCCTAGCTTAAAAAAGGTGCCCTTGCTGAAGAAAGGCGCCCTTTCTTTTGGGCACTTAGATGCTGTCGAATGGTTGAAGGACCCCTAGAATGATCTTCTCCATTTGGATCAACCTTGACAATGAAACCGTCGGCGAAGGATTCCGACAAGGCAATCATCTCATGACAGAGATCAAACTGAAGCAGTTTTCAACATAAAATAACTGATGAAAAAGAGCAAAAGTGCCCCTACTTGCGAAAGGCGCCCTTGCTTCTTGAGACCTTAAACTGACTTTCAGTGGCTGAGACACTAGCCATCCTTTTCAGGATTGAGCTAGTCACCTGATGAATCGTCAAGCGAGATTGTCTGACTCACCAGTCAACGAGGATATCAAATTAGAGCATGGAAGGTTTGAATGGAGAAATTGAAGAACATGCATTGAAAATTGACTAAAACAAGTACAAAAGTGCCCTTGCTGAAGAAAGATGCCCAATCTTCTGGAGCCTCAAACTTAGTTTTCCAGGTTAGCATCTCCTAGGCACATCTCTTCAGGACAGATCCAACTCAACAGTGAATCTATTAGCAGCTACTCAGGATCAACTGATCAATTTGGAGTGAAGATTCAACATGGAAAATGATAAAAAGAGTTCAAATCTTGAAAAGGTCGCCTAAAATAGTCAAGGCATGTTTTGTTGACCAAGTAAGAGATTTTGGAGGAAAATTTGTTTCAAAGAACCCACAATCAGTGGGATTTAGCTTTGGGAACTCTAGATCAAGTCAAATCTCTCCAAAATCATGAGTTGGCACCCACATTTGAAGGATTCAAACTTGAATCAATATGAACCAACTCTAGGCATCTCATTTCATTATATTTTTTGTAGGTTGAAGGATAAAACAACCATTTGCTCTGCAAGGCGTCTTTTCAAGATCTGAAGCAATTTTTTGACTATTCTTCGTTATTTTTCGAAGATCAGTGGCATAAAAAGATAAATTCTTAGAGGTTGCATTCAGAAGCACATTTTTCCAGAAAGACAGAGAATAACTTCCAATCTTCCTCTTGTCTTTCTCCTCTCTTCTTTCTTAAAACTTCTTGCATGTCCAAGAAAACAATAGGCTACCACAAATCTAACCAACTGGGTATGATCAGCATAATTTTCCAATAAAAACACATCTCTTCAAATTTTCCAGAAACAACAAATTTGTTGCAACTATTTTAGGGGTTTTTTTGAAAAAGTCTCATAATAAAAAATCTAAGGAATTGGGTTTGTTCAACATTGAAGCACGAACAAAACCCATGTGCTAAATTTTTTCTAAAAAAATACTTCTTGGCAGGTGGCTATTTTTAGGGGTTTTTAGAAGTTGTTTGAACATATCTGTGTTTACAGTCAATGATCGAGTTTTTTAGAATATAGTACTCTCAAGTTGAAATCAAGACCAAAATGGTCCTACTTCACAAATTTTTGAAAACACTCGACAAGGACATGCATCAAGAA
This sequence comes from Sequoia sempervirens, assembly GCA_007258455.2. Taxonomy (NCBI): domain Eukaryota; kingdom Viridiplantae; phylum Streptophyta; class Pinopsida; order Cupressales; family Cupressaceae; genus Sequoia; species Sequoia sempervirens. The sequence goes on along the minus strand of VDFB02193867.1, from coordinate 785,591,617 downwards.
AAGTCCCTAGTCAAGATTGGACGCCTTGGAAGGCGTTAATGACATCACTGTTCACACCATAGCCAAATACGGAAGGTAGTCATTCCAAACACAGAGTGGCCACTGGTTACTACCACACTACCTTCCACATCCCATGTCAACAAGGTTGGAAGACGCGGCTACCAAGAAGATCGAATATCAAAAGTAGTTTGCAAGAGATAGAAAAAGTCAATAGTTGGTTTGAAGGACTGTTGATTAGAGGTAATGAGGTGTCAGACACCTAGTTGGAAAGTCCTATCCTCTAGAATGACATTAAATGTGACTGGAGTTAAGTTGATGCCCCTTTCCAAGTTAACTCCACGTCCCACAAATCATGCATTGTCAGATCCCACTAATTGAGGATGTCTAATTTGACTTACATAATTTATGGATCTCAGATCTCCACTAAACGTGGATGTCTATTTTGGAGACACTTTTGTAATAAAGTTCACCTTTAGTTTAGTTTTAGTCAACTAAAGTAGTTTTCCAGTTGACTCTTTGTTTAGTTTCAATTAACTGAAGTAGATTTCCAATTAACTGTTTGCTCACCTACTTTTAGACATAGGAATAAATCTTGCTGATTGGCAATAACTGATTGTTAACTCAAGGAGACTTTAGGGTTGCCTACTCCTTTGAGTTTCTATAAATAAGAGCCTTGGGTTCATTATTTGTTAACCTTTACTTACTATGCAAAATTGTTGCGCCATTGTTGCCAACAAGTTTGAAAGTGATTATTTGTTCACTCTTGGATGAGAGTTAATTGGTTTGATGAGCAATTGTGCATGATTTCGTGCCTTTGCATGTCCCAATCTTTGCAACTCATTGACGAGATTTGAAGAAGAAAATCAGAAGGCTCTTGCATTTTGATCCAAATATTTGAATCCTTTCAACGTTTTGTGTTAAATAGCTTGTTGTTTCAACTCCCTCCTCGGATAGGGGTTCCGCCTCGGATATTTGTCATTAATAGTTATTAAGTGTGATGTTGTTTAATGGATTGACTTTCAACCTATACTTTGGACATGGGTTCCTCCTCCTTAGCAAGTTTGTCAGCCAAGTCATCGTAATTTGTTGTTTCTAGTAAGCTGTTTCCTAGCCAATACCTCGAATAGGGGTTCCTCCTCCTTGACAAGTCTTAGATCCAACTTACTGTAAAGAGTGTTTGCTTGTATAAAACCTTATCCCAGCGTATATCCGAGAGTTCAAAGCCTTGACCATATTCTAAGGAGACGACAGATTCAAGTGATCCAACCAATCCATTCCCGCTCCTATGCCCTCATGCTCTGTTTATCTTGAGGAGATAGGATAGATTAAAAGCTAGTTTAGTCGTAGTTACGATCTGCAGAAACTAGAGAAAAGTCTAGCTACGGCACATTGTGTTTGTGCACCCTTGTGTCCTATCACTGAGTACAAAAAGATAGGAACCTTAGTCTACTCTACCCATTCTTACACATTACATGAGAAAAGAGAGATCTTCCTCTCTATAATCCGAAGGAGCAGTACTATAACACTTGCAATAGTTGACCATTTACAATAAGCACTCCAGAGGTGCTAATTTAAACACCAACACATTAGTAAGTAAATAAATTACATAACATAACCTCATGTATGTAGTGTAGAATCCAGGTAAATGCACATAATATTTGATATACAACATTACAATTTAGGCTCTCAAGCCATGGAATGAACTAAATATAAAAATTGGAAGTATTACAATAATGATACAATAACAATGTGAGGACATAAATAGCATAGTCTTCGACCACCATCGACCCTCGCAGTCATCCACAAGTCAAGAGACAAAAACATGGCTTAGGCACTTTTCTGCCCAACCACAAAGCTTACGCTTCCTCGAAATACTTCCTAACACGAAGAATGCCCGACCCTACATGAAGTACCTAGCAACCTGGAAATAAAAAGTAGGGGGAATCCCAATGCAAGCTTGATGTATATACATGCATTTCTAACATAAACATGCAATGTCCCACAAACAGGATTTCGCTGAGAAATATATAATAATTTTGCTAGGTAAATTCATCTATTTCAATGAACACATGGCTTTGGCCAAATCTCTAAAAGTATCAAGTAGATCCTGAAAAGAGGATTGACTTTCTTTGTTAACTCATATTCGACACCCTATTCCGAAAGGTAAACCCACTACACACACATAATACAATAACTTGCATTTTTTCTTTTATAAAATAAATAATCAATACTCCTTTATTTCATGCAAACCTTCACTATTTCATATATATGTAAACATAAATATTTTATGAAGAAGTAGATTTAGAAAACTGGATTTGCAATAAGAATTTAATAACAAAAAAAGAATAGATTTCTATATATTTTCACAAATTATATTTCCACTATAGACTCTTTTCTTCATATAAATACTTTCCAACATGCAGAAAAATAGGATTATAATTGGTATTCATAGTTGCAAAGAGAGTTGATGTTTATATGAATTAACGTTTTGATCATGGTTCAGGTATTTGAATGAAATAAAAACAGCAACACAAAATGGACTGTACATTTTTCCAATAATGCAAGTTCGAAACAACAAATCAATTTAAAAAAAAAAGGTAGAGATTGCAAGAAAAATATTATGTGACCCTTCCAAAAGCAGAATATTCTGAATATATGTGCTCTTCTTTAAAGAGTGGAACCTAAATAGAGTGTCTCTACAGCTGCTGCATCAAATAACTACAGGAGACCTATAATTTTCTTTTTATTTAAATGAGGTGAACTATAACTAAATAGATACAGCTGCTGATTCAGTATAAAAAAAATAACCAATCTCTCTACAGTAGTGGCTTCAACCTATTCACAACATTTGACAGCAGCTCTAAAATTTTCTGTTTACATTAACTCTAACAAGTGCAGCTAGAAATGGAGTTTTGGTGCTGCTAAAATTTGGAGTTTGGCGCAAGATAAATTGTTTTCAGTTGTTTGCCACTTTCAATACCATTTCCTTTAAACTTATGTATGATACACTGAACCATGTGACAAATACAGGCAGAAAGGGAAAACGTAGTTTACATTTATAGCTACTTACCTTGCTCATTGATTAGATATCCTTCCTATGACTCGTTAAAACCTGAACAAGCTCACAATCTGCTGAATTCTTCCTATGATTCAAGCTCCCAATCTGTTGTTTCCTGTGTGTTTTTATCTTCCTTTGCCATTTCCAGGGTATAGGTTTCTTTGCCACTAAAAGTTATCTTTAATTTTCTTTAGTTCCAGTTCTTTATTTAGAACTACTCCTTTCTTTATTTTTTTAATTTTCATATGATCTTTTCATGCAAATGAGTTTAACTCTAATTCTTTTATTTTTAACTTTCTTTGCATGATTCCCATGCAAATCTTTCTATAACAAATTTTATTTAATTTAATTAAATTTTGTAATGTCCCTTGCCAAATCTGACCTGAATTTTCTGATTTTTATGTTTGGGAATTTTGTCAAACACTTGTCTTGCAAACTGTTGTCAGCTGGTTTGGTGTTGTCTTGTTTGTTTTTCCTCTTTGGTATGCTGATAAAATGCATAAAAAACACTCTAACTAACTTGCTAAATGATTACAATTGAAATGAGAATGTAATGCAAATATTTTTATGATTTTTCAAGATTTAGGTATGACTGAAATTGAAATGCAAATGCACTTTTACAGCAAGAGACATTATGACGAACAATTGTCAAGCATTCTCCCAAACTCCTTCTATTGCAGCTTTAGGACTGATTACAATATAAGCCAAGGATGATTTCAACTGATCTACAATGACCATGCAATTATGACATCAACTAGTGAACTCCCTTTGCAAATTCCACTATTAAAATTACAAGACTACTGTGCTGTTTATGACGGTGCTTCTCTTCAAAAGACTACGATTTACATTGACTGAAAATGCAGATACAAGGCAATTGTAATTATGAACATAGAACCTGATTTGGACGCCAAAGTGAATGATGAGAAGACACAATCGAATTCCCTTCAAATTGCCTTCTTGGATGCTAGATAGCCATGCCCTTCGATGCCTGATATGAGGTGATCTTCTTCCAGCCAAAAATCGAAATGAATGAGGATCTCTGTCACCAAAATGAACTGAAGAAGGTTGTGCCCAGATTGCAAATAAATTCTCTAAAAATTGAATTCTTTGAATCAAGAAATCGTGCCTATGGAAAGCCACAAATTTCTGTTATGAAGTCATCCCTTATTAAGAAATTCAAATTTCTTCTTCTGACTGAAACATAGCTTCCAAATTGCCCAAAATCGAAGCTCCTCAAACTGAAAATTGTTCCCAAAAATCTGCAATTAATTTCTCCAAAATCGAACTTCTCAATTCACCCAAAATTTGGTCATTGACCATTAAATTTTGCCCAATTTGGAAGACTGAAATATCTCCCACTCAACTCTAGTTAGGGTTGGTGTTGCACAACTGAACCTGGTATCCTAGAGTCTTCAAAGCTTACAAGTGCTCACCACAGAAGTATGAAAATATAATAACTCAATACATGATGAAATGGCTTGCATTGAGCTCCTTATAAAGAATTCTCATCCACCTTGAAGAAGCTTCTAGAAAATAATATTATTTTATTCTTAAGTGACTATGATATAATATTTATTTGTCACTTTATTAAATTAATTAAATATAAAACTATCCTATGATATTAATTTATTGAGATAACTTTACAAATGATTAATTTAATATTTATTCCCTTATTTCTCTTGTTTAGCCTTCATAAAAAAATAAAGGCTAAATGATCTCCAGGTGGCTACTGAGAAGGGGATATTACAAATTCTTTTTTTAATTTTTCTTTTCCTCTTTTTCATGCATTTTTTATTTATAAAATGAATTAACTATTTTTTTGTTTTTTTTTGTTTTTTTTTATTATGTATTAACTTATCTTTATTTTATTTATTTTTATTAATATTTAGATATATAATAATATATTTATTATATTATTATTTTTTTATATAGATATTAGATATTATAAAATTATTTTGAAGATAAAGTCTTTCTTTTAATTAATTAATTAATTTATATATACAAATAATGATATTAAATTATTTTTAACTATATATAAATATATTTTAGGCATATAAGTATTATTATTTTTAAATTATAATCATATATATATATATTTTTACATATTTATTTACATTAATAAGAATACCTTTCATTATATTATTATTAATTTAGATAAATATAATTTATAATTCATTACGAAATAAAAACAATTAATTTCAAATTTTAAAACAAATACTTAAATACATTCTATTAATTTTTCCATTTAATCACTAATTTAATTTTATCCACTTACATTTATTTTCATTAAAAAAAATCATGAGACATCAATTTTTTTCCCAAACACAATGGCCATAAAAGGAATCATTACGCATAATAATATTGCAATCATAAATAACATAACGCAATCATGCAAAGCATAGAGAATGTGACTATGTGAGTGTGTGAATGACTTGGGATTCCATCATACTAGTTATTAGGATACCCCTAACTCAACCATGTACTCGCCTTCAACAATTGCCCACTCATATTTCTATGCTTAGTTGCTCTCAGTTGTACATTAATATGTTAGTCTTCAAAAACCAAAAGATTAAACTCATAAAAAACATGATAATTATTTTTATCTCATTTCAATGTATCAAGATTAACCATCAAATTTAGCAATCATGCCCATGTACGAGATAATCAAGCAACCATAAATGATGTCCAATAGTGTCATCAATATACTGAAATATAAATGTAGCATAGGATCGAGATGTGACATCATATATAGTAATACAATCTATTAACATCTCAAAGCTTCCTACTCTCATAGGCAATGGGATCCCTATTTTGCATGAACAATTGTAATGTCCCCAATTTAGCCCTACACTCTTCATTTGGGTTTAGCCTATTTCTGGAAGCTCGTAGGCTAAGCAGAGCTCAAAATTAGGGTTTCCAAACTTCTTGGAGGACGTTTTCGTCTTTTTGCGGAGCTTGCACTTGGAAATGTTGAACTTGGATTGCAGATTCCTTCTGGGTTTTCTGAGAGCTTCGCGTTGGTGGTTTCGGTTCGACATTCTGAGCACTTTCGAGAATTTACTATTTTTAGTAAATTCTATTTCTGGCAGTGGTCCTGTTGACTTCGGCTTGGTTGGCTCTCATCTTCAATATGTTCAATTGGTTTGATCAATCTTGACCTTGGGAAGCATTTTTGGTGAGATATCCAGTTGATTTTAAAATGTTATACTTTAATGTTATATTTTATTATTGAGACCCCTTGGCCTAGTGAAGCAACTTTAAGTTGTTCATAAAAGGGGGATTTTGAGGGGTGGCGCCTCATGGAGTTATTTTATTATATTCTAAGGTCCAAAAATCAATGTTTGAAAAGGGATGCCCATCTTGAGGAGAAGATTAATTCAAATTAAAAGTTAATTTTCCTTGAGAAAAGAGACGCCATCTTTGGAGGGAAAAGGAGTTACTTCAAATTTGAAAATTAGGGTTTCTAGAAGCTTCTGGAGAGTTTTCACAAAGTTATAAAAGGAGAGCTTGGGTCTTCATTTGGGCATCTGATATCTTGAGTATTGTTATGCTGCCGAAATGGTTGCTGGATTGCTTCGAGGAATGAATGCCTCCTAGCCTTGGCTCGACTTCGTGCTTGAGAGATAGCACCTAGTGGAGAGGTTTGCTTGTTTGAGTGACATTTTGTAGTGAGGTTTGCATTTGTAGTTTGGGTTTACTTATGTAGTTCAGTTTATTGCATTTTATGTCATTTTCTGGAGTTGCTGATAACAGGGCTGAATCTATAGTTTCACTCATAAATCAAAAAATACAAAAAGAGTTGTTCTGGGTATTGTCTCATTGGTTTTCTCTGTTGGAAGAGACCCTTCATGAATATTTGCAGATTTTAATACGAAGTTTATGATTTTATAAAGCAAATTCGTCATTCCTTGTAGGGCGCCCTTTTGGAGTGCTTTGGGATCCGTGCCATTAATTAATAGCCACTTTTAGCTGTCCTTTCTCATAACTAAACTAGGCGCCATCATTTTAAGAGTATTTTGCATCAGTTTTCATGTAATTTGAGTGAGAAATGAGTGAGTTGTGAGCTTTTCATTGAGTTTATGTATTGCTGGTTCTGTAATTCATGTTGCTGGTCTGTCAGATCAGACTTGAGAAAATTGCATATTAGCGAAGGACGGGTGTTAGGAATTCATTATTGACCTAGTGGATGACATCTTTACTATTGCAGCAACTTGTAGAGCTTAAATCCTTGATCTTGCAGGCATTCTACTTCTCATTGTAAGCTGAACAGTAGTACTGTCAGCATTTCTCTCAGTTTTGCTTATCATGTTTGTAATTGCCCACTGAATAAGTGGAAGAGGCTGGCTTGCCGCCTATTTACTTTGATTTGCATTGTAATATCATACATCTCCGCCCTATGGTAGCTCCATTCCCACTCCGGGTTTGAAAGCACATTCTGGGTGTTGAGTTTATTTCGAAGTTGCATTTGTATTTCTTTAAATCTCCACCATATGGTCGCCTCATTCCATTCTGGTTTGGGTAGCACATACTTGGTGTTGAGTTACTTTTAGTTGCAGTTCTGATTTATTGTACTGACGATCCTCTTGCCATATGACAGCCTCTCTATTGTTGAGATTGAGTGCGCATTCTTGGCAAAGTGTCATATTGTAACTGCTAGTTTGATTTATCTAACCCTAATGGGTGCCTTCTGCATTGTTGTGTAATTTGGCAAAAATCGGAAAAATTGGTTCCGGTTTATTACAACAATGCACCAATTCCCTCTCTTGATGCATCAAATTCTAGCACAAAGGGCTGGGTGAAATTTGGGAAAGAATTGGACAGGTACTCATGACCTCAAGCTTTTTAAAGGCTCATTGAGCCTCGTTGGCCCACCTAAAGGCATCCTTTCTGATGAGGTCTGTGAGAGGTGAACCAAGTTGCAAAAACCCTTTGACTAACCTCTTGTAATAATTGCATTGGCCAAAGAACCCTCACAACTCCATGAGTGTCCTTAGTGGTTGCCAATCTAAAATCGCTTGGATCTTTTCTTGATGCACTGATGATGTGACCCAAGTACGAAATCTCTTTCATACTGAACTCACATTTGGAGGCCTTGGCATACAATGATTGTGCCTCCATAATTCCCAACACCTCATCAAGATGCTTCAGGTGGTCCTCCCATGTTTGGCTGTATATCAATATATCATTGAAAAATACAAGGAACTTCCGCAACTATTTATTGAAGATGTAATTCATGTAGGACTGAAATGTTGCGGGAGCATTGGTCAAATCAGGTGGCATGACCAAAAACTCATAGTGTCGGGTATATGTAGGATCATGGGGGTTCAAACTAGGCCCCTAAGTGGCAATGCAAATTCAGAAAAACAGAGTTAGGCAACTTCACATAAAAATTTGAATATGTTATTAACATAATTTGAAAAATATGTAAGAACAAAACTTGTAGCAAATTAAATGTAGTTTCTAGGCTATTAGTCTTTTTTTGGACAAAAAGTATATCTATTTTGCGAAATTTGAAATCTTAGTGTAGTGGTACTAAATTTTTAGGAAAAAGATAAGAAACAGGTGTATGTTTGACCACCCTAAGTACAAGAAAAACAAATATTTTTTTCTGAAATTTCAGTATATGTAAACATATCGGATGTGCCGGATTTTTTTGTAATTTTTTTGCATGTAAATAACTAGTTATTTTTTTCATTAGAACATTTCAGAATTATTAAACGTGTTTGTCTGACCACCATAACATGGTAAAAAATTAATAAAATTCATTTTTTTTTACCCTATAGTATGCAAAGCATAGAATGCGACATATTTTAGATTCAAAAATGTGAAATAATTTGAAAGTTATAGAAGTTTTTCAATTAGCCTATCAATCAAAACTTTAGTTGTAATGTATGTAGAAAATCAATAATAATTATTTATTAAATTCAAAATATGACATCTTATAGTGGTGGCAAGTTGACAATTTTTTCTATAAACCCTTTTTATTTCAAGAAATTCAGATAAAAAAAAGTTGTTAGCTACAAGGGCGAACATCAAAAAAGTAAGTAAATTTTGTAAACATGTTTTTTCAATTGGCTTTCTAGGTTTGGCAATCCCAAGCCAAAAACCAAGGCAAACCCAAGGGAAATCCCAAGGTTGCAAATTTTGTTAGATAAAATGGATATCCGTTTGAAGCGAATATCCGTTTTGTAAAATGGGTACCTGTTCTTAGGTCTTCAAAATGGATGTCTGTTTTGAAAAACAAAATGGATATCCATTTTGAAGATCTAAAAAACCCTCTTTAGTAAAATGGGCATGACTTTTGTGTTTCTTATTGAAATTTTGATTTTTCACAGGCGTTGGAAAGGTGATTGAGAGCTCTATGCAATGGACTAGGTAGTGTTTCTATATTGTACACAAAAAAATAATTATAATCATTTGAACTTCATATTTCATTTTTGAAACATCAAATGCTCACTACTTTCACACGCAGTCTCTTTTTCATGAATTTTTTGTAACACTCATCTCAAAATACTTGAAACATTAGAAAAAGTAATCAATAATGAAATATTTATATTTTTGTAGTAAGGAGATGAACAAATCGTCATAAATCATCCTATCTCTCTGTCCCTTTCTCTACCTCTCTATATTTCACTGTCTCCCCTTAAGTTTTGGACCAATCCCTCCACTTGTTTCTCCCTCCCTCCCCCTCTTTTTTTTACCTCCTTGAACCTCTCCTTCCATTCTATTGAACTCTAGACTTAACTATCTACTTCTCCAGCCCTACTCTTCCTTCTGTCTTTGTCCCTCTTTAGATCTTTCATCCTCTGTCTCCTTGAGTCTCCCTGTCTCTCTACCTCTCTCAGGGTCTCTCTCTTAGCCTTTTTAGAAGGCTATGAATTTAAGAGAATCCTTGACTTAATTATTTAATATTGCCTGGCCTTAAGTTAATTTTATAAGTGATATTAAGTGATTAATAAAGTAATGTTTTAAAAGTAGTGAAATATTTTAAATGGACTTTATAAAGTCACTTTTATTATGTGAAATTAAGGGATGCTGTCTAGACCTAGTCATCTTAATGAACATCTTATTTCTTTCAATTCCTTCCTTCCCCCTCTCTCTCTTAGGTACTTCCCACTCCCTGAAATCTCTCCCTCTCTCCCTCTCCATCTCCATCTCCCTGCTAGCCTGTCAACTGCAAAAATCATATACCACAGGTCAAGGTGTTTACATTGGTAGCAGAGCTAGCTTCCTGCTAGCCTGTGTACAAATCAAAAGCTTTCAGTTGCATGCAATGTTATGAATCTAGATGATCAAGCTTACATCACATACAAAACAAGAGCAAGAGAAGTTGGTTTTGATCCGTTTGCTTCAAATTCTTCAAGGAATTCCCGTCACTTAATTTCCGTGAATGGGAAATTAAGTGGGATGCTGTCTAGACAGAGGGGATTACTAGATGGCACTTTCATTGTTGGTAATAAATGGAGGATGTTGTCTTAATGAACTGCTGCATGCAATAGTGTGTTTAGCTTATTTGCTTTCAGTATTAATTATCTTCAATGTATGCAACGTATTGTACTTGGTATCACTGAAATGTGTAGTCAAAACTAGCCAATCAAAAGAAAGACAACTCCAAAAATCATATACCACAGGTCAAGGTGTTTACATTGGTAGCAGAGCTAGCTTCCTGCTAGCCTGTGTAAAAATAGAAAGCTTTCAGTTGCATGCAATGTTATGAATCTAGATGATCAAGCTTACATCGCATACAAAAGAAGAGCAAGAGAAGTTGGTTTTGATCCGTTTGCTTCAAATTCTTCATTTGAAGAGGAAATTATGGGAGAGAGACATGACGTGGGAGACATGCATGAATTTCCAGAAGGTAGCACATATCAAATTCTTAATGACTTGGCTAGAAGCTAACAACAGGTGGTTCAGTTATTAAACCAGCTTGTGAATAGTAGAAACAATGAGGTTAACAATGGAAATAATGGTACAAATGGGCACAACAAAGGTAATGGGAATGATGGAAACAATGATGAGGAGAGTAATATTCATATTCCGGCACACAATCGTGCTAGGTCAGCTAGTAGGGTAACACCTAGGCTCCTTATGCCTCAATTTTTGGGAGGTCAACTAGCTGATAATCAGGGGTAGTAGGCACAAGGAGGTGTTTTCAGATTACTTGAGAGAGTATAGGTCTTTGGGGAATGAGTTCCATGCTGCTATGACATTGTAGGACTTCTGTGCTATTAAGTACGAAACAACAAGGGACCCCAAGATCAGGATTTGAAACACAAAGTTGGAAAACTTTCTATTCCCTCCTTCGATGGTTCTAGAAAGTGTATAGCTAGAGCTTGGGTGTAGAAGTTGGATACCTATTTCCAACTTAATCCTATGTTGGAGATAGAGGTGATTAAATATGCTATGTTGCACTTGGATGGCGAGGCACATGAGTGGTGGTGCCACAGACTTGTCACTTTGGGTCATGCCAGCATCACCTCTTATCTAGACTTCACACAGAGATTGATGGACAGATTCGATCAGAAGGATCTAGAGCCGCATTTTAGGGAGTTGGCTTAGCTCAGACAGAGTGGCATAGTGGACGCCTACATTGCCGAGTTCCAGAGATTTGTAGTTATGGTCACAAATATTTTAGAGCAGAGGCTAGTCATGCTGTTCATTGAGGGTCTTTCTGAGCCACTTCATGGCTGGATCAAGGCTTTCAAATCCGAGTCATTGTAGGATGCCATTATTTGAGCTCGGGACATGGAGCATTTAGCACCTAAAAACAAATTTCAGTCCAAACCATTCATTCAACAAAAGAACAAGGACAAGAAACCCTTTCGACCTGTTAAAGAGCCGCCATGATTTGGTGGGATTTTTAAAGGAGGCCAAGATTTAATAACTTTTGAGTCCTGAGAGGAGAAACACTTGTTCTTCTATTAGGAACGAATAATTGTATTCATCACTATTTCATAAATTGCTAATTCCAATTTGTGAATTACAAAATCCCAAGAATTGGTGATTTTCTTGAAGACCCTTGCATTTCTTTTTGTCTAAATATGCCAAATAGTCAAAGAGGAGATAATAAGCCATAAGCTGTGAAAAGTAGAATTTTGAAAAAAGATTGGCCAACTTTCAAATATATTTAAAAGAGAGCCAAGAAAAGCTCTATACCATTTGAGTCGACTCCACACCCAATACCAGCAATTGACAAACAACTTGCAATGAAGAAAGAGATGATCAACTATTTCAGGTTCCTTTAAGAAAAGATGACGAAGTAGATCCACCATAATACCAATTTTTTGCAACCGTACCTTAATAAGAACTTTGTTTTGAGAAGGCAAGAGTTGTGCCAACAAGGCTTCATATCCCAGGAAAGCTTAACACTTTTATTCATTGAATTTGAGTAGCCTGATTTCATTGACTAATTGCTAGAAACAGATCCCATCCATTTCAGTTGATCTTCCTTATTTGAATAAATTATTTTTCTCTTGGCTAAGATAATTTTTAGGATATGTTTTTGGTTCTGAGGAAAATCACAGTGAGAAAAATCTTTCCAAACAACTGCAGAACAATTGTTAGTCCTAGGAATTATCAGATAATCTTCCACTTTACAACCCCATGAGGATAAAAGGAAATTCTTTGCCTCACACAAATCTGTCCTGTCGAGAATCTCATATCCATTCCAAGAGTTATGCCAAAATAATGCCTCCATTCTGTTATTCACTGCCTAGGATAAATTCGAGGTTATAACCATTCTACATTTAGAGATAAATTTCAAAATAGGAAAACTAGTAGGAGGGTTAGAGATGGTGAAGATATGGTCCTTGTTTGAGGAATCTAAATGTTTATTCTACATCAATTTACACCACTTGGAAGAAGGGGATGAATACATTTTCCAAGCTAATTTAGCACCTAAGGCTAAATTCTTGAACTGGAAAGATCTTAAACATGCACCCTCCAGAGTTATGGGCATACACACTTTGTCCCAAGCCATTAATGGAAGTTTTGTTTTCTCTCCTTTACCATTCTAAAGGAAAGATCTCATTATATTCTTCAAACATGTAAGAACTTTATTAGGCATACAAAGGTGAGACATTATGTAGGTTGGCAGAGCCGATGATACTGATTTTATGAGTAAAATCCTTCTAGCCAAGGATAACTATTTACTTTTCCACATTGCCAATTTGGATAGAATGACTTTGATCAGCTTATCCTAGAATTTAATTTTTTCCTCACTTGAGAAGAAGGGAACACAAAGGTAGGAACTTGGTAAGACTTCTCTTTTAAAACCAAAACTTCTTGTTAATCTTCCCATAATTGTTGGTGGAGAAGATTTTTAATTTTTTGTTGTTTATTGCTTGCTTGAACACATTGCAATAATTAGATAGGGTATTCCTAATCACACATGCTTCTGAGTAATTTGATAGACCAAATAGTAGTGTGTCATCTGCAAATAGGCAGTGAGAAATTTGACTCTCATTTTTGTCCACCTCAATTCCTTTCTAGGCTCCTTTATTTGTTCTAGCTTTGGTGGTTTTGCTTAGTGCCTCAGTTAAAATGATAAAGAGAAAAGCGGAGATTAGGTCACCCTATCTAATCCCCCGAGAAGGTTGGAAATAATCAATAGGAGTTCCATTAAACAAAATTGAGAATCTTGGGGAAGATTTGCATTCTAAGATCAAGGTTCACCAATCTTTGCTCAACCAAATTTATTTAATACCTTCAGTAAGAAAGAACATACCCTATCATATGCTTTCATCATGCATATTTTAATGGCCATAGCTGGAGTTTTCCTTTCCTTAATTGAGTCGAGTATTTCATGAGCAAGAAGTATACTTTGAGATCTCTCTGCTTGGAACAAATCCACCTTGTTCAATCGAAATATTTTTTGGGATTATGGTTGCAGTCTAGTAGGCTATGTCTTTGTTAAAATTTTGTAAATAGTATTTGTTTGTTTCTCTATCTAATAAATTAAATATATGAATTAATAATAGAGATGACAATGCATGTGTAAAATATATCTTTATTCGCTCATGAAATTATTACAGAAGAAGACCAAAGATGGTCAAGCAAGGATTAGAGTTGACCCGACTAGACCGTGCTATTCTCCTTGATGATACATAATGTATTCAAAGGACCCGATAGTTGCCAAGAACATCACAACTGTCAACCAACCGATGCTTATAACTACCCATAGCTGACACCTAATTAATACATAGTCGGTTAACCAATATTATCAAAGTATAATAACAGACATTGCACACCGACTACATCATCCCCCCCAAAAGAAAAATTGTCTTCCAAACAACAGGTAAGCATCAAGTAACATTGGGGAAGACTTGCCAAATTGATGATTAAAGTGTAGACAAGGACTTGTAGACAAACTTGGGAGTGTATTTTGCAAACTTAGACTTGAAGTTTATTGGGCAATGCAAATGAATGTGATGGGGGTTTGGGGGCAACAACCCCAGTAGGGTTGAGGGGTAGCGGTACTTGTGGGGTTGAGGGGTTGCACCCCAAGCGCACTCCCTGTTGTGGTATAGGGCGGGGTTGAGGGACGTAGCCCCCACCACCAATCCCAATTTAAGATCTTCAAAACCACACAGAACTCCATGACGCACCTCATTTTCATGATTTTTTAAGGGGAAAAAACAATGTTGACAAAGTCAAAAAGTATAGATTTTGGAGCATTTAACCACTGTGTTCCAATATGAGGACATCGTCTGAGTGTATGCTGATGGAGTTTTCAAATGGCTGGGCTATACTAGAAGGTTGTGTAATGGAAATCGACGTCGAGTGTGTTAGGGAAATTAACTGACCCGTGCATTGAGAATCGCATGCAATGAAACCCGAAGTACAAACAAAGCAGTGCAGACAAAGATTGAGGCTCTACAGCTAGTACATAAGATATGTGAGGAGTTGGCCAAGCATATGAAGAAAATCCAGGAGCAACTTGCTCAACAGACACAACTCACCGCCACTGAGAGAGCCAAAGCATTGGCCTTAGAGGCCAAGATGTTGGAGATGGAGATGGAGACATAGAAGAAGATGAGAGACATAGAGGCTTAGCTTAGCTGGCAGCGAAGGTGACAGAAGTGGATGAAGCCAGACAAGAGGTGATGGAGGCTGCACACATGGTAAAGGAAGCTAGGGAATAAGAAATTGTGGTAGAGCTTTAGTTGCGGATACATACGGAGGAGGTTCATAGGCTCCTATAGCTACGCTCGCCGATTTCAACTCCAACATTTTAGGTTGAAGTGTCCCACTCCAAATGGAACAATCTCTATTGCATTTTTGCTTGATATTTTAAATTTTAGTTTGACACATTTGTCATTTTGTGAAATAATGAGATGTATACTGAACTGAATGCTTAGCTTCAATGTTATTTGAGTTTGCAAATAAAAAATCGTTCTCACACATAGGTTTCATAGCATGTTTTATGTTCCACACATTCTAACATTGAAATGGATACAAATCATTGCATATATATATATTTCTGAGTTACATAAACAGTAGCAATTAATAAATGCTCAGAAATATGGGTTACAACATATATAAATACCATTTGTCCACGCTGGCTATAGATGGAGTCTTCACCAATGCTCATGATTTGCAGGTATAATCCAAACAACACTTGAGGGCTTGTCAAGAAAAAAATACGAGTCCCATAAAATGCTCAGCAGACCCACGCCTAACAGCTGTTTGCAAACAGCAGCACCCAGAACCATGTACATCAGAAATATACAATATGGTGGCACCTAATACAAGTGTCCCATCTCAAACAACACCACGCCTTTTTGATTTGCACTCAGCAACAAAAGCAATAATCCTTACACCCTCTATGTAACAGGTAATGCACTCAGGAATAAGAATTTTTAGAAGCCCATGCACAACATATAGCAGATATTGACTGCCAAAAACCCCCACGTCCAAATCTATATCTGATTTTCTCACGCTTGGGTAAATATGAGTACCACGACCTCCTGAAATCTAAATATGGTGATGGAAAAATGTAGCAATAAACCGTCAAGGAACCCACACCAGTCTAAGATAATATTAACAAAACATAAACCCTTCAGTTTCCCTTTGCCTGGCAAATGTGTATAATATTAAGCAAATGCAATTTGAATGTTGCAACCCCTGTCAATACCTTCAGAAAGTCGAACTAATCAATGCCTGAAATTTCCTCTTTAATTGTCAAACCCTGATTATTAAATCTCT
The DNA here is from genome assembly GCA_007258455.2 of Sequoia sempervirens. NCBI lineage: Eukaryota > Viridiplantae > Streptophyta > Pinopsida > Cupressales > Cupressaceae > Sequoia > Sequoia sempervirens. The sequence continues at coordinate 785,575,353 of VDFB02193867.1, read as the reverse complement.
CTGCAAGACAATGAAGCACAAATGTGACTCTTGATTGAAGCCACCCGAAGAGCAAACTTTGGGTGGTATTTCACACCTATAGACTGCTTAATCTGAGAGAGCTATGTTCTCCAAAATTGATTTGCAGCGGCAAGAAACCCTAGTTTCTCCTCCACACAAAACTCTTAAGAGTTTTTCACAAGTATCAATCCATTAATCAGTGAATTTGCTTTTTGAGAACCTTTTATATCAACTCCAAAAGCCACGACCTCCTTAGGCATTTTGAATCAATTTAATATAATAAAATGTATTAGCTTTTGTTGCCTTATATCTCAAGTGGGTACTCATATCAATGACTTAAATGATTTGACTTTATGTTATTAAATAGACCTTTATTATAAAGTAAATAAAGTCATTAAATGATATCTACTTTTATAATTAATTATTATTAATCACTTTAATAATAATTAAAATATCATAACTCCATCAATAATCGACATTAATTAATTTTGTCAATGCCAGAAGGTAGCCCATTGATTCCTTTGCTCACCAAGGTGCCTTACTATAAATAGTAAGACTGGACGCCAACATTTGAGTGACTTACTAAAAATAGTAAGTATGCATAAACGGAGCCCAAAACACCTCCAGAAGGAAAACCCTAATTATCACCACGTACTAGAGAAGAAAACACCAAAAACTGGCATCTGAACAACCAGATAACTCCCACATAGTGCCTTCTAATCACCATTATTAGCCTACGAGGACCCGGTGATAGGCTAATCCACAAAACTTTGACACTGGCTAAAAAGGGGACAGTACAGTCCACCCTCCCCGAAATTGCTTGACCTGAAGAAATCTCAACTGAATGCCCTGGCTTGTCGCCTGAATATCGGGATCCCAAATAAATTTGTAGAATGCCCAATGATACTCAACACCATTGTAAACAATTAACTTGATGTAGAGCAAACTACCCAACATAGAAATCCCTGGATCCCATAACTAGAATGGAAGTCTACGATACACATTACCCACTGACTTCCACGACATTACTCTAACATGACCTTCACCATGCTAAGAGTGGTGAAGCAACTCATTGGGATCCAACCGCACTAACGTGTCAAACCTGTCACCACCTGGATCCCAACACCTCAGAACCTCACATCCATCAAACATAAGGAGATAAAAGTATCTTGACGTATTTGCATCACAACACCTCTCTTCATACTCTGCAAACCTCCTATGGATGTGATGACTACCCCTCATAGGCTTTGAAAGATGTGTAATTGCTCCTCTTAGGTTGCTGATACAAAACAGATCAGCATCCTCTAGACAGGAAGTCCAACCTATGGGAATGCATACCAAACTGTCTAGATTGTAGGGTGCCAAAGTACCAACCCTATGCCACTCTCCAGTGCTAAGGAGATGATACAACTCTCCTCCAAACCCCCGAACAACTGCTGTCTTGCAAGGATAACGAAAGGAAATCTTGTCCCCATTAATAGGGCAGCTGTCTCTTGTCAACTTATGGAGTAGAACTCCATCACTGTGGGATGAACTAACCAATCCATCATGCTCACTACTTCACAACCTCCCTATAAGCAAGCCCCCAATGGAAATCTTTGAAACAAAGAAGTTGCAAACTCTACCATGGACACATTAGCATGATGAAGATCTGATCCCTAACCTTGTAAACAACCATCTGAAAGTAACAGAGTTGAATACTCACAGTCTTTGGTTCCATCTTTTGTAGATGGTAACACTTCATCCCACAATGGATGATATGAATCCCGAGCCAACCCACACCTACGTATCAACAAATCATCTGCGTGTGGACTAAAAGTGAAGTGATGAGCACTCCTTACTATGTAGTCAAGATAGAATGCACCTGCTTGCGTCAATGGGTGATTGACATAGTCATGGGGAACACACTCCTCGTCACTCTCATCACCTGAATTAGGAGGTGGCTCACATCTTCGATTCTGAAGGGCTGATTGGGTTGATACTTTGCAAGACCTCTCTGTGAACCCAATAGCAAATTCCTTGTTTGATAGCAACTGGAGGTAATCTAACTCAATTCCTCCAAGGCATGCACGATAGTGCAGACTAGATATGGAAGTACCAACTACTACCCCTGTCTACCTTTCCTCAAATTGTGCTGACCACAGGAGGTACTCTACAAACTTGTGTGTGCTATCAAAATGAGATAAGGTTTGGACAATCCTATCCTCAGTGACAATCAGTTGTTCCTTGAGTCCCGGTGACTCATTAGGCTCAAGCCTACTATCCACCTCAACCAATTTATTACTCGATCTGTTGGCAGATGTAGGAGACATGCTCCCACTAGTAGACACCTTGCAATTCTCATGCACATAAGATTGACAACATGATGATTCAACACGCTAGTGACACAAGAGTTTGTATCCTCAGCACAAGACTCACTGATAGAAATCTCTACTCCGCCAATGTAGAGACTAGTACCCCTGTGACGTGCGGATAGATGCACCTCATTGCTAGCTAGCCCATAAGGTGTATGCATCTCTGCCTCTATCATGTTTGTATCCTAGGCCCTCAACCCCTAAGTACCACTCTCATTTGCAGGTGCCATGGCAGCCTTGGAAGATTGAATTTTTGTGTTGGATAATGCTGATTGAGCCAAGCTCAGCTCCTCGTAGAGCTCGTCAATCTGAACCTTTGCCTCTTGAAGGGCTTTTTGAGTGCTCTTCAAGGAATCCTCGATGACAATAAGCTCATTAGTAAGCTTATCCACTTCCTTTTCTTTCCCCTCAAGTGTATTGTAGTAGATCTCACCAAGCTGGAGTAGGTGATCTCTATTTGAGAGTAGCTGCATGTAATTGGTCTTCGTTACCATTAACGCCTCTCTGAGTGCATGAAAACCTTCAAGGGAAAGTCCTCCTTTAGAATTTTTCTGTATTCCTGGAATCCTCCAACAATACTTAACCATCACCTAAAGAGTATCATCAAAGTGTCTAATGGCTATATCAATTTGATCATCGTTCACCTTCAGTTGTTCTTCCAACTGATTGGACTCCTGGGACCAATCCCTCTCATATAATTTTTTTGATTTTTGATCAGCGTCATGCAACATATAATTTGATTTGTTTTCAAGGCCGATATCAACTTCATGAGCACTGAAAATAACATCCTGGGGTTCTGTCAAACAGTTATCATGATGTAAGGCATTATTGTCATCAAACACTTCTGATTTGAACCCCTCTTCTTCTACTTGCTCCTCATCAAACAAGTAGGGCCTTAGCTTACCCTCACATTGTTTGAAGATACTGTGAACCAAGCCATAAGCAGCTGTTGACACCAGCTGCTCTTGTTTTATAACAGCCAACAATAGAGATAAGATATGCTGGGAAATTGCATCACTTTCATTAATGATTGTAGCCATAATGATCCTCATGTAGTCTTGAATAGATTTATCATGTTCCTCACTAATGGAATCCACAAAAAGAAGAAACATCTGTAATATGAGGTCATTACAATCATAGTCAATCATAACAACGCACAATCTCTCCTGTGCCATCAACTTAAGGATTTTGATCCTCTTCCCAAAAGAAGGACTTTTGACATCGCCCATCCCATCAAAACTTCCAATAGTCAGCTGCAATACTTCCCTCATTTTGTCAACATTATAAGGAACCCGGGTAGCTGTAATCCTTATAATTTCACTGAGGTGAAGAGTAATAGTGAGCCTTATCTCCTGGTTTTCGTGTCTCAGTAACTTGTGCTCACCCAAAGAAGTCACTGCTGGAGTCATAGCGATTTGCAACAATTTAGAAGGCGACTGCTCAACAAGACTTAAACATTCTTCTAGTCTTCTCAATGTGACCAAAGTATCATCCTTGGGTTGATTGCCAAGCTTGTTGCCTGTTTTGTAGAGTATTCTTGCCACAACTGCTTCTTATCACTTGTTACCAACTCTTGGTCACTGTCTGAATCCATACCTTTACTGAACTAAAAACTATGAGTGTTGGTCACTCAACACAGGATGGCAGGATCCAAGCTTTGATACCACTGAAGTGTCCCACCCCAAATGGAACAATCTCTATTGCGTTTTTGCTTGATATTTTAAATTTCAGTTTGACACATTTGTCATTTTGTCAAATAATGAGATGTATATTGAACTGAATGCTTAGCTTCAATGTTATTTGAGTTTGCAAATACAAAATTGTTCTCGCACATAGGTTTCATAGCATGTTTCAGATTCCACACATTCTAACATTGAAATGGATACAAATCATTGCATATTCTAACATTGAAATGGATACAAATCATTGCATATATGTATTTCTGAGTTACATAAACAACAACAATTAATAAATGCTCAGAAATATGGGTTACAACATATATAAATACCACTTGTCCACGTTGGCTGTAGATGGAGTCTTCACCAATGGTCACGATTTGCAGGTATAATCCAAACAACACTTGAAGGTTTGTCAACAAAAATTCTAGTCCCATAAAATGCTCAGCAGACACCACGCCTAACAGCTGTTTGCAAATAGCAGCACCCAGAACCATGTACATCAGAAATATACAATATGGTGGCCCCTAATACAGGCGTCCCATCTCAAACAGCTCCATGCCTTTCAGATTTGCACTCAGCAACAACAAACAATAATCCATACACCCTCTATGTAATCGGTAATGCACTCAGGAATAAGAATTTTCAGACCCACACACAACATATAGCAAATAATGACTGCCAAAAACCCCCATGTCCAAATCTGTATCTGATTACCTCACGCTTGGGTAAATATGAGTACCGCGACCTCTGGAAATCTGAATATGGTGATGGAAAAATGCAGCAATAAACCCTCAAGGAACCCACACTAGTCTAGGCTAATATTAACAAAACATAAACCCTTCAATATCCCTTTGCCTGGAAAATGTATATAATATTAAGCAAATGCAATTTGAATGTTTCAACCCCTATCAATACCTTCAGAAAGTCGAACTAATCAATGCCTGCAAATTCCTTTTCAATCGTCAAACCCTGATTATTAAATACAATGGAGCAGAAATTTAACTCCTCCACTAATCAATGGAGCACAAATTGGATTGCCACCCGATTGAGAGAAGCGCTGGTATTTCTTTGTCTCCTTACTAAATTCTTGTTTTGCACAAGTATCAATTATGAATGAATGAACCTTTTATAGACTCTAGTGGGTTATTGTTATCTTATTTTTTAACAATGGCAAATGATTTGACTTTATGTTATTATTATTAAAGAGTCCTTTATTATAAAGTCAATAAAGTCATTAGATGATATCTATTTTTATAATTAATTATTATTAAAGTAATCACTTTAATAATAATTAAAATATCATGGCTCCATCAATAATCGATATTAATTAATTTTGTCAATGCCAAAAGGTAGCCCATTGATTCCTTTGCTCACCAAGGTGCCTTACTATAAATAGTAAGACTGGACGCCAACATTTGAGTGACTTACTAAAAATAGTAAGTATGCATAAACGGAGCACGAAACACCTCTAGAAGGAAAACCTTGAATATCACCATGTACTAGAGAAGAAAACACCAAAAAACTGCCATCTGAAGAACTAGATATCTCCCATACAGGGCCCTCTAATCACCATTATTAGCCTATGAGGACCGGATGATAGGCTAATCCACCAAACTTTGACATTGGATAAAAAGGGGACATTACATCCATCCACCCAGCAACGTCCCTCACCTTCACTCTTCCCAGTAGTCAATTCTTCTGTTGTAGTCCTATTTTGTTGTAATGTCGTTTGGAAGACGACTTTCGTTTTTGGGGGCTGATGTAGTTAGCCATAAGTAATTAATCATGTTAGTCTGCCAAATAGTAAATAAATAAATAAATAATACTTTGTGCACAACAAAAGGAATTAGTATATGTTGTAATTGGGAAATTAATCTCTGATGGTTTGGTAGTTGTAACTTCCATTATTAGTGCATTACTCTGTGGATTAGTGGTCAGGGCACTTGCCTAACAACAAAAGGTTTATGTTTGAAACAAGAACAATATTTGCTGATCCATCATGTCATTCTTGTTGATAAATATTTAAATGTTACAAGCATATTTTTCTTTTTATAATTGAAATTTGACTATGCCACTGTTGAACATTTTATGAGGAATATGGTCTGAAAGGTTTTCTTTTAAATTGTTTTTGCAAGGAACTCAGGTCTTTGAAGTTTGATGCTTGAGATAAGAATTTTTTCCATTTAAAATTTTATGTTTTTTCATCTGTAACTATCCATCCGATAATATTGACACAAACATTTTTAAACTTATTTAGAAGACAGCTCATTGCAAGTAAGCCTAACTTCCACATTGTATCATTAGCATACAGCAAAAAATTCTTCTGAAAGTTATGTATTTCTGTTTAATGTTCCCACTCTTTGTCTACAGGAACTTCCAGCTGCATTTGTTTCCTTTAACTCACGAATTAGTGCAGCTGTTGCTGCACAGGTTCGTCAATCATCAAATCCCATGTTGTGGATGACAGAGTTGGCACCTGAGCCTGAAGATGTTTATTGGTCAAACCTTTCTATACCATGTAGACAGTTATGGTTTCGTAAAATTGTGGTTCTTTTGGGATCTATTGCTCTTTCATTTGTATTCTTTATTCCTGTCGCATTTGTACAAGGCCTTTCACAGTTGGATCGGCTACAGAAGTATTTTCCTTTCCTCAGTAAAGTGTTGAGAACGTAAGTAAATATGGGAAGCATTATTCTTTTTCCAAAGTCTTGTTCAATATGACATAAAACCAACAGGTGTCTATTTTTTTTTAAACATTTCTTTGCTTTGGTGTTATAAAGTGTATGCCTTTTAAGTATGGTTGTACAAGGGATTGCATTGAATTATAATTCAACTGACAAGCATACCAATGACCTTGTAAATTTTGAGAGCTTGATTGTTAACATATTATTGCATATTATTATTACAGGTCATAGTTCATGACTGTAGTATCTAGACAATTTAGATGACAAACCGAAGACCAACATCTATAAGGAGGCTGAAGACGAATAAATTCAAAATATTTAAGTTTCCTTGTTTATTACTTGAACCAATGCTAAAATTCCCTTCCTTTAGAATGATGGTCATGAATGGTGATATTTCTGCTGCATGCTATGACATGAGTAGCATCATTATACTTTTGTCTTGTAAATTATACCTTCTTTATCAACATAATAGAGAAAAATATTTGTTTTGAGGCCCTATAGTCACTATCCTGAAGATTTCAAACATTTGGTGGTATGAAACAGTAGAGTATTTGTGTCTTAATGCAGGTGAAGTCAATACAAGGTCTTTTCTCATGACATTAGGAGATTATAGACATAGGAGATCTAATACTTGTCTTGGTTTGAATTGTTTGTTTTTAATGTCACCATCCATACTAATAATCGGGTTCCTTTTGTTGACATTAACACTATAATCAAATACTCAAAACCATTTATTCAACATGACAATTTTTCACTTAGTTTCCATAAATTTAAAAATATGCTCTGAGACCAACTTCATCTTTTTTTCAGATCAATTTCAAAATCAGCCCATGAATTTGCCCTTCTGTTTCTATCACTTTTCCCTCTTTTTTCTTTGCTGCCATTCGATCAGCTAAATCTTGTTGTAGCATTGACAACTTAAACATTCTAAACAATTTTGTAAACCATAATAGCAACTTTTTTTTATCCTTTTATAGGTTTTTTCTTAAACAGGAGCTGCATTGTACAAAGTATTTCACAAAACAAATTTATTGTAATGAAAAATTGGAAGCCTTCTATACATGTAAAATTACGCTATATATACATAGAGTGGAGAGATTATACTCATCCTTCTGTGCAACTTCAAATGAACAGTTACATTCGGAATTGAATAACGGAAACTGTGAGGAATGATCCTTGTCAAAATTACCTAGTTTTGATACTTGCTTGGCATTGTCCATTCATTATTGTATGTGCTGCTTTGGTATTGAAATTGTGGATTCCAAACTTAGTTTGATCTTTGGTGTTAAGCATCATCCAATGCTAACCCATCTTTTGCATTGACTATTCTTCTGATTTTGACTTCCCTAGTGGAAGGAAAACAAGTTTTGCTGCTGAATTATTTCTGGCATTATCTTCAATTTTGATGTGAATCTCCATGGTCTCTTTTCTATTAGAAATCAACTCTTTTTCAAGTTTTACAAGCTTTTAAAGTCTTGAATTTTTCCAAGATCAATTATCCATAGATCATATATTTGTCAAATAATTGAGGATTTGCTTATTAGTAAAAATAATCTTTGAAAATAAGAAAAACGTACAATTTAATACTTCAATTTTTGGAGGGCCTTTTCCCAGACAATTCTTGGTAAACCTGAATAAAATAGGACCAAGAAGCTAGTAGAGTCCATGGAAGCAAGGAGGAGGTAAGAGGAGCTTCAGTTGTACATAAGGATTATGTTGGAAAAATGTTGTCATTGATGTCAAAGGTTTGAAAGATATTTTGCAAAAATAATTGTGTATCTTCTGCATGGGCTGACCCAGTTCTGAAAAATAATATTAAAAATTTAAGAATACCCTTGGAGTTTTTTATATTATTTATGGGGCTCTCTTGGGACGAGTGGTCCTTGGGCCTCGGTACTAAGTATTAGGTGAAGGGTCATGTATAAATATAAGTTTTAAGGAGGGGCAAATGTAAACAAAACCTAGAAGATTTTGAATTATGAAATAAAAGCAAGATCACTCATTTATGAGATGTGAATATTCTAGAAGTTGCATATTATTATATTGTTCTTGTGGAGGTTTCCTGATTAGGAGATCAAGCGCTTAATTGGAATTTGGGCAAAGATTTACAAAATTTGCAATTTTTTTTCTCTTGTAAGGGTTTCCATGTAAATTCATTCTCTTATGTGCGTGTTTAATTGCTAGATCTTGCATGTATGGTATTGCTATGGATGGTTAAGTTTTGAAGTATTACAACTGTTATTATTGAAGTTGTGAAACACAAATTTTTGATCTATATTTATTCAACCCCCTCTTAGTATAAGTGTGTCTTTCATTAGATTAAGTAACCAAAAACATAGTAAAAATGAAGCTTGTTCTTTTGAAATTTCAGGTCAACTGAATTGTTCTTCATACTGGGACAAATAAATGTAGTGGAAGCACTTATTTTGATATATCCTACATAGACCCATACCCTAGGAAAACATTTATATAGAAGATACAAAAACTAGTGTAGCTAATCCATATACTTCACAATTGGAATTAGCAGATAGACTTGACTTGTGGTTATTCTGAGATGTATCTTGAGACGACCACCAAACTATTTGAGACTTCATTAGCCTCGTTTGGGTATTTCCCTCAATAGGAATTTATGGAGACAAATCTCCATATCTTGAGGAAGTGTCATACTTGTAAACTATGCACCTAAGATGTAGGACATTGGATGTATATTCCAATTTCTGTTTGGAAACTCTAATGGTTTGGCAAAGATTTGCATGCAATGCAAGTATTAGTGATGCCTTTTTCCTTTCATCTATGAAACTCTGCAACACTAAGAATGTCTTCTTGGATTTATAGTTTTGATAGGTGTTAATTTTTTTTAATCACTTTTAGTTTTATTCATAAGCCAAGGATGTTGTGGGACGTTAATGTACTTGTAAGTAGGTTACTTGTGGAGACAAATCTCCATATCTAGAGGAAGTATCATTCTTGTAAACTATGCACCTAAGATGTAGAACGTCACATGTAGAATCCAATTTCTGTTTGGAAAAGACCGCCTTTTGCTTTCATCTATGTGTTACCTAAATGCGGTCTCATCTCTTAAAATTTGACACCCCCAATGACAAAATTTGGCTAAGTCTTAAGCCTAGGGGTGTTTTGTTAAGCATGGTTTACTTGGGCGAGGATTTCACTAGTTTGTCTAATCTTTCTTCTTACCGCCCAGGTGTTATTTACTTCTTCATTTTTCCGAAAGAGGTGTTTTAAGGCATTGTTGTAACTTCCTGAATACTCCAAGTCCCCAATTTTAAAGTGAGCAGTTCATACTTGAGGTTCATGAACCCGTCGAAAAGACCGTTGGTAATGATTTCCAAAGTCTTTCAAGCACTGATGGGAATTTAAGTGCTTTCTAGAACTACCGGCGATGATTTGTCCAGTTGTGTGAACTCTCCACATTACCACTTAAGTGCATTTAAAAAAAAGGAAATTAAAGAAATTTGTCTGTAGTTGATCTTATTAAGGTGCATTCTAGTCATTACTATAGTAGTGAATAAGTATATGCCATTCAAATACAACAAGAAATCAAAGTCAAGATAGATTCATCCATGAAAAGGAACAGTGACTCCAAAAGCATAAAAAGATATATTTAATTTTATATATATATATATGTATGTATGTATGTATGTATGTCGGTGGCTGTACAAAATTCACTAGTTGATTACAAAAATTGGAAAATATCAAAAAACGACTTTTGTAGACATAGAGGACAAACATCAACACATGGATTGCTTCCACTACCACTTGGAGGCATTCTATCTGGGCAGGTGAAAGCAAATTCTCATGAGACTGTAGGAATTGGGCAAAGAACCCCATTTTGTTTCTCACCAACCCAGCACGAAGGAGGGCCATGGCTTCTTCAGTAGCCTTGCTTTGGGTTGCTGTTGCAATGCATATTACGTCTCCAACCAGTTTGCTTCGTAGGTAGTTGCTATGTCCGACAATGGCTATATTGATCGGTGATGAAACTCCGGAAAAACTAGGCACTCTGATGCCCTCATTTCCCAATCTCAACGCCCAAAGGTATGAATGATGGTGTACACAAAATGCTCCAGGAGTGTAGCATTGTGCACATGTACTTGGTTCAAGAAGGTCTCTCCTAATATGTTGCACAACACCTCTTCCTCGATCTCACTCTGGATGATAAAAAGTTCTCTTAGTTGGTTGGGAAAATGCCTAAAGAGGGGATTGCACTCAACCTCCCCTATAACGATGAAATCATTCATAGAGACTCCGTTGCTTTGAGAACTCACCATGTTTGATATTGCAAGATGGCGAAGTGTGGTGGTACTTGTGCAATTTATAAAAGGCAAGTGAGACATTCTAGCTAGAAATTGATCAATATGATGGGAGAGTAATGTGATTAGAATTAATTGTTGATACAACCGAGATTTAATTTACATTCCCAATTGATCGTCTTGCTTGAAAACTTGCACATGTAATTTCATTGCATCGCTGCAATGGTTATTTAAAGCTTAGCTTGTGAAGTATGCTATCTGCATTGGAATTGAAGGCCACGGGGCAGAATTAAGGTGATAAATATTCGGTTACCGCTTGAGGTCATATCACTTTTGATGTAATCATTTCGATTACTTATTATTTTTTGAGTGCCAGTTTTCAAGATTTGATAGTTAACTTCAAGAAAGCACTACTATGTTTGGCAACTAATTGATAACTGTCAAGAAAAGGATAGTGTGATGGTTATATATAGTAGAGAAAACAACTTGAACTATTATCATCTTCATATTGTGATAATTCACAATCTGTGAGTTGAGAGTGTGAATGCAATGCTGATCTTATAGATCTGTGTGTCATGTACGAACTAGGATTATATTTTCTGTGTAAAGTCTTCCTCCAACATTTACTTCATTTATCGCAATTATGATGTTTCCTTATTTCATTTGCATCAGTTATTAATTATCCTAGTTTGTGTGCTAGTCAATTAATGACTTCATCAAGTTCTTTCCACATTAACTTCATTTTTATGAATTAATGTTAGTTTCCTTTATTGCTTTTTGGTTAAAAACACATTAATTACTTATCAAATCATATGAGGGAGTTGTACCTCTCAATTCAGAGGACAGTCACAAATGCAATTGTGACATTTTGAGAGCTGTTAGCGATTTGGCCCTAGTGCATGATAGGCAAGAGAGTTATTTAGATACATTTATCAAAGGCCAATTTATTCACTAACAAATTTTTGGTGACTCCGTTGGGGAGATTGTAATTTTTGATAAGTTTCCATCGTGTCATGCAACAAGATGCTACTTACCCATAATAATGTGTTTCTTGTACTTCAACTTGACTTGGATTGGATGCAAGCAGAGAAGGAAGACATCATATCACAATTAAATATGCTTGCTTGGAGGTACATAAGGAGTGCCACAGATTATATGAGAGCCAATCTTGTCCTGGAAGAAGAAGAAGAGCGGGCCCGACATCCACCTAGATGTCCCCCAACATTGGCCTTGGAGTATTATGACAACCCACCCCGCCATTGTAACTTGTAACATCCCTTGCAATATCTGATTTCAAATACTGAATTTTTTGCTCAAGGAATATTGTCGAATACTTGTCTTGCAAAGTGGAGGTTTGTTGTTTCATTGTTTCAGTTTACTTGATTTTGTTTTAATTGATCAAAAGATTGTTGCAATGCCTTGGAAAAATAATACTAAATGACTGAAAATTAAACTAGCATGAATACATATGTATTTTTGTATTTTTAAGATGCAATAGATGACTTAGTTCATGCAAAAACTACTTCTACAACCAATGGACATTTCGTCAAACAATTGGCAAACAACTATATGCTGATCATGAATGGATATTACAATGAATATGAGGCCAACAACTTATAACTCCATTGATTTGAATGCAAACCCAAATACATGCCAATATCCCAAGACTCTTGGCTTACAATATGAAACCAATACAAAGCCCAAATCTGATTACAATGTGTCTCTGCAGCAGCATGCTAAGAACTATGATAATGCTACTATTCCCATTTACAATGCCAAATGATGCTGGTTATGGCAGCAAGAAATGCAACGATGAAATGATAAATCTATGTAATGACAACAAATAGAAGAACCTGGAACTATGATGACTGCCTGGACAATTTAGTTCGATCCTCCTTATGCTCAATGGATTTACCTTGAAACAAGTAGCGCCTAGCCTCCTAAACCCTTGATGAAGCTTCTTGAATTTTTGTTTGATTTTATTGCTCCTCCTTGCTAGAAATTGCACCCTTGGCTTGGCCGCCCCTGCTCATAGATATCAGATCTCTGGATAAATTTATAGAGGCCTCAATCTCCTTTAACATGCATATAATCTCATCTCCATCCCTCCTAATATGAAGCGCTGCAAACTCATGAAGGAATCGATGCCAAATGCAGAAGATATGAACAGAATCGTGGCTCTCACTAGCTGATAGAGGTGACTTCCAATGTCTGATAAAAAATAAGATTGTGCAATTGTAATCTCCAACTCAAATCGATGAAGTCTCGAGCTCTCCAAACACCATCAAATCGAACCTCCACTCTGTATAGCAAAATTTGGCCCTTGGCCACAAAATCTAGCTCCAATGAAAAGCCTTATTTTCCCTCTCCAAACTTGCAACCCTTTGGAGGAGATTTCACCACCTCAGTTATGCCAATCAAAGGAAGTTTTCGTTTCCAATGATCAAATATGAAAGTTTGCAGAAACCCTTGGCTCCACAAGTGAAAATATCAAATCGATGTCAAATCTGGATGATGAGAAGTGAGTCCCAAACATCTAATTATACTTTTCCCTCAAGAGGTCGGCCCATCTAGAATATTCTCATAAGTCGGCTTCTAGAAGATTATAATATCATATTATAACTTGCACATATAAAATATAATTCATTAATATGATATCAAACACAATATGTTTTACGACGATATTTTTGCCAACATATGATGCTTTCCAACAATATGTTCTCTAGCACAATATGTTAACCAACATCCAAGATATCAGAAGAAATGATTATCCAATGCATCCAATGAGCCAACCAACTCTTGGGTAAGTGTTGAGAGAACCCTCTAACCATGCCCAATTAGCCTATGAGGGTCACTGATAGGTTAATCCAACCACAAGCAACATCAGGCTAAAAAGGGGGACATTACAATCCTCCCTCCTTGAAATTGCTTGTCGCCAAGGAATCTCGGCTGCGAACACAACTCTCTTCTACCTGGATCCCAAGGGAAGATCTGTGTAATGTCCCTGTCATCATCAAACAACTCCTGTAACACTAGCACAACCAACTAAATCTGCTGAACCAACTCAATCTCAACAAGTGTTGTAGGAATATAAGCCTCAAAAGGAAGCAAGTCAAGAGACTGACTATACTTGCTTCCAATCTTTGTGCAAGGTAAGCTATCATACAAACTGTCCATGACATGTGCCACCGAACTGTGCATCTGAAATAAGTCATGTATATGAGGATCAAATGTCAAGCTGTATGCATTCCTCACCATATACACCTACAAAATCTCTTTTGTGAGTCCTGTTTGAAATTCCAATGCACTGGAAGGATCCCAAATGCTACCATCAATGCTCGACTCAAGGCTGGAATCAGGAGAGTGATCATGATCAAGCTCAAAAAGTGGATTATCAAATGACCATGCAACATCAAGCTCTAACAATGGATTGTCAATCATCTCTCATTCCTCCTGAACCACCTTCTTCTTTCTCTTTTTGGCCATGCTCCCACAAAAAGAGATAGAATGTAAGCTCCCATCTGCAATTCCACTCGACACATATTTCTCGCCATCAACCTCAAATTTCATCTCCATCTTAGGTACGTTGAGGGTAAATTCTCCTAAGTCTTGGATCCATCTCATGCCCAACACAATATCCATCTCATCAATGTTAACCACATGAAAATCAGAATGTAGCTCATAGCCATTCAACAACAAAGTGAGATTAGTAACCCGCCTAGTGGATGTGAGGGTATATCTATCAGCAACTCGGACTCTGAATTCATCAAAATCCTTGGCCTAAAGTCTACATCTTGCCACAAAACCCTTATCAATGAAGTTATGTGTAGCTCCTATGTTAAGCATGGCAATGCAACATTGTCTATCAACTGTCCTTCAAAATATGAATGTAGTCTCATCTTGTACATTAGCAGGAAATGCTAAGGGAGCCAAATTTCCATCTGCAGATGCTTTCTCATTCTGATCAACTCTTGAAGCAACCTGCGGGTCTATATCATTAGAATCGGAGTCCTCATAATATGCCCACATAAAACGATTCGCCTTGCCCTTAGGTCTCAGAGGGCAATCATGCTCTTTACTATAAGGTTCCTTGCACTAATAGCACAATTTCTTCTTCCTCAACTCCTCTTGCGTCTCCTCATCTATCATGGGTGCTGATTTCTTTTACTTATCTACAATTTGTTGAGGACTTTCATTGCTGGTCGAAGGAACATCCTTATGTGAAATCTTGCCTTTTGGGGCTGTGAACTCCATGCTCCTAGCCTTCTTCATCGCCTCCTGAAGTGAAGGGGGGTCAAAGGCCTTGACCCAACCTCTCATAGGTTCATACAATCCCTCAATGAACAATATAACCAGCCTCCTCTTAGAAATCCTTGTTACCATGATGAAAAGCCTCTGGAATTCGCTTATGTATGTCTCCAAACTACCGCCTTGCCTAAGTTGTGCAAGCTATTGGAAGTAAAGCTCAGGATCCTTCTTATCAAAGCGCTCAATGAGCTTGTCAGTAAACTCCTGGTAAGTGGTAACCAAATGTGTTGCAAGGTGTACATACCATGATACCACGAATCATGTGCCACACCATCAAGATGCAAGGTAGCAAACTTGATAGCCTCATCCTCTTGCATAGGCCTCAAAGATAAATAGTTATCCAACTTCTGCACCCACGACCTAGCTATGCATTTATCAGTGCCATCAAAATGGGGCAACGAAATCTTGCTTATTGCATGTTGGAGGTCTCTATTCTGTTGTGGTGGTTGTGGCTGTGGTGCTTTGTGATCAATCCTACCTCCTCCTTTGGGTTTCTTAACATCCAAGAACTCATGTACAGGCAAGACCTGTCGAATCTCAGGAGCAATTGTCATATACTCAACATATTGTGTAGTCACATCGGTTGCTGACATGCCATTGGGTGCTGGAAACTTTGGTTGAGGAACTTCTTGTTCTGTCTACTGGACTGGAGGGGTCTCCGTAAGAATGAAAGTAGGTACCACTAGTTTGGCCTATCTAAATTATGTGTTGCTGTGGAATAGTCTGCCTCATAGTGCCCAAAAGTTAGGACATCATATCCATCAAATTATCAGTTCTTCTAAACCCTGACTCGGGACTCTCCGCTCTAGCACGTTCCTTCCCTCTATCACCCTGTGACTCATTTTGAACCTCCCTATCAGCCATGGTGCCTGTGATACTGTCCTCACTACTGCTGGAATTAGTTCTATGAATGCCCAAAATTCCTGAGACTGTGTCTCCCTTAGGAACTTGAGGTGCCTTCCAATGTTCTGAACTTGTCCCTTTTCCTTTCATGTAAACTACGTTGCCTTTGTTCATGTAACTGTCTTCATAGGATGGTAGGAAACCGCTCTGATACCACTATAATATCCCTTGCAATATCTAATTTCAAATACTGAATTTTTCACTCAAGGAATATTGTCGAACACTTGTCTTGCAAAGTGGAGGTTTGCTGTTTTGTTGTTTCATTTTGCTTGATGTTGTTTTAATTAATCAAAAGATTGTTGCAATGCCTTGGGAAAATAATACTAAATGACTGAAAATTAAACTAGCATGAATGTAGATGTATTTTTGTACTTTTCAGATGCAATAGATGACTTAGTTCATGCAAAAACTACTCCTACTGCCAATGGACATTTCGTCAAACAATTGGCAAACAACTATATGACGATCATGAATGGATATTACAATGAATATGAGGCTAACAACTTATAACTCCATTGATTTGAATTCAAACCCAAATACATGCCAATTTGCCAAGACTCTTGGCTTACAATATGAAACCAATACAAAGACCAAATCTGATTACAATGTGTCTCTACAGCAGCATGCTAGAAACTATGATAATGCAAATATTCCCATTTACAATGCCAAATGATGCTGGTTATGGCAGCAAGAAATGCAACCTGGAACTATGATGGCTGCTTGGACAATTTAGTTCGATCCTCCTTATGCTCAATGGATTTGCCTTGAAAGAAGTAGCTCCTAGCCTCCTAAACCCTTGACGAAGCTTCTTGAATTTTTGTTTGATTTTATTGCTTCTCCTTGCTAGAAATCCCATCCTTGGCTTGGCCGCCCCTGCTCATAGAAGATCTCTGGATAAATTTATAGGGGCCTCAAATCTCCTTTAAAATGCATATAATCTCATCTCCATCCCTCCTAATATGAAGCGCTGCAAACTCACGAAGGAATCAATGCCAAATGTAGAAGACATGTTCCACCAAGTTTCCGGGACAGGGGGACGGTAGGACGCGTTTCGGGGATGGCAAATTTTTGAGGGGATTTTAGGGGATGGGGGGACGGCTGTATAGTATATATATATATATATAGAGAGAGAGAGAGAGAGAGAGAGAGAGAGAGAGAGAGAGAGAGATTTTAAAAATGTAGGGAAATTTCAAATTTAAGATATTCATGTGAGTAATGATAATCATAACAATCACCAATCATATTGACATATGCATCATAGAATCGAATTATCAAACAAATTAATACTACAGCTACCTAATTGCATCCATGGACCATAATTCATGTCAAATAGTCAATGTGCATATGATATAAAATAATAAAATGCCCAAAAGGCTACAAGTTTGTACTACAAATGTCAAAATGACAAAGTCACAAGTGTCCAAAGGCAAAACATAGAAATAGAAAGTATGATGATTGCCACTACTCGGCATCTGCCAACATTGCATCAAAATCAGACTCATAGTCTGAGTCACTGTCACTGTGAGGGGCTGGCTCATCTAATGGAACTCCAACCAATCCCTCCTGTCTCTCCTCCTCATCAATTTGTGTGACGTCCTCTCGATCGACATCCCATCGTAATGCTGGAGTCTGTCTATACTCAGGAGTCTGACGATCCTGGAGTCACAAAGCACTATGCACAACCACTAATTTTTCTGCCTGTCTAGAGGTCAGCCTATTCCTCTTGATAGAGTGAATAAAGCCGTATGTTGACCAATTCCTCTTTGCAGCAGAGGAACTAGCAACTTGTGAGAGGAGACAAAATTTAAAAACTAAATTAGTAATTTAAATTTACTAATTAGGACATTCAATTTAAATTATGATTATATAAATGTTCAAACTTCAACATTGTCACTCATCTAAATCAAATTATGTTAATCTAAAGTATTACCTGTGAAAGGAGGCGAACAACAAGCATCCTCAATTGTGGTGCATCCTTCCCATGCCATGACCACCATCTAATAGGATCCCTTTGAGCTACTATAGTTCTATCTACCCTGGCCTCTGGTTTGCCGAATGTTGGACCACGGAGATTAACAAAGTCAATGAATTGTGTACGAACTAGACTGGCCTACTCAATTGAATATATTTTTGCAAGGGCCCTCATAAACCCTTCTTTCACCTCATCATCATCACAAGGAGGCATCCTACTAGATCTAGGTACATACCATTTGGGATTAAGAGCAAAGGCTGCCATATGAAGCGGGGTGTTCATAGTGTTCCACCGCCTTGTCACAATGGGCCTAATTTTTTGCTCATATAATCCCGAATTAGGATCCCTATCAGAAATTGCTTTCTTCATTTTTCCAAGCATGGAGTCAAAAGTTTCATAAATCTCTCCAAGACTTGGAGAGTCTGTATCAGCATATCTAATGACATCCACAACAGGTGAAATGATGGAGCAAACAAATCTGCAAACAAAAATTTGAAAAAAGACAAGTTAGAACTTAGAAAATAAAAAAATATTAATAATAAAATCATATATATATTTTTTTATAAAATCAGCAATCAATAACAAATTATTAATCAACAATTTTTTTACCTCACATTGGACCACCAATTATCATCAAGATTTTTTTGTTTGATGCTTCTCCCATAAACTTTATGAGAAAGTTAGCGCTAAAATTAGAACAAAAGATGGTATGTCAGATTGCTTTTGTAGTGACATCGGGGTCAAACAGGGTTGTCCCCTATCTCCCACGCTGTTTGGATTATATATTGATAAGCTTGAAGAATGGTTAAACAAAACTGATGGGGAGGGTATTCAATTAGCTAGTTATGTGGTGAAGTTACTTTTATATGCGGACGATCTTATCTTAATTGCAAAATCTGCTCCTGGTTTGAGAGATCATTTAAAGGCTCTCGAGCTCTTTTGCCAAGAGGCCGGTATGCAAGTTAACACCAGCAAAACCAAAGTCATGATTTTCTCTTTGAAAAGGAAGAAGTAGCAGTTTAATTTCATCTTTGAGGGCAGCCCTTTGGAGGTGGTGGAAGAATACAAATATCTTGGGATTGATTTCCATAATAGGCTTAGCTGGGAGACTTGCAAGGAAAAAAGGATTCAGGGTGGCTGGAAGGTGTCTTATTTACTACATAACAGATGTAGGAAAGCAGAGTTATGGGATTGGAAAACCAAGAAAACCCTTTTTGGTTTGTTAGTGGCACCGGTTGTCCTCTATGGTTGTGAGGTTTGGGGGGGGTAGCATGTCAAACCACAAGTGGAGGCAAGTTGAAAGAATTCAAAAACATTTGATTACTACTAACATCAAAGTCAAATCTTCGGTTCCGTATGAGATTCTCTTGGCTGAAACTGGTATGTTCCCGTTGGAGGCATCTGCTGTCATCCGGTTAATAAGTTATTTAAAAAAAGTTGAGAACATGAATTTGCACCGCTGGCCCAAAATGGTTGTTGGGGAGGAGCTAAACTGTAGAAAGAAGACTTGGATGAAGCAAAATAGCAAGTGGTTGAACAAATGAAACATTAAACTACATGAGTGCCCCAACACTAATGTGGAGATAAAAAAGTTTGTGCTAGAAAAGTTTAGGTCTACAATGTGGACTAAGCAGGTTGGCTGTAAAAAGTCACATTATATCTAGGAGTTCAACCCCACGTGGGAGCATGATGAGAAAGACTATCTAAGGGTTACAATTAAAGGCAAGGCTAGGATTTTGGTCGCTCAATAAAGAACCGGGTCACACCATCTTAGATGCGAGACAGGTAGTGGGCTGTCCCCAAGGAGGCTTGGGAGCAACGAACCTGTATTTTTTGCAACAAAGGGACTGTCGAGACTGAATGGCACTTCATGATTGAGTGTGCTGCTTATGATGATATCCGTATCCAATATGAAGACATTTTGAAGGTGGACAATCTAAATGAGCTTTTTAGGGAAACTAAGCTCCTCAAAACAGCTAGCTTTCTGATCAAGATCTATAATAGAAGGGCTGACATGGAAAAGAACTTGAAAATGGTTAAAGTTTAGGTGCTTGGTCCCATAGACTGATGGCCTCGTGGACGTCATTAAAAACCATTCATTCATTCATTCATTCTGCAGCGCTTGCCATAGCCCATCTATTCCACTCTGAATTAACCATCATCAATTGTAGAGCCTCCTGTACCTCAAGCATCCTCTCTAACAAAATAAAGTAGCTGGCATACCTTGTTGCTACAGGCTTGAGAAATTCCTTCCTTGAAAATGTCCTGAAGAGGGCAAGTGAGGTGTGATGGTTGCAAATAAACATCTGAATGTCTCTAGCATCTACAACCACCTGGTGCACCCAATCCAGCTTCCCTATGTCTTTCAATGCGTTGTTCAACACATGAACACAAGGAGGGGTCCAAAAGATGTGCTTGTAAGCACTCTCAACCATCAAACCTGCTAATCTACACACACGTGTTGAATCAGTAACCACCTGCACAACATTGGTTGCCCCAACCTCCTCTATAGCCTCTTTCAAAATATTAAATTGGAATTCTGCATCCTTGCGCTTCCCAGAACAATCAATGGCTCTAAGGAAATATGAACCAGCTGAACATGTGACTATGATGTTTATAAGTGGCCGTTGTCTAATATCGGTCCACTCATCCATGATAATAGAGCAACCTGTTCTAATCCAACACTGTCTCATGTCCTCCATCACCACACTCACCTTAGAATATTCTTTTTCAAGGAGTGTAGTGCGTAATTTATGTTCTCCAGGGGGAATGTATGAGGTACCAACATTTGCCACATCTCTAAACATTTGTTTGAAGTAGGGAGAACGTGCTACATGGAATGGGATAGCATGGGCATAGAAAAATTTGGCAATGGAAGAATCTGCCACATCTCGTGCTTGCACATTGAACATATTTTCAACTGTATTTTGCTGCTCACTAGAAGTAGCAGCCTTCCTCTTCCCTCTTGTGGAAATATGAACACCACCCGCACCACTACTACCACTACCAACACTAGGACTACCAAGCATAGAGGGCATAGGTGAGGTTGAATGTGCGGATTGAGTTTGCATAAGCTGATCCATAGGCCTTCCTCCGGCCTCCAAGTGCAATCTATAACACTCCATCCTCTCAAAATCTTTTATATCTTTACAACCCTTGACCCCATGGCCTCCAAAACCCAATAGATGAGAATAGACTCTTGTATAGCTCCCATTATATTTTTCTTTGCAAATGTGACATAGCCACAATCTACTACCCCCAGCGTTTTTCCCTTTGCCTTTGTCTACACGTGTTGCTAGTTGAAGAAGAGGTTTTTTAGAATTAAAAGGGCCTTTTGCATATTTTTTCAAGTCTTCAGAAGGGATATCAAATGGGTTTGTTTGAGGCTGCCCCATATGAACTGATTGGTTTTCTTCCCCCCTCTCAACATCCCCACTATCTTCACTATTGCTGCTCATTTTGTTTTCTTTTGGTTTTTGCAAACTGAAAATTAAAAAAAGAAACAAAAAATCATACATTTTATCATTTTAACTTAGAAAAAAATGAAAAAAAATGAAAGATAATGAAAGAATAACTTACCTCTTTCACTTCTTTTGTTGGTTGCTTCCTTAATGCTATCCTTTCTTCCTCCTAAATGCTCGTTTTTCTTCTCCAACAACTCCTTCAAACCTTCTTCTTTCTCTTCTCACTTTTGCTCTTGGCTGCAATTTTATCTTGGCAAGTTAAAATGAGATCAAAAGAAGGTAAAAAAATGTTTTAAGTGGCCATATTAGGGTTGGGAAGGCGTGGGGCCCACAAAGGAATGTTTTAAAAAAGAAAAAAATTTAAAAAAACTTTTATTTTTATGTTTTAAATGCTGTTGTGCGATAGGTGACGGCCGACTGTCCTCGGGACGGTCGAGGGACGGCTAGGCGTCCCCTATCCGTCCCTTGGACGGTTGGCAGTCCCCTTTCCATTCGGGGACGTTTCTTCTAATCGAGGACGTCCCCGAATTTCGGGGACTTTTGGGGGACGGTTGACAGCCGTCCCCTAGGCGTTTCCAGTCCCCGAAACGTCTCCGGGACGGGTACGGGGGGCAAAAACCTAGGGGACGCGTCCCCGTGTACCCTTGAGAAGATATGAACAAAATCGTGGCTCTCACTTGCTGATAGAGGTGACTGCAAATGTCTGATAAAAAATAAGATTGTGCAAATGTAATCTCCACCTCAAATCGATGAAGTCTCTAGCTCTCCAAACACCATCAAATTGAACCTCCAATATGAATAGCAAAATTTAGCCCTTGGCCCCAAAATTTAGCTCTAATGAAAAGGCTTATTTGCCCTCTCCAAACTTGCAACCCTTTGGAGGGTATTTCACCACCTCAGTTATGCCAATCAAAGGGAGTTTTCGTTTCCAATGATCAAATATGAAAGTCTGCAGAAACCCTTGGCTCCATAGGTGAAAATATCAAATCAATGTCAAATCTGGATGATGAGAAGTGAGCCCCAAACATCTAATTATACTTTTCCCTCAAGAGGTCGGCCCATCTAGAATATTCTCATATGCCGGCTTCTAGAAGATTATAATATCATATTATAACTTGCACATATAAAACATATTTCATTAATATGATATCAAACATTATATGTTTTCTAACGATATGTTTGCCAACATATGATGTTTTCCAACAATATGTTCTCTAACACAATATGTTAACCAACATCCAAGACATCAAAAGAAATGATTATCCAATGCATCCAATGAGCCAACCAACTCCTAGGTAACTACCGAGAGAACCCTCTAACCATGCCCAATTAACCTATGAGGGCCACTGATAGGCTAATCCAACCACAAGCAACATCAGGCTAAAATAGGGGACATTACAATCCCCCCTCTCTGAAATTGCTTGTCGCCAAGCAATCTTGGCTGCAAACACAACTCTCTCCCACCTGGATCCCAAGGGAAGATCTATGCAATGTCCCTGTCATCATCAAATAGCTCCTGTAACACTAGCACAACGAATTGAATGTGCTGAACCAACTCAATCTCAGCAAGTGTCGTAGGAATATAAGCCTCAAAAGGAAGCAAGTCAAGAGATTGACTATACTTGCTTCCAATCTTTGTGCAAGGTAAGCTATCATACAAATTGTCCATCACATGCACCACCGAATTGTGCATCTGAAATAAGTCAATGTACATGAGGATCAAATGTCAAGCTATATGCACTCCTCACCATGTACAACTCCGAAATCTGTTTTGTGAGTCCTGTTTGAAATTCCGATGCACTGGAATGATCCCAAATGCTACCATCAATGCTTGACTCAAGGCTGGAATTAGGAGAGTGATCATGATCAAACTCAAAAAGTGGATTATCTAATGACCATGCAACATCAAGCTCTAACAATGGATTGTCAATGATCTCTCGTTCCTGCTGAACCACCTTCTTCTTTCTCTTTTTGGCCATGCTCCCACAAAAAGATATAGAATGTAATCTCCCATCTGCAATTGCCCCTCAACACATATTTCTCGCTATGAACCTCAAATTTCATCTCCATCTTAGGTACGTTGAGGGTTTAGAATTGAGACACAGAGACAATGAGATTAGGCTCATTGTTTCCCTTTGCATTAGTCAGATTATAAGGATCATAGCTCCTCGGGTTCCCTATGATGTTGGCACAATGAGGGAAGTATTGCAGTTGATTGTTGATAGTTTTGTTGGGATAGGTGATATCAGCAGTTCAACTTTTGGAAGGAAGATCAAAATCCTTGAGTTGATGGCATTGGTGAGAATGTGCATTGTGACGATCGATTATGGTCGTAATGATCTTGCTTTGCGGATTATCCATCTCTTCTTGGATTCTATCAGTGAGAGGCATAACAAATCTGTAATGTCCCCTTCTAGTTGACATTGACATATCGGCAGGATTAGCCTATTAGTGGCTCTCGTAGGCTAATGAGGAATGGTGAGAGAGTCATCTAGCAATCATTTGGTGATTATTTTGGCTCATTATTTGATTGGATTGTGGTTTTCCATTTTATATGATTATTATTTCTATTTATGGAAACCTTATGTTATAATTTGATGTTGAGATGCACTTTATTAAGTATATTATATTTTCATATTTTATAAAGTGCAAATAATTAAAATATATATTGGAATCTTCTAGAAGTCAAAATATAATATTATTCTATTTGGGCCGACTTCTACATGAAATGCATAAATAGACATTTAGGTTTCATTCTTCACCATCCAGATTTGTTGTTGATGATTGGTGATTTCTTCTTGAGCATTTGTGGAGCCAAGTGGTCTGCAGATAATCAATTTATCTTTGGGAATGAAAACTCCCATTGATTGCATAATTGAGGGAGTGAAATATCTCTTGGAAGGGTTGTAGATTTGGAGGTGATATTCAGTCACTTCAATTGGTGCGAACTTGTGGCTAAAAGCCAATTTTGCATAATTCGATTTGGGCTCACATTGGTGATCATTTTTTGAGCTAGGAGACATAATCGATTTTCATATAGGAGTGCAGATTACATTAGCATTGATCATATCAGCATACAGACCTTGTTATTAGCAATCATTATTCTCTTGGAGGAGCCAAGATTTTGCTTGGAACCAACTCATCTTGGTTCGATTTTGTCTTCCACCTTGGGCGCACTACATAGGAGGGTTGTAGGGCTGCTTCAGACTTCTGCATTGGGCATTTGAGGCCATCACTCTTTGGGATATTGCTTGCATCTTCATTGGAGACTCAAGGCGACTTCAAGCAACAGGTTCCTTTGTTCATTTCATGTTATTTCATGACATTTAGATGCATTTTAGAAGGCACTGCTGTAGGTGAAAGTTCATATCAGATTCAAGAATTCTATCATATGTATGTAAGCCAAGAGTCTTGGCATTTCATCTCCTCGACATTATAAGAAGATTGCATTATCAGTAATATATTTAAAGTTGGGAGTTCTCTATTTGAATCTAGTTCATTTGAAAGGTGTAAGAGGATGTATGTCAACTGTTTGACATAATGTCTAAGGGCTGTAGCTGCATATTTAGCTCATGAAACTTCATCTATTGCATTTGAAAATACAAAAAGAAATCTGCATTGCATCTAGGAACTTGTTTAATCATCATAGAAGTCTTTTGCAAGTAGTATATGCATTGGATATCATTGGAAAAACATTTATATCAGACTGAAACACCCAGACCAGCAAGTTACAAGATTGCATGTGAATTGTTTGACAAAATTACAAGCTGCAAATTAAGGGAAAATTGTGATCAGTTTGAGCAAGGCTCATTACAAATCTATCCAGGACTACATGAGGGCTATCATTGTTTCAGTTATTAATGACAGTGATGACATCTCTCATCCTATCTTAACCTTACTTCTAGCTGTTCGTAAGCAAGAACAGGTGTTTGTTTCAACTGCAAGTGATTTGATGCATAGTGTCTTCGAACAATGTGAGGGTAAGATAAGGCCCTACTTGTTCATTGAGGAGTAGGTGCAAGAAAAGAGGGTAAGATTAGAAGTGGATTAAGATGAGAAGGGCTAACATCTTGATTATAGTTTTGTAGAAGCTTTTGATGTTACTTTCAGCGAGCGCTCAAGAAGTTGTTATCAACCCTAATAACAATTCTGATTTTTATTACAGCAGTCATTCTTTCGAGCGTAACCATGATTAAAATATTATGGCACATGGGGAGAATGTTGTAGAAGGGACTTCTAATGTTCGCACACAAGCTATGAGTGTGAAACACGAGGAATACATGGAGAATACAAGCCATAACAGTTTTGATTTTTGTGACAGTAGTCTGATATCTTTGCATCACCATGAGATAGCCGCCATTACATGAGAATGATGGTTGTGAGGGGTTGTCTAATGTTGATACTCAAGCTGTGGGTATTAATGATGTATTATGTGTTGTGGATTCATGTCACAACAAGATTGATTTTACAGATGAGACCCTGGAAAATGAGTGTAAAACAAAAGAATTGCTTAATGGTGATAATGATTCAACCTCTTAGCATAGTGCAGATTACAAACCAGAAAATTTGTATGGGAGTGATAAGTTTTAGGGTTTTCATCATTTGACAGGGCAATTGAAGGAGAACGAAGGTATGATTGCTTCATCCTTGGAACACTTTGATGTTGTTCAGCAATTGGTGGCACTCTATTGCTGGACTCTAGGTATATATGTGCACTCTAATGGTGGACTTTCCCTTGTAGAGCTATAGGCACTTAGAGATGTAGTTGGGGTAATGAAGAATAATTGCCTACAACTATTATCTAATAGAGATCATCTTCTCATGCTCGATGGTATCTATTATGATGCTCTAAAGGGAAAGGGAGAGGAGGTCGATGAGCTCACTTGTGAGCTTGAGGTCACCGTGGACTCTTTGAAGAGCGTTCAAACAACCCTTGAAGAGTCAAAGTTACGGATAGATGAACTTACCGTGGAGTTGAGCTTAGCGCAATCTTCAACACCAATAGATACAGTTCCAATATCTTTGATAGTTACTAGTGATGAGCATACACCCATGGGTAGTGGTAAGGAACACATTGAGGATGTGGCTACATCCATTTCAATTACAGGTGCAGGTGCCAAAGATGGGATGAGTACTCTGGATGAGTTTAGTAGAGAATCATATGTTGCATTAGGTGTCTTTGAGGATAGTCCCATTTCAGGTGATGTAAAGTTGATTATTGATAGCTCTTGTGGTGAAGTAGTGGTTTCTCTAGAGAGTTGTGTGATAGATCACTATGTGGCTCCATCTTCTTCACAAGAGGTATGCAGAGTATCATCTAGTTGGGAGTTCGGTTCTCATGTTGATTTGTTTCCCTCTTTTGGAAGCAAATCAGAGATTACATCCCATGCAACTGATTTTGATCGACAACTTATTGAGCCATAGAGATGGAGAGATCAGCTGAACGTAACAAGAGAGAAGGTTGATTCAACCTTATCTCATTTTGATTGCACTCATAAGTATGTTGAGTACCTTCTTTGGATAGTAGAGTTTGAGGAGAGATGGTATGGGGTCTTGGATGGTACTCACATTTGTGACTTGCGGATTATTAGGAGTTCTTTGGAGGAGATAAAATCATAATATCTCCAATTTTTCTTGATAGAGAGTATGCTATTGGGTACGTAGAGAGGGTTGGCAGAGCATCTACCCAATTAGCCATTCAGGATTAGAGGCGTGAGCCATTTTCTGATTCGAGTGATGAGGAGTGTGTTTCTTATGACTATGACAATCAAACATTGACACAGGAAGGTGCTTTTTATCTTGACTGTATAGTGAGGAGTGCTCATCACTTCTCCTTTAGTCCGCACACAAATGACTTGATGATGAGCAAGTGTGGATTGGCTCGGGATTTATATCATCCATTGTGGGATGAAGAGTTACCATCTATAGGAGATGGAACTAGAGACTATAGGTGCACCATGCCCTACTCAGTTGTTTCTAGGGGATTGCTTGCAGGATCGGAGATCAGATTTCCATCATGCATATATGTATCTAACAGAGTTTGCTACTTCTTGGTCTCAAGAATTTCCATTGGAGACATGGTTTCAGGGAGTTTATGGTGTCAGTAGGCTTGATGGCTTGGGTAGTTCATTCTGCAGTGATGGGGGAGAGTTATGTCATTTCCTCGCATTGAGAGAACAGTATAGAGATGATTCTCCATCATTCTATGTTCTTGTTGGCATCATTTGTTTTCCCTTTGGTCGGACTTGCAGTCTTGGTGGTGTTGTTCCGCTTCATATTGGTAACCCAGGAGGAGCAAGTACATATCTTCCAGCACATATGAGGGTTAGTTGTCACATCCATAGGAGGTTTGTAGAGGTGGGAGAGAGTTCTTGTGATGCAAACATGCTGAGATACTCTTATCTCTTCAAGATTGTTGGGTGTGAGGTTTGAATGTGTTGGGATCCAGGAGGCGAAAGGTTTGACACTGTAGTTCAAATGGATCCCGATGTGTTGCTTCACCACTCTTAGTATGGTGAAGTTGATATCAAAATAGTGTAGTAGACGTTAGAGGGTGATATGCATGGCAGACTTCCATTCTAGGTTTGGGATCCAGGGATATTTTGCACTGTTTTTATGATTGGTAGATTGTCCTACATTGGGGTAGTTAGTTGTGCTGTTGTTGAGCATAGTTTGATTGCTACCCAATGGATACAGTGGATATATTGTTGGACACTCTACAATTCGCTATGGGATCCTTCTTGTGCATTAGGTTTCGAATCAAGGTTGCTGATGAGTATTACAGTGTGTACATTGTGTGGGTTGCATACAATTTCACCTTTGATCCATATGTACATGAGCTGATTTCGATGCACAAATCTTGTGTGCATGTGTTGGACAGTTGGTGTGATGTTTACCCTCACACAGTTGTGCTTATGCTAGTGCTGCTAGAGTTGTTTGGCGATATGTGGGTCATTCTACAATTCTTCCTTTGGACCTCTAGTGGAGTGGTGTTTTTTGTTTAGTTGAGATTGCTTGAGGACAAGCAATTTTTGGGAGGGCAGATTGTAATGTCCTCTTTTTGAGTGAGCATCAGAGTTTGGTGGTTTAGCCTATCATTGGGTCCTCATAGGCTAATCAGGGTGATTAGAGGGCCTAGTGTTGGAGTGTGCTAGTTCTCCAATTGGTAGTTGGCAGTGTTTTCATCTCTTGATCTTTGGCGAATTCAGAGGTTATGTTTTTCAGGGTGTTTTGGCAATGTTTTGATATACTTACTATTTATAGTAAGTCAGTGTGTGGATAGAGGCCAACCTTACTATTTTTAGTAAGGCACCTTGGTGAGCAGAGAATGTCGTGGGCTACCTCCTAGCATAGACAAAATTGATAAATGAGGTTTATTAATGGAGTTAAGAAATTTAATTATTATTAAAGTTATACTTTAATAATAATTAATTATTTATAAGTGACTATTATAATAAAGTCAAAATATAAAGTGCACATCATTTAAATATTTTATTGACTTTATTATAAGGGTTGTTTAATGATTATAAAGTGAATTATAAAAAGTGCATTTAAGTCAAAATATTAAAGTGCATATTGGGCGCCCACTTGGAGACTATTATAAAGTGTTATTAAAGACAAATCTATTTAATGATATTTTAATATTTTAAATGCCTCATGGAGATTGACCTCTTTTGGGAGAGTATATAAGGGCATCAAAAGCAAATAGAATTCATTCTTGTTTATTCTCTCAACTTTGGCTTTGTTCTTTGAATTTGGAGGTGGAAACTAGGGTTTTCAGCTGCAATGATCTTGGAGAGCATAGCTACTTCTTGAATCGAGCTTTCTGAGTGTGTGAAAGATTATTTGAGGTTTGCTAGTTGGTGGCTTTATCTTAGAAGTCACATTGGGCTCAATTGGAGAGTTTTTCATTAGATTATTCAAGGGTTTGAAGATCAATCATTTGCAGATTAGAAGAATTGAAGATAAATATTATAGTATATCATTGTTGCTGATTGTGCTTTCTCTTCTTTGGCTCATGGGAGTTTTAGTGTGCATCAGCTGAAGAGATTTATTAAAGGTGGTGAATAGCAATACCTATTTAGGGACATTACAATTGTTGATCTCTGGTTTGCTGGGCTGTACCAGTCACTAAGTGCTAGGTCGTTCCAACTATATGCTGGACGTGTGAGATCTTAGGCAGAAATGCCTATCTATTAGCATCATTTCATCTTCACAGAGGGGCGGCTAAATCACCGTTATCAACCAGCAGCAATTGAAGGTGGAGAATTTATTATTTTATGCCAAGCGTCCTTATATGAGGGTTTTTTGATTTGCTGATATACTTTTTCCAGAAATTGGCATCTTGCATTTCTTGGCTTTGGGTATGAGTTGTATTGTATTTACAATGGAAATTTAAGTCTGATTTGAATATAGAAATACATTGTAACTGCTAAGCATTGTTAAATCGGATTTGAAACCTCTCAACATTGATTTGTAGTATCACTTTATTTGTATTTGTATGCATTGTTTATTTGCATTTTCTTGGCAATATATCATTTGAAAATCAAAACAAAACAAAACGTAGTGAGAAGAAGCATATTACACAAGGCAGAAACTCAATTAGCAAGTGTCCACCTAGGGCTGGACAATTCATTTTCACATTCGAAGAATTTGAAATTCATGACAACCCTATGTTTGGAGAACTAGGGGGCGGTTTACCAAAACCATTGATAATGGAGGTTGTCCATTTTTCCATTAATGGTCGGAAGAAGACACTGTTGTGGTAAGACATCAAGGCGTCATAAAATCACGATGTAGCCATGATGATGAGATGGTTGCTTATGGGATAGCAAGTTATATTGGTGTGGGGGATATGGAAAATTCAAATTTGTCTCAAAGGCGGGAGATTGTCCCAAGAATCAGGTTCGAAGAAACAACCAAAATTTCTCTTGACACTATCAAGTGGGGTTTTCTTTATCAGGAAGTAGTTTACAATGAGAGGTGGTTATTTGGAAGCATTGAGGTCGGCGGATATTTCTATAGCGTCCATGCTTACATAATCTCGATCTTCAGTAGTGTAATGATTTGGCTAAATTTTTTGAAATTTTTTGATAGCAATTACAATGCAACATGCACCCGTTAAGGTTAGCTCTAAAACCAAAACGATGCAGAAAGCAACTCTAACCAAGAATGTGCATCAGGATCCCCAAAGTTGGGCAAGGTAGTAGCATATGGTCAAAGGATTTTGAACTGAAAGTAACTCTAACCAAGAATGTGCCCTAAGACCCAATGTGGGAGGAGGGGTGAGCATATGGTTAGAGGATCCCTATGAGCTAGTTGATCAGAAAGTAACTCTAACCAAGAATGTGCCCTAAAACCCAATGTGGGAGGAGGGGCGAGCATATGGTCAGAGGATCCATGAATTTGGCGACGGCTTAGCCGATCAGCAACATGATGTACAGTGCATTACATAAAGTAAATAGGTGGCAAGCTAGCCTCTTCCACTTATTCAGCGGTTAGTACAAGAAAGTATGTAAAGAAAAGAAGTGAGAATGCTGACAGTACTACTGTTTAGCTTACAATGAGATAGAATGCCTGCCAAGAACACAAGATTAGGAATTTTTCAATGTTGCAATAATGCTTGACAACTTTCCAATGCTCCCTAGACCCTTAGACTCAATTTCTCACTCTACTAATGAATTCCCACAATCTGATATAATTGATTATTGATTGGAAATGCATAGACCAGCAACTTAACGCTCACTGAAATGCTCACAACTCACTCCACACTCACCCAAAATGCATGGAACAAAGTGCACAAGACCCAAGGATGGCGCCCCCTATTCCAATGATGAAAACCCAACTCTCAGCCCTTAATCTTTTCTTGCATAACTCCCAATGCAGCTTGAAATGGTAAGGCTCTCAAGGAGGGTGACTTGCTTCCTAAAATTTCAAATCTTGTCAATAAAATCTACAAATAATCACAAAAAGTCGCCCCTAGCAAAGACACACATTGATGCAATACCCAGAATGAAAATGTTTTTATTTTTTGAATTTATGAATGAAACTTACAATCAGCTACTCAAATCAACAACTCCAAAACTTGACTAGAATGCAAGAAAACTGAACTACATGATGCTAGAAACTCAAATACAATGCTAAACAGCCCAACTACAATCTATTTCCCAACTAGTTGCTATCTTTCAAGCAAGAATCTGAGCCAAGTGCTAAGAGGTATGCTTTCCTCGAAGCTTTGCTTGAAAACAATCCAACAACATAATGGTATGGTAGACAAGAGATGAAGAAATGAAGAGCAGAGGTCTTCTTTTATAGACTTGAGAGGAATCTTCTAGAAGCTTCAAGAAAGGCGCCCATTTTCAAATTTGAATTTACCTCCTTTCCCTCAAAAAGTGGCATCCCTTTTTCATAAGGCAAACTTTTAACTTCTATTTAAAAATAATCTTCTCACACCAAGTTGGCATCCCACTTCTCAAGCATGATTTTTGACCTTAGGAAATATTAAATTACCTCTAGATGAGTCATCCACCCTTGAAGTCCCCCTTTCAGAACAACTTTAAGTCATAAAGCTAGGCCAAGGGGTTATAACATTAAAATATAACATTATTTTAGTTAAATTAACTTATCTCTCCAGAAAATGTATCAAAAGGCGAAAAATCACAATACCAATTGAACTGGCTAAAGAAGAGAGCCAACTGCACTGAAGCCAACAAGACCACTGCTAGAAATGGAATTTACTAAAACTAGCAAATTCCTGAAGATGCTTGGATTACCATGCATGTCATACCACTGTGAAGCTCTCTGAAAACCCAGAAAGAATCCACAATCCAAACTCCAAACTTCAAGTAACAACCCCCTCAAAAATAGGAAACCCTAATGTTTGCCCTCCGAGTAGCCTACGGGTCTCCAAAATACGCCAATGGTCAATTGAATTGATCACTGTTGAGAAGGGGACATTACAAGTAGGTTCATGAGCATTTCCCACAATTAGAATTTTCACAGTCAAAATGGCTCTTCAAGTGGGTGAATGATCTTTTCCTGATGCACACAGTGAAAAAACTTGACAATGAGTTGTATATACAGTTTTTAGTAGATGGCAGATTGGGCTGATTGCTTTATCCAATTCCCACATTCTCCTACATATGTGTATATGGCTTCTCAGGTGATTTAGCCATGCTACCTTGATATCCATCGGATAAGGTTGTATTTATGGAGTTCTTAAGGCAAGTACATGAGGTGCACACCTTTTTGCGTAACAGACGCAAGACTGTTGTCAGTTTCCCTTTTGAGATGGGTATATATAGGTGCAAATCAGCAGCTGACGCTAAGTTGATGAGCAATTAAATGTCAAAGCTTAATCTCAAGTTCCTTATACAAAGGCGTTCATATGACCCTTGGGATCTCTTGGCAGCTCGTCTTGGTCATAATATTTCACATAAACCCACAATGGAATACTTTTGGGTTAATTGTGAAGATGAGTTTGAAGTGCACAAGCATGGTTATAGTGGATTCACTCTTCCTCATATTGCTGATTTCTTGTCAGAAGATGTGGAGGGTTTATCAGATGATGATGGAGAAGTCCTACTTCCCACCTATGCTAGAGATTAGGTTGATTAGCAACCACTTTGACCAATTGTGTAATGTCCCCATTTTTGGCACTGCACTTCTCAGTGATTGATGGCCTATCCCTGGGGTGCTGTCGGCTAGTCAGAGGCAGAATTAGGGTTTCCGACAGTTTGGTGGGTTTTCATGAAGATTCAGGGTTTTGCTTGTTGGAGTTTGGGTGTTTGGATTTTGGATTCCTTCTGGGTTTTCAGAGGACTTCGAAGAGGTATGACTTGCAACCGTGTCGGGCAACCTTTTCGAACTTACTATTTTTAGTAAGTTATGACAGCTATAGCCTGGAGTTTGGAATTTTGGATTGCGGATTCTTTCTGGGTTTTCAGAGAGCTTTGCAATGGTGGCGCATGCATTGCATTCCGAACAACTTCTTGAATTTACTATTTTTAGTAAATTCTATACTTAGCAGTGGTCCAGTTAGCACCAGTTCGGTCAACTTTCATTTTCTGGCAATTCATTGGGTAATTATGATTTTTGGCTTAAGGGGTTCATCTTGGAGAGATAAGTCATTTAAAATCAATAATGTTTTATTTTATAAAATAACCCCTTGCCCTAGTAATATGACTTTAAGTTGTTTTAAAGAAGGGGACCTTGAGGGTTATTTTCTCATGGACATACTACGAATTTTTCTAAAAGTCTAAATGCTCAAGTGAAGTTGGACGCCTTTTTTATGAAGAGTTGATTTTAAATAAAGTCAAATTTAGCCTTGGAAAAGGGGGTCGCCCAAACTTGGAGGGAAAAGAAGTCAAATTCAAATATGGAATTAGGGCGCATCTTCTAGAAGTTTCTGGAGAGCCTTCTCAAGTCTATATAAGGAGGCAGTTGCTCTTCATTTCTCATCTTCTGTCTACCATATTGTTATGCTGTTGGATTACTTCCAGGCAAGGAGCTTCGAGGAATGCATACCTCCTAGCAAGGGTCAGACTTCGTGTTTGAAAGACAACACCTAGCTGATATTGAGATTGCTTCTCACTCAGAGAATGCAAATGGAGCTTACTCAAGAGATTTTCTGATGTTTTTACAGTTTTTGTATTGCTGGTTGTAGTCACTGCTGAAAGTCATTTATGCTCATAAGTCATTGCACGATTTTTGTTTGGTTCTGGGCACTTTACATATGTCTTTCTCACCCTAGGGCGCCCCTCTCTGGTGAGTTTCAGATTTTATATGCAAGTATTGGATTTTATCTTGTCAAATCACCCTTTTTGAGGGTTTCTACATTGCTGAGTTGTATTGGGATTTGTGCAAAAATAAATAACATCCGTTTGCTGAAGTTTCACTGCTCTATCTTGGTCGCCATCATCTTAGGGTCATTATGCATCAAATTTGAAGTCATTTGGTGAGGTATTGTGAGTTGTGTGAGCAATTTAGTGAGTTAAGGAGTTGCTGTTTATGCATTTTCAGTCTATGTTCAGTCATATCAGACTTGAGAAAGTTTAGTAGTTGAGTGAGAAGTTGATGTTAAAAGGTTTTGAGAGTATTGGAGAGGTTTGTTAAATTGTTGCAGCATTGGAAGCTTCTAATCTTGTGATTCTGGCAGGTTCTCTAATACATTGTAAGCTGAACAGTAGTACTGTCAACCCTTCTCAATTCTTCTCTTTGAATTTCTTGTATTTCCCACTGAATAAGTGGAAGAGGCTGGCTTGCCGCCTATTTACCTTCAGTTATTAAGTTTAGGGACCCTCTGACCATATGCTCGCCATCACTCGGTGCCATTCTTGGTTAGGGTTACTTCAGTTAATCATGCATTGATCCTTTGACCATATGCTTGTCTGCACAGGCGCATTCTTGGTTAGAGTTTCCTTACAGTTTGCATTTGCATTAGATCCTCTGACCAATGCTCACACCTTGCCCACATTGGGATCCTGGTGTACATTTTGGTTAGAGTTACTTTCCGCATCGTTTTGGTTTAGAGCTAACCTTAACGGGTGCGTGTTGATTGTAATTACATTGTGAAAAAACAAAAAAAAAATTGGTCCGGTTCATCACAAATTGATTGGTATGCCAAAGAGAGCATCTCAATCGAGGAAAGAACAAGTTGGGTTGTCAAGAACAACAGACTATTCTTGGGTGGCAAGATCACACGAAAGTTAGTCCTTCCAAGAACAGAGTTGCCAGTAGTTCATTCATCACTACTTACCTCTTCTAGGTGGTAACCCAGAGTTAAAGCAATGAGAAATCCTCTTGAAGGAACCAAGGGTAGCATAATGTCAGGACATGTGAAGGAAAAGATGAAGGTCCCTGATGTAAATCAACAAGAACAAGTGGATGTAGCCGAAGATACAGTTGAATCAGTACCAAAAGTTGAAGCGGAGTCTCCTATTCTTCCATCATCACTGTAGCCTTCTCTAATTCACATTGATTTGGGGCTTGATTCACCAGTCTGTCACATCTCAACACCAAATCATTCATTAGGAGCTGATGAGACTAGAGTCAATGCTCCCAGTGAAGTTAGTAAAGACTCTTCATCATGGCTTGAGAACCTCCTGGGCAGGAAGAGGAGAAAATCGTCTTACCAGTTGGACTTTGCAAAGTTTGACAATATCTACCAGGACACATCAGAAAAGAAACTTAAGAAGCAAGTCCACATGGAGAAGAATGTTGACAATGAGGTGGTTATTGAGATTGCTACATTGCTGGGAGACAAGAATGCCAATGAGGTTGAGGTTGATGACTTCACATTGGTCAAAGCCAATCTTGGTAGAAGCACATGACAAGCTGATGCAAATCTCTGAGGTTGCAAAAGTTAACTTGAAGGTGAGAGTGCTCAAAGATGGAGAAGACAAGGCAGCTCTCAAGGCTGAAAATCGATAGTTATGGAGGTACATCTCCAACCTACTTCACGGTACTTCACAGGTCAACGCTTTGCTCCCACAGATGTTGGAATCATCTGCAGATCAAAATCAGCTGAGTCAGTTGGTTATTTATGGGAAAAATTTGAGAGATTAGGTAGAGGAATTCGTCACCAGGAGTAGATACATACTTGCAGAGATGTACCAATTGAGGTACAACGCCCATGATCTTCGCTCAATAATTTAGGAGTCAGAGCAAAACATAGTGGAAAGGAAGCCTAAGGAGGAGATCATCATTTCCAACTTCAGGGTGGCGTATGATTCAATCACTACAAAAGAAAATAAGAAGAATCTTTTTACTTGGAGAGAAAAACACATCTTCAAGGTAAAAACCTACGAGGCAATATCTGTAGAAATGATTATATGTAGACAAAAGGTGGCAAGTATTCTCAGGTTCGTAAGAACATTTGTGTCACAAATTCCTTGCCAATTTCAATGTGAAGATGGTGATTACATTGATCTCAGTGAAGTACAGACGGAGTTTCAAAACCTTATCCGTAGTAGTTTTAGTGGTGATCCTGTTGACTACAAGTTGAGTCAAGTTGTAGCAATATCAACGAGATTTGATGATGTAGCTGAAAGGAGAAGTGAGTTTCTAAATCTGATCGCAAATGGTGAAGAGATGTTGCAAAGACAGTACATCGTTGTGAAGAGTATCAGTGCTCTTGATGCAAAGGTAGTTAACACCTTTCTGGAAGACATGATTGCTCAAGTTATCGACGAGTGAATTGTTAGTTGAGGCATGCAACCTTTTCCTCTTTTCATGCATGTCTATGTTTGGAGATATCTATTGTACAGTTGGAGCTTTCTTTAGTTTTAGAGCAGTTAACTGATGTTTTCATTCTAGTTAACTATTAGTTATCTTTGTTTAGACATAGGAATAAATCTTGCATGTTGGCAAGATTGATTGTTAACACAAGGAGGTTTTAGGGTTCTCTACTCTTGTGTTTGTGTATAAATAAGGGCAGCCTTGCCCATTTATTTTTTAACCATGCTTGTGATAACAAAACGTTGAGCTTATTTTGGCCTGCTTCTTTGTTATACAGTATATGTTCAACTTTGTTTCTGTAATTTGGTTTGATCATAAATTGTATGCCTATTGTAGCTACAATCTACTATCCCAGATGTGTGATTACTGTTGGAATTTGAGGAAATAAATCTTATGCCTACCTTGCTTTGATCCACATTCTTAAAGTCTTCCGGTGTTATTGTTTCATGTTTTTCTTTCATAATCTTTATTTCAGCATCCATTTGAAAGTACAATGAGTTTTCAGATGTGTTCTAGAAATAAATTTGTTTAAGCTTTGTGTTTATCAATAATTCCCTGATTACGTCTAACGTCTCTTGCTTTGAATTTACATGAGAAGTTAGAAGTGTCGTTAGTTTAGGCTTAGTTGTAGTTGAAGTTACGAAACCAGAGAAAACCTCTGTTGCAACACAAAGCGTTTTATAACTTTGTGCTCTCAACTGAGATAAAAAGATCAAAAAATTTCTTTTTATGCATAATCAACAAAAGAGGGAGCTTCCCCTCCTAATTTTTAGAGCAGTCTAACTGTGCATAGTTGTTTGTTTCCAATCCGCACTCCAGAGGTGCAAATTGAAACACCAACAACCCCAATCTAAATTGACATGCTCTTCATTTGCATCATTGGAACAAGTCCCACGTTTGCCCTTGTTTTCTGGTGAGCCGCTACACCTGCTTTAGACAACAACTAAACCTAATTTACCTATCAAAACATTGAAAAAAAATCTCATTTTAACATTTGCAAACTTGTGTTGAAAAGTAGCAAGAGAAGATAAATAGTTAAAAGAGGAGAGAATAATAGTTGAAAGAGGAGACTAGGGCATCAAATACACTACGTTAGAGGTAAGTTCCAATAGTTCTTCTACTGTAGAGAGGAATTGGTTGACATATAACTTCATCCAATCAATCATAGGAACAAACTTACCTCTAGACGATTGAAGAAGTTGGTAGTTGTACATAGTGCCTTTGTGGCTTTAAGATTGATAAACCATTGTGTATCATCATATTCCAACTAAATGTTGGGATGTTGATCCTAAAAATGCTATATAGATTTATGAGGAGGAGACACAAGAGGGATTGGTTGGGATTCTATTTCCTAAGGCAGTACCTTATATTGGAAGTGACTCAAGCTCGAGCTTTGATTTTGATACAAACCTACCAGTTGCATCTGCTGAGTAGGGACAGCCATATGTTATCTACGTTTTTGTTATTTTATAGTTGAACCTTGCAGCCTTTGGGTATTTTGTTATAATTCTTATATAATATGTATGCACATTGACAATTAAAGCATTTAAATTTTCTTAATTTGTTGGTCAATTCTCATTTGAAATCTCAATCCAAGTCTAATGTTATGTATTAAGATTTTATGATGTCTATGATGAATGCTTTTTCAATGTTATGATATGAATATTTGAAATTTCTCAATATTTGAAAAAATTTCCATATTTTTTAATATTGACTTTATGATTAATTAAAATCACATAATATATAAAGTCATCAACACCATTAATGATATCCTCCAATAAAATAATATAATAAACCCCTTGAGTGTGGTGCCCCTCATAATTTTTTTTAAATATTGACCTCATGATTATAAAAAGCCATATATTATTGTTGTACCCAAAATAAATTTTTGGCATTTTGTATAAATTGAGCTAAATCTTGTTAAAATGCCATATAAAGTTTGTTTTAGGTCAAACTAATCATAGGATCTTGGTGGGTTTCTGTCAAGGAACACGTGCAAAATTTTGAAAATTTGAAAATTAGGGTTTTACGCACCTATTTTCAGGGAAACCCCCGAAAATAGGACCTTCCCATAAATGATTGAAAATGATTTTGATAGGATTAAAAGGCTTCACGATCACATTGGTCAAGTCAGAATTATCAAAAGGCATGTTTTACTCTAGTGGGTCTATTTCTATTTTTCAAGAACAAAGTTAGGAGCTCCGCAGCCATTAATGGCAGATTGGCTAGTACCAGGCGCTGAAAATTAAGCTTCAAAAGCTTCAACGACGCAACTATGGTGGAAAAGGTCTAAAATGATGCTGTTTGATGAAGGAGATTCCCGAAACCCAAAAAGGTCAACATTTGACTAACTCTGGAAACGTTACGAAGGAGAAACGAGTTCACATGTTGAAAAGAGCCTTTTTCAAGCAGGGGTGCCCATGATCTTTAGAGGTCAAATACAGTCTGTTAGATCATTCAAGGTAGTCATCCTCGGGGTTTGCTTGTTGGCTCGACAACAAAACAAACATCTAGATCATCTGATGAGTCGATCATAAGCAATTGCTGATGAAGTGAAAAGAGGCAGTTGAAGAAATATTAGGAAATGACTGTAAAAGGTGAAGATCAAAGAGAAAAGAGCCTTTTCAAAAGAAAGACACCCTCCCTTTTGGACCTCTAGATGCTGACAAATGATCAAAGGCTTCCCAGGATAACCTTCTCAGCCTAGGTAGATCTCAACGACGAAACTGAAAGCACAGGCATGTGACGAGGCAGTCAACAGATAATCAGAATCAAAGTAGGCAGTTTTTCAGATGAAGATAACCATGTTGAATGACAAAAGCGTCCTTTTCAATGAGGGGTGCCCTTGAATAAAGGAACCCTAAAATGACTTTCAAGTTTTTTGACTTCAGTCATCTTCGGCGAAACGGAGTTGGATACCTGACAAGATATCAAACAAGAACATCTGATTCTCCGACCAACGAGAAATCCAGATCAAAGCACGAGAGGTTATTTCAAAAGGCTGAAGAATGAAGATTGAAAATTTACCAAGGCACAAGCAAAAGCGCCCTTTCTTAGAAAAGGCGCCCTTTCTTTTGATGCCCTGAACTCAACTTTTTACCATTATGTCTCCCAGGCACTTCTCTTTAGGATAGATCTAGCTCAGCAGTGAATGTGTCAGCAACATCTCAGGATTGACAGGTCGAGCCAGATTCAGGATCAAACTGAGGTCATTCAAGAGAGAAAATAAAAAAAAAACTTGCAAAACTCAAAAGGGACGCCTAAAAGAAGTCAAAGGTCAAGTTGTTGCCTAAAGTCAAGATATTTTGAGTTAAACTTGGCTAAAACACTCCACGATCAGTGGAAATCACCTTTTTGAACTTCAGATCAAGCCAAAATCACTTTTGATCATGAGTTAGGTCCCCAAACTTGTGGATCTAAGGCTTGAGTCTATGTAATCAAGGTATAGGCATCCCATTTCATTATTTCATTGCAGGTTGATGATCAAGAACAGCCATAAGCTCTCAAGGACACCATTTACAGATCTGGCCAAAGTTTTCATCCGTTCTTCGATATTTCTTGCAGATCTGAAGCAGAAGAAGATTGCTAATCTGATGTTGGATTCAGAGACAGATTTTCTCAGGCAGTCAGATAAAAACTTCCAATCCATCTTTTGTCTACTTCCTCTCTTCTTGTCTTAGGTTTTCTTGCATGTCACACAAAGCAGCAGGCTATATCAGATCTGATCAACTGGGTAGATTCAGCATAATTTTCCAGAGAAACCCATATCGTCAGATTTTCCAGAATCAACAAACTTGCTGCCCCTATTTTTTGGGGTTTTTTCCAAAAAGTTTCAGAATAAAAATTCTGAGGAACTGGGCTTGTTCAGCATTGAAGCACGAACAAAACCCATGTGCCAGACTTTTTCCGAAAAAATACTTCTCGGCAGGGCGCTATTTTCAAGGGTTTGTCAGAAGTTGTCTGAAAACATCCGTGTTTACAGTCAATAGGCGAGTTCTTCATAGAATGACAATTTGGCGTCCTTGGGCTCCAATTGAACAACCAGACCTTGCACCAACAACTCTCCAACCAAATCTTACACACATTGTTGGAGAGCAAACGGACATCATCAACAGTTTGCGGATCTTTATCTTTGAAAAGAATACATCTCTCGCTTAGTGGAGATCCGCAGCAATTACTCTAGACGAAGAAGAAAGAAAGCTTGATCTTGCAGCAGAAAGACCAGTATTACCACCTCCCGCGTGGCAGTAAGCACCTTGGCTTGCCAGCTGCAAAGAGGTCATTCCAAGCACGGAGCCGCCAAAGTTACCAAGAGCAATAGCTTGCGCAAGAAGAGATGTTGTGTCATCATAGCATTGACTATCCAGAAAGGAAAGAAGTCAACACATGGATCAAGGAGCTGTTGACTAGAAATGGTGAAGTGTGAAAAGACACCTAGGAAGGATGTCCTACCTTCTAATTGGCATTTATGATACTTGAAGTTGACTTATGCCTCATTCCAAGTCAACTCAAGAAGGCATTAAATGTAGTTGGAGTTAACTTGATGTCCCTTTCCAAGTTAACTCCATATCCCTTAAATCATGCATTGTCAGATCCCACTGATTAAGGATGTCTAATTGGCTTCCGTGATTTGTGGATCTTAGATCTCCACTAAATGTGGATGTCTATTTTGGAGGGATACTTACATTAAAGTTCACCTTTAGTTTACTTTCAGTCAACTGAAGTAGTTTCCAGTTGACTCTTTGTTTACTTTTAGTTAACTGAAGTAGTCTTCCAGTTAACTGCTTGTTCCCCCTTTTTAGGAATAAATCTTGCTAATTGATTGGCAAGATCTCTTTGTTAACTCAAGGAGATTTTGGGGTTGCCCACTCCTTTGAGTTCTATAAATAAGAGCCTTGGGCTCATTGTTTGTTCAACTTTTACTTGCTATGCAAAATTGCTGCGCCATTGTTGCCAACAACTTTGAAAGCGGATATTTGTTCACTCTTGGATGAGAGTTCATTGGTCGATCGTAATTGTGCTTGATTTCGTGCCTTTGCTTTCCCAACCTTTGTAATTCGTTGATAAAGCTTTGAAGAAGAACATCAGAAGGCGCTTGCATTTTGATCAATCTATTTGAGTTATGTCTACGTCTTCTACCTAATAGCTCGTTGTTTCATTTCCCTCCTTGGATAGGAGTCCCTCCTCCTTGGATATTTGTTATTGACGGTTATTGTTCGTTGTTGTTTAATGTATTGACCTTCAATCTATACTTCGGATAGGAGTTCCTCCTCCTTAGCAAGCTCGTTGGCCAAGACATCGTCAAATTGTTGTTTCTTGTAAACTATTTCCTAGCCCATACCTCGGATAGGAGTCCCTCCTCCTTGGCAGGTCTCAGATCTAGTTTACCGTAAAGAGTGTTTGCTTGTACCAACCTTATCTTGGTGTATACCCGAGAGTTTAGAGCCTCGGTCATATTCTCAGGAGACGGTGAATTCAGGTGATCCAACCAACCCATTCCCACTCCTTTACCCTCATGCGCTGTTTACCTTGAAGGTATTGGATAGATAAAAGCTAGAATAGTCGTAGTTGAGATCTGCAGAAACCAGAGAAAAAGCTTAGCTACGGCGCATTGTGTTTGTGCACCCTTGTGTCCTACCGCTGAAGCATAAAAAGATAGGAACTTTAGTTTACATTTCCCTTCCTTACGCATTGCTCCCAGCAGAGAGGGATTTCTCCTCTTTAAATAACGAAGAAGTGTTGCAAAACATTTGAAATTGCTGAACGTTTACAATCAGCACTCCAGAGGTGCTAATTTAAACGCCAACAATTATAAAGGCCAATTCATTAATGCACTTTATATTTAATTATTATTAAAGTGGGCACTTTAATAATAATCAATTAATTATAACTCCATAAATACTCATCATCAACTGATTCTGCCAACACCATGAGGTTGCTCACCACTCATACTACTCATCTGAATGCCTTACTAAAAATAGTAAGGTTGGCCTCCAACGTTCAAGTGACTTACTAAAAATAGTAAGTGTGTATAAACGGACCCTGAAACACCACAAGAAGGCTAACCCTGAATATGCCCAAGTACAGGAGAAGAAAACACTATAAGATGCCATCTGAAGAACCCATAAATTCCCACAAAAGGTCCTCTAAACACCAACCTTAGCCTACGAGGACCCGATGATGGGCTAATCCATCAAACTCTGACATTGGCTAAAAAGGGGACATTACAATCTGCCCTCCCCGAAATTGCTTGACCTCAAGCAATCTCAACTGAATCCCCTGGGCTGTTGCCCGAATTTCAGGATCCCAAATCATTCTATAGACTTTCCAAGAACATATTCATTGCATCTGTTGGGTAGAGATAAAACCACGCTCAACACCACTATTAGCAACTAACCCAATGTAGAACAATCGACCAAACAAAGAAATCCTTGGATCCCATAACCAAAATGGAAGTCTGCCAAACACATTACCCGTTGACTTCTCCTGTGCCACTCTGGTATAATCTTCACCATGCTGAGAGTGGTGAAGCAAGACATCGAGATCCCATCGAACTGTCATGCCATACCTATCACCACCTTGATCCCAACACTAACAATCATCCCGATTTAAATTTTGTACAAGAATCTCCATGGGATGCAACACAAATCTTTGAAGTAGAGCAGCTACATACTCTACCATAGAACCATCAACATGAGAGGGTTGTATCTCATTAAGTGTGTCATGAATGCTTACACACCAACCCAAATCTCCCTGACCCATATCTCCATCCACATGTGTAGTCATAACATTAGTGGCTGATCCACTAAGCATGTGTTCAACTTTTCCACCCAACATTAGGACTTGAACCTTTAATGGATTCACAGCTAGAAGTAACTCATGAGTCTCACAATGTAAATTAGGTACACAAATAAAATTTTCTGATTCATACCTCTTCTCTTGTTCATGCACATTTGCATATTCTTCTTGCTTTCTAATCTCAAGAGGCTCATCCTTTGTATGCTCAACTCCTACACATTCTTCCCTTGGAAGAATTAGAGATCTAAGGTGTGACTCCCTGTGTTTCTTTGCTTGATCTAGCTGGTTGCAACATTCCTTGATCTCTTGCAAGTGCTGTTTTGCTTGGGGCAGCCAATAACTTTTCCTTCCTAGCTTTTTGTAACCACCCATCACACAAAACTTGTGTCTTGTTCACATCTTCCAAGGTTTGATATACAAAATCAGGATGTTTGTGGCATGAATCCATAACACATAATTCATCTCTAACGCCCAAATCTTGAATACCAACATTAGAAAATGCCGCAAAACCATCATCCTCATGTGAAATGCTTGCTATCTCATGATGATGCAAAGAAATATGATTGCTATTGCAAAAATCAGAATTGTTGTCATAGCTTTGTGTCATGTTTTCAACATCTCCAAGTGGCCGATCCATGTTTGCATTCTCTTCCTCCTTGTGATCAACCTGAAAAATCAAAGTTGTAATATGTGATTCCTCTTGATCCAAACTCCCATATGGCGGAAGTGAGCTTGTGAACATTGTCTCATCTTCTTTAGGACTCCCACATGATGACAGATTTTTTCTTTCCCCATGATCACTT
Source organism: Sequoia sempervirens (assembly GCA_007258455.2). Classification (NCBI taxonomy): domain Eukaryota; kingdom Viridiplantae; phylum Streptophyta; class Pinopsida; order Cupressales; family Cupressaceae; genus Sequoia; species Sequoia sempervirens. The sequence goes on along the minus strand of VDFB02193867.1, from coordinate 785,530,880 downwards.
GTAGGCTGTAAATCACAAACAAGTGACTCTTCTTTCCTTTCTTGTTTGTGTACTTTTGGCTCTTCTTTTGTGATTGACTTTTCTACTTCAAGTTTCTTCATCTTTTTGTCTGTGCGTTGGTGGTTAGGCTCCCGAAATCCTTTGCATGAGAAGCATAGAATTTGTCTTCTCATTTGGTTCTTGCACACTTTAGGAGCTCTTGTAACCTGGTCATTGAGTTTAAATGTAGAACCATCATCATTATCTGATTTGAAGGTTCCATCATATCTGCTCACACTGTGCCCATCAATAGGCACTGAACCATGGGGTGTATCATACTGAAAACTCATCTTGTTTCCTTTTGCAACATCTTTTCTATGACTGAATTTTGCACCTTTAAATGAAGTTTTTTCCTTAAACATCCTCCTAATATACTTAATCAAACCGATCTTTCCAAGACTCAGGGTAACAACATAGTTCATATATCTATTAAAAGAGAACCGTGTTTTAAAATCATCTAGCATTATCTGGTAGTCCTCAAAGAGTTGATTGTCTTCCTGTTCATAACCTTCCTGTATTGTTCTTTTTCCTCTATACTGGTAAAATTATTTGGATTGGTGTTTGCTTTCTTTCCCTTAGCAAACAGAGGGTCTAATTTTTTTGGAAAGTCCTGCAAGACCTCCATCAATTATTCCATGAGTTCTTGTGTAGACTTAATTTTATATCAAACCACCAATCAACTGCAACTGAGATTAGGAACCCAAAAGGATGGCAAAAAAATTGCTTTGATACCACTGAAATATCCCACCCCTGATATGATATTTACCTTTCTGATTTTGGCTATTTTTGTTTTTTTGTTTGTATTGCTGATTGATTTGTTTGTGTTTTGAAAATGTTTTTGAATGCTTTTAAACAGAAATAAAGTGCAGAAAACTGAAGAATTTTCAGCAAATTCATAATCAGGAATTTCATATTTTTCAATACCACAACTAGCTGAAAATTTCTAGAATTTTATTACAATCAAAATATTGAGATTCTCTCGATTATAACAACCCAATTCATAAAATACCATCTAATATCTAAATCCAAGATACCCAAAAAATGTTTGCCACTTTGTCAAGGTGTTGTAATAGAAACCAGCAAACTGGAAGCTTGCAAACATGGACGCCTTCCTCCAAACCCTTAGAATAACATCTTGGAATTGATGCACAATCACTGACCAGCTTAGACGCCAAGAATGGATGAAGATTTGATGCTAAATACTTAGGCATTTCTCTTGATAAGACTCCCACATAATACATATTTTAAATGTATGGTTGGCAAAGAGAAGTATGGCCAGTCTTAATGAAACCCATGTGCCAATAATGAAGGTTGCAAATGGAAAAGAGAATGATCTGAAATGTTTATCGTTCAATCAATTTTGATCTGCAATTCAAACCCTTGAAAATCCTATCTACTCCTATAAGCACAATTGTGAGTCTTGTATGCAGCCACCTGTTGAGCAACCCTTGGGTGGTATTGCACACCTGTAGATCACTTTATTTGGAAGAATTAACGTTCACCAAGGCTTTTATATCAACTCCAAAATGCCACGTCCCCCTTAGGCTTTTAATGCATTTTAATATTTAATCTTCATTTGCTTTTGTTGTCTCCAATAAAATAATATTATTCCCATGTATGGTGTCTCCTTCATTAATTGCATTAATAATGACTATATGATTAATTAAAATCATATAATATACAAAGTCATCAACACCATTAATGCTATCTTGCAATAAGATAATATAATAGACCCCTTAAGTGTGGCACCCCTCATAAATGCTTTTTAAATATTGACCTCATGATTATGAAAATCCATATATTATAAAGGCCAATTCATTAATGAACTTTATATTTAATTATTATTAAAGTTAACACTTTAATAATAATCAATTAATCATAACTCCGTAAATACACATCATCAATTGATTTTTCCAACTCCACGAGGTTGCCCACCACTCATACTGCTCATCCAGATGCCTTACTAAAAATAGTAAGGTTGGTCCCCAATGTCCAAGTGACTTACATGACTTACTAAAAATAGTAAGTGTGTATAAATGGAGCCTGAAACACCCGAAGAAGGCTGTAATGTCCCCTTTTCGATAGCCACCTTGAGGAGTGTTTAGCCTTTATTTATTCCTGAAGGCTAAACAAGAGAAATAAGGGGGTAAGTAATAAATTAATTATTTATTAAGTTATTTCAATAAATTAAAATCATAAGATAACTTTATATTTAATTAATTTAATGAAGTGACTTAAAATAAAATAATATATTATAAAGTCACTTAAGGGAATAAAATAATATTATTTCTAGAAGCTTCTTGGAAGGTATTGAAAAATCTTTATAAGGAGTTGTTGGCCTAGCATTTGAGCATGCTTATGTCTTGGATCATATTCTCATTACCAATTTGGTAAGAAGCTTGAATGCTTTGCATTGCTTGAGGGTGTGAAGACTCTAGAGTATTAGGTTCGGTTGTGAAAAATCAACCCTAGCTGGATATTGTTGAGGAATCCATCTAGGGTTTCTACAGGTGCTTCATTGAAGAATTTTGACAGGTGCAATAGCTGATGTATTATTGCCCTTTTGATGGGAGTTGTGGTTTGATGCAATAGCTGGTTTAGTATTGCCTTGTTGATTTGTAGCAGCTAGTTTATTGTTGCAATTCATTATTTCATTGGAAAGTTGTAGCAGCTGATGTATTGTTGCACTGGAAAAATTATTTCTTGTTGGTTGGATATTGACAAATTTAATGGTCTTGTGACCAAATTTGTGGAGGAAAGATAAAACTGATTTTTGGAAGAAAATATTTGAAGTGTTTTGAGAATCAATTGTAGACATTAAGGGGTCGATTTTTGGAGAGAGACATTGAATTTCTTGATTCTATTTTCAGCCTTTGGAGGATTCGATTTTCAGTTTGAGATCATTCTGTTTCAGTTGCAAGAGGAGGTCAATATCTAAACTAGTGGCATAGTAAAAAGTCGTGGCTCTCTTGGCACTTAGACATGGCACCTTGAGGATGATTGTGGACTGGTTTTTACCAGCGATCTGGGCGCTCAAAATACAGATTTTATTTTTTTATTGATGCAAATAAAAATTCGTCCAAGCTTGGAGAAGAGTCACAGTTCACTAAGGAGGAAAGGCGCTGCTTTTGGAGGTCAAAATATGATGATTGCAGGAGGCATCGATCAAGTTTAAAGTGACTGCATTTATCTCACTGTGGCATCAACATCAGGTTCCTCTATTGCATTTGTATCATATTGTATCGCTGTCTTGTAATGGCATTGTAATTACATTAGTCTCATGATAGCTTCTTGTCATACCAGCAATATTGGCATTGTAATTTTGGTAGTGTTTTAGTGTCAATCATTTCTATCATTGGAAATCAGTCACAGTCATATTTTCCAAAGTTGTAATTAGTTTGGAGAACAATCTATTTGCAATACATTGAAGTTAGGGGATTGCACTTAAAGTGTTTGACAAAATGTTAGTTTGCTGTAGCTACACATTTACATGAAACTCAGCCATGTATTTGCATTGGAAAATTTCAAAAATATCTGCATTGCTTTCCTAGTTGCATTGGTAGTTTTTGGCATTGATAGTAAAGTCTTTTATGCTTCATTTCATCATTCAAGTTAAGAAAAAAAATAAAAAATAGAAAACTAATTACCAGCAGTAATCAGTTTGCAAGACAAGTGTTTGACGAAATTCCTCAAGCACTTAAAAGTGAAAAATCAGGCCAGATTTGGCAAGGCACTATACAAAGGCTAACTCTGAATATGCCCAAGTACTGGAGAAGAAAACACTATAAGCTGCCATTTGAAGAACCCATAAATTCCCACAAAAGGCCCTCTAAACACCAACCTGAGCCTACGAGGATCCGATGTTTGGCTAATCCATCAAACTTTGACACTGGCTAAATCTGCGACATTACACATTAATTGCTATAATCTGATGTAAGGGTGACATATCCTCTTAAGTAGAGTGATATATATGATATATGAGTAATTCTTAAGAGCAGTAATACTCTGTTCCACATCCTTTTGGACATCACAACCTCATCTTGAGTTATTTTGGAGGTGGTTACGTCACTTTTTTATTTAGCCTTCTTCAATTGAAGAGAATAATATTTGATGTTGTATATGTTAGTTTTATGATCAGATTTAATGCACAGAAAATTAATTCAAAATCAGACATAATAACACAACAGATACCCTGGGAAAACCCTCCTCTTGAGGGAGAAAAACCCAACAACAAATATATCTCTTATATATATAATTAATGACAACAAGTCTCTTTACAATGAGGCCACACACAAGGCCAATAAACAGCACTAGCAATGGCTGTAACACACTAATAATCTTCCCTTCAATCTGCACTTGAATAGACTCACAATCTGCTCCTATATGCATTCGTACTACTCTTCTTGAAAAACTCGCACTTAATGGAGAAGGAGATCGAACTTTTTCTTGATGCACAAATGAGAGAAAGTGACCACCTATATATACATGTTGCTTAGAGGGGTCGCACCTTTTCAAGGACAAGGTCGGCCACCATAAAAATAATTACAAATAATAAATAATAATTAAAAAGGAGGTTGGCCATTTAGAGATATGTTGCCATTAAATAATCACAAATAATTAAGGAAGTGTGAAGCCCGAAGCTGCAATAACATCAACACTCCCTCTCAGCTAGGAAGGAATAATTCCTACTGCACAAGACACATCACCTCATCGTGATGCCAACCACAATGGCTACAACCATATGTGGAAAAGAAAAGATATCACCTCATCGTGATATCAAATATCACCTCATCATGATATCAACCATAATGGCTACAACCATGTATGGTATGTACAAGTGTACATCACTTGCGTGATGTCACCTCAACATGACTTTCACCATGGCTCTTCCAGAGGGTGAAAACACAAGTGCAAGAGGAATCATCAATGACTCTCTCACGTGATGTTGTCATGGAGTCACACACATGATATCCACCATGGCTCTCCCAGAGGGTGGAATCAAGGGATTTCACCTCAAACTTCTCTTATAGAGAAGAACTCATTAATCAAGGGATTTCACCTTGAACTTCTCTCATAGAGAAAAACTCATTAATCAAGGGATTCCACCTTGAACTTCTCTCACAGAGAAGAACTCATTAATGAGGATCATTGATACTGAGACTCCTTAGTTAAGGTTGTATTCTCCACCATACCAAGCTTATCTCGAAAGTACACAAACTTTATCCTGGAGAGAGACTTGGTGAGAATGTTTATTGTCTGCTCATCAGTGCTGATATATCTCAACTGTATAACTTTTCCTAATACCATAGTGTTGATATAGTGGTATTTGATTTCAACATGCTTGGTTCTGTCATGAAACATAGGATTGACAGAAAGCTTCACACAGCTCTGGTTATCACAATGAATGATAGTAGGCTCCATTGATTGTCCAAACAATCCTGCAAGGAGCTTACGAAGCCACACTACTTCCCAAGCTGCTATACAAGCTGCAATAGACTCTGCCTCTGCTGTACTCAATGCTACAGATGACTGCTTTCTACTGCACCAGGAAATCATAGCAGATCCCTAACTGAAGCAGCATCCAGAGGTTATCTTACGATCAGTGACACTCCCTGCCCAATCAAAATTAGTATAACCATGTAGTTCCAAGTCCACATCTGAAGAATATCTCAACCCATATCCAACTGTGCCATGCAAGTATCTCTGGATATGCTTCGTTGCAACTAGAAGTATTTTCCTTGGTTCACACTTGAACTTGACAAAATGCACTTACTGCAATCTGGTCTAGTATAGATACATCAACGATCCAATCAACTAACTGTACATAGTAGGATCCACCAGATCTGAACTAACTGCAACCTCCTTAATCTTCTGAAAATTTGTTTCCATAAATCAACATAAAGAACCAAGATCAACTAGATTGCCATCTTCTTCAGGTACAGTTGGCTCCCTCTGAATTTTCAAGCTCTTACATCAACCTTCTGACCTCTTTGTCCAAGATTGATTGCAACACTTGCCTTAGATAAATTTTTTCTAGTGCACACCTTTGGTACTATAGAGAGTTTAGAATAGTCCTCCTTGACCTCATCCCAGATCACACTATTTTGAATAGGTTTGCGGAGCGACCAATGACAAATCCAGAAGACAGTCTTGAGCAATTATGATCTCAACAGCTGAAGGGATCCTTTAAGGGTTTAGCACCTAGCTTTGCAATACAATAATCTTCACTTCTTCTCAGTGAGTTACAAAACTCCCTCTTGATCCCTGCTTCAGAGATTGCAAAGAAGACTTATGGAAGTGAACTCCCTATGGCCACCAACTTAGTCCCATGGTTGCAAGTTGTGACTTCATACTTGATCATTTCTTTGGTCGGCATGACTTCCTCACAAGATGCCTCAAGCTTTTCATCACTAAGCAATCTCTCATCACCTTCTTGCACCTAGAACAGTGAACTGCAAGCATTTTAGAGAGAGAGATTACTAATAGTTTATAATTATCCAAAGAAATATCAAGGCTGGAATCATACAAGGTTTACTATTTCAAGTTATAGCATGAATACATAAGAATTTATGAACAATATTAAACCATGAATAAATAAATCAACACAAAAGAGAAATATATCAAAAGATCAGAATGAAGGGATAAGGAAACTTATCTTTATTGAATTTTAATATAACGCTTTCTTCCATCTTTTACTCCTCTCGAGAGTGCCAAACTCAACACAAAAAAAAAAAAATCTGCACAACTACAGATTTCTTGAATGCATTATGCAGTTAGCATGTAGAACCAACTCTCTCCAAGAGTTCAAGGCTCTATCACAATTCATGCATTAGAGAATTATATCGATGTGACCAACTAATCACCATCGAATTTATAGTTCTCTTTTTATTTCAGAGTTACACTTAGAAATCTTCACAACTAGCATGAAATAACTTGCAATAAATGAAATCTTCAAAGGATCTTATGTTAGTGAACACAATTCAAGAGAAACCACTATCTCTCTTTACTAATTACAAGATCCAACTAAATGATATAACTCAACAAACAAAGAATACTCATCTCTTTAAATATTCTGATGGATGCAAATGCTGGATGCTGCTCTTGCGTACAGATCAACACAAAACCTTCATGGCTTGAACATAGGCCCATGGCTTAGAATACAAATTCCTTAGAATCCTTTTGAGAAGAGAACTGATCCACATCCTCAAATGAAGCATGTTGATTAGGCCTGGTGGGGCAATCCTTTGCATAGTGACCAACCATATCACAACGAAAACATTGGACTTTGGAGAGGTCCCACTTCTTCTTGAATGCGAGAGCACCATCAACTCCTTTATTTCTATTCCTCTTGAAATATCCTTTCTTTCCACCTTTCTCTTTCTTCTTCAAGGATTGAGCAGAAAGAACATGAATGTCTTCATTTGTAGAGCTTCGACCAATACCGCTCGCAACCAACCTAGACTCTTTTTGAATACAATCTGCCCTCAAACGATCAAACTTGGGAAGTTTCGATCTTGCACTGATTCCTTGAATGTAAGACTCCCAAGATGAAGGAAGACCATTAAGGGCAAGCATGGTCAAATCCTTGACATCAACAAAATGACCAATAGAAGAGAGCTAATCTCTCAATTCGAAAATCTTCATGAAGTAAGCGATGACAGATTCTCCTTCCGCCATCTTCACATGATGAAATTGTTGCTTCAATGCAAGTGCACGGCTTGTGTTGTTGATCTCATACATCTCCTCCAAAGACTTAAACATCTCCCTTGCCGTCTTCATCTTAGAGATGATGGGAACAATATGATCCTTCACGGAATCAACTAACATCTTCTTTTCCTTAATATCTTTCTTCTTCCATTGAATCTTCTCTTCCTCATCAGCAGGCTCGGAAACTTTGCTCTCCACGAACTCAGCCAATTCACTTTCTTCCAAGGTGAGCATAATTTTGAATCTCCAAGATGTGAAATTAGATGCTCCCTCAAGTCTATTCTCAAGCTTAAGACCGATCACCATCTTGACGAAGAGATAGAAGTAAACAACGATGAGAAAGAGACTAAGGAGTATCGCTGTAATAACAATCTAATCGAGATCTTCTTCAAACCCACTCTGATACCATGTTAGTTTTACGATCAGATTTAATGCACAGAAAATTAATTCAAAATCAGACACAATAACACAGCAGATACCCTGGGAAAACCCTCCTCTTGAGGGAGAAAAACCCAACAACAAATATATCTCTTATATATATTAGTAATGACAACAAGTCTCTTTACAATGAGGCCACATACAAGGCCAATAAACAGCACTAGCAATGGCTGTAACACACACTAATAATCTGCCCTTCAATCTGCACTTTAATAGACTCACAATCTGCTCATATATGAATTCGCACTACTCTTCTTGAAGAACTCACACTTAATGGAGAAGGAGATCGAACTTTTTCTTGATGTACAAATGAGAGAAAGTGACCTTGTAGATATACATGTTTCTTAGAGGGGTTGCACCTTTTCAAGGACAAGGTCGGCCACCATAAAAATAATTACAAATAATAAATAATAATTACAAAGGAGGTCAGCCATCTTAGAGATATGTTGCCATTAAATAATCACAAATAATTAAGGAAGTATGAAGCCTGAAGCTGCAATAACATCAATAGTATAGGATAATGACGTAGTCAAAGGACTCTTTTAGTTAATTATAACTGATCTTGCATTTATTTGATGCATATTGAGATGTGTATCAATAAATTTCTAAATAGGAGCTTTAGTGCTTGAGGCAATGTTGATGATGTTTATGATTTATTCTTGTAATACATTTAGATTGGAATTATTATATTATGTATGAGTTGTTCTAAACCAACGCTTTATACTTACGTGATGGTGCTAACTGACATTATTAAACTCCAAAAAGAGGTGAGTTGATGATTACATTTGATGAGATTATTATATGATTATTATTCATGTCATGGCATTTTGTCCTTTTAGGGTGAGGATTGTCAAGTTCCTGACTATCAACTATTCCATGTAAATTATAAGAAGCATAATGTATCGTTGTATTTATGTTCTACCTTTGGATTGCAAAATATGGAAATGCTTAAAAAGGTGTCCACTTGAATGTACATCATTTCTATGCTTATCTGAAGTTCAATCCTAATGGCATGGTTAACCTCTTTTGAAACTTGTGTAAAATATTCAATGTTGTAAATATTCAAGGAATTCAAAAGCTAGAGTATTTATATATTTTACCGCCTTAGAAGGATTAAAAAATGCCACCTTGACTAACATTACAATTTTTTTGATACTTACCTAGTGTTATTTTATTACTTATTCTATCCCCTTTCTCTTTTCTGCAGGAAATTTGCAAGTCAGTTCATAACTGGATACTTACCCAGTGTCATTCTACAATTATTTTTGTATTTCATTCCTCCCATAATGATTTTTTTTTCTGCAATTCAAGGGTCTGTTTCTTACAGTGAAAGAAAAAAGAGTGCATGTGCCAAGATGATCTACTTCACGGTTTGGAATCTGTTCTTTGCAAATGTTTTATCAGGATCTGTCATCAGCCAGATCACTGCTATTATTTCCAACCCAAAAGATTTACCGAAGCAACTTGCAAAAGCAGTTCCACGCCAGGTAAGAAATTCCAATAACTTCATAGGTTCTTTATTATTTTGGACACATGCAATACTTAAATTGGTTGAACTGAGGTTTTATATAAGCATTTGCTTACGGTACAAGAAATGAAACAGTGAACTGAGGATTGCTATTTAAGTCGCTTTCAGTAGCTAGAGAAAAGCTGATCCACAAATAGTGTTATATTCAGCATCTTATTCTAATATATTTTCTTAGTTTTATATCTCTAATGTGTCTGCCCATGTGTAATTATGCCTAGAGGTGTTTTACAGTAGCAGCAGGAGTCTCATGTCGTGACTGTGTACATAAATACTTCTAAGTCAAATTTGATGGCTGTTTACATGTCAAATAATTAATAATTAGTAATAAACATAATATTAATGATGTTATTTAATAATAAACATAATATTAGTGATGCCTTATTAAATAAGAAACAATCAAATAAAAATGGAGCAAAAAGAATAAAATATATCGAGATTATTGCATTTGAATTGTTTTTCATTTAACTGTTTTATAATTGTTTGCATGTGTTGTATTATTTGTTTTATTATAATAGAAAAATAATAAAACTCTTGAAATTAAAGTTAAACTAGATAATTTGTTAAAATAATTAAAAAAAAATAGTTCTTGATTAAATGTTAAAATAAATTTGATCTCTGTCTTTTCTTATCTACGTACTTACCATTTTATGTGTTCATGAATCTATTTCATAGTTTAGATAGATATTAAAATTGATATTTATATAGAAAATAAAATAGCTCTTGAAGTAAAAGTAAAAGTAAATAATTTGTTTTCATAACATTAATAAAAATTGCGCACGCTTTCTATGATTTATTGCATTACTATTGAAAATAGCTCTTCAATTCAAATAAATTCTTTGTCAAAAATAAATAGCTTTAAATGTTAAAATAATTAATATCTTTATGCCTTTTCTCATCTATTGCTTATTCATATGTCCATGCATGTATGTTGTAGTTGATATCTCTTACCATCTTTTAGATAGAACTATTTAAGATAATATCTGTACTAGTTTGTTATAGTTGTCTCGTCCATTTTTAGATGCCATAGATGGAATACACGAGGCAGTAGAGGAAAATATTTAAAAGTCACAAAATGTGAAATAAATTTGATCAGGATATATACATGAGAGACCATACATGCGAAAAAGAGAGAACTTTGGCCTTTAGAGATGATACATGACATATGAGTGCATGAGTCAGTGTTTTGGGTAGGCAACACTAGGAATTTTCAAATTGAGAAGTGTTTCTTTGTTGTTTCATTTGTAATATTTTGCCAATTAAATGGTTGGAATCATAAACTTATCCATAAGACTTGGGACTGGAATTTTCTCAAGAGGAATATTGCATTCTTGTTGAAAGTAGCAGATGGTCTTGCCTGTAACAGAGGTAGAAATCCAATTACCAATCAAAGCTGCAAGAAGAAACAGGCCGGGCAGAGTAAAGGCAAAGTAAAACCACCAAGCTTCTTACAAATGATGGAATTCCAAGAAAAAATAATACAATGTTACTTTAAACCAGGACCTTTGCAGCATGGTATGATTGAGAATTTGAGAGAGTCATTTGGGATGTCAAACATATAAAAAGTTCATGCATCCTATCTGTTGCTTTTAGCACTTTAATTTGATATATTTATATGCACTGTCACACTCTCCTGTAATTTGCATTGGAGAATACATGCATTCATGTTCGCAAGTATTGGAATCAATGCAAATCATCTTGAAAACACAGATATATAGAGTCAATAATATATATGGAATTTTCTAATTTTCTGTATTTTCTGATGCAGGCAACTTTCTTCATCACTTATATTTTGACATCTGGATGGGCAAGTTTATCATCAGAACTTCTACAACTATTTTCATTGATATTGAATATTCATACACTATGTACCTCTAAGAGTACCAAAGCTGCAGAGTGTGTACCATCATTTCCTTACCATCAAGAAATTCCCAAAGTGCTACTTTTTGGGCTTCTCGGGTTTACTTGTTCTGTGTTGGCGCCTTTAATTCTACCCATTCTTCTTGTGTACTTTTCACTTGGATTCATCATTTATCGTAATCAGGTAAGCTCCAGATATTTAAAATCCTTTAATAGATTTTTTTTTTGCATTAATGAATACAAACAGTTAATAAGAATGATTAAATTTATTTTAAATAAAATAAAAAAAGTCTCCAGACATAATAATCTTGCCACCTTTGTCATTGATTATATGTTCTATTATATGTTTAATTGCTGGAAAAAACATAATGGTATCTTTATGCTGTGTCTATACTTGCCTTAATGAATCATTTATCTGTTTTATCATGCTTAAATGTATTATGGAAAGTAATAACATAGAATAAATACCAAGATATTTGATATTTACTAAAGAGCGAAAGTCTCCTTAAATAATAGTTACAAAGATCTATTTGATAAGGATAAGATCGACAGCTAACAAAAGAAGAGGATAAGAACTTAAGTAAAAGCATTAAAAGTGTTCCTAAAGTCTTATCCTAATTGACCATTATTAACTAAATATTACAATATTACTTCAATACCCTCCCTTAATGGTCAATCTGTTAATTAGTTATCCCAAAATTTTACAAATTTGCCAGGACTCAAGGCCTTGGTAAGAATGTTTGCAGTCTGGTCCTTAGTTGGAACATACTACCACATTAGTAATTCATCTTCTACAAGTTGCTGTATGAAATGGAAATGAAGCTCCACATGTTCAGTATACTCGTGGAAGATAGGATTCTTGGCAAGCTTTAGCCCCCCTTGATTGTCACAAAACAAGGGTGAAGGCCTTGCTTGAGACATTTGCATGTCTAAAAGCATCTTTTGAAGCCATATTGCTTTACATGTTGCTTTGACTATTCCTTGATACTTTGCTTCTGTTGAGGAAAGAGCTATTGCCTGCAGCTTCTTACTGGTCCATATGATTGCACCCATTATGAGATTGAAAACATATTCAGAAGTGGACTTCCTGTCATCAACAAAACTTGCCCAATCTATAATTTATACCCTAGTTTTTTTGATTTTGGAAGTTTGTTTTCTGATTTTGTGGTTTTTTGATATGTATGTTGATTTGCAAGATAAGTGTAATAGGCAAATATCAATGACACAACCAATGGAAATTTTTAAATAGCTAACTAAAAAAACTCTTCTTGAAAAGACCATGCACAAAAAATACTCGAGATTTATTATAGTCATAAACCCTTGTTACAATAGTTGTTCAAACAACATACAATGACCATTAAAGTACTTACAATGACATTTGGAACATACCCAGATGCTGCTGTTGCAAAATTAGAGTTTTTTGAACTTGGACCAGCAACTTGGAAATTCAATAAAATGCTGGTTTCTCCTCAACACCCTGCTGGTTCGCTCCCTTAATTCTTGCTGATTCTCACTCCACCCTAGGTGCCTCAAACAACACCCAAATGTTGCTCTTAAACTAGGCATTTAGCTCCACAAACCTCATGCATCACTAGGAATTGTTACGGCCTATCAAGGAGAGGTACAACCAACAAAGAAAATGATTTTGGAATGGAAATAAATGCTTCAGATTTTCTGTTCATTCTTTGTCAATGTGCTCATGATTTCAGACCTGTAACCCCACAAAACCTCAATGAAAGCTGATAAATGAAGCTCCAAATGACTTTGGAATGAGTTATCTATAACAAATCCACCAAGGTTGATCTTTCACAACCGAAATTGATGATCCTTGCAAGGTTTTTCCTCCTCACAAAGTTGCTGGTAGAACTTGACAGTTCTCAAGAAAGTATATCACGCATAGTTTTCAAAATGAGCTTGAAATTAGCTTTTGTATGCCTCCAAAAACCTCACTCCCCATTTTGGAAAAATAAAATACTTCATTAAATTTTTAAATTCTCCTTATGTTTCCCACTTGGGTGTCCCATTTAGTTAAACCAAAAAGTCACCTTTCAAAAAAATTAAAATAATGTAAAGTTAAATATTTAATTTAACTTTATGAATTTAACGTTATTTTAAATTAAATCCCCCAAGCCATAAAATCCTGCCAAAACAACATTAGATATTGCCCCTGAGCATCCTGAAGGAAGATCATCATGAAAATACAACGTCAGTGCCTAGGAAGTGACTCACTAAAAATAGTAAGTATCAGGCCCAATGACCAAAACTACTCCAGAAAGTGTCAATAAAATACTCCTAACAACCCAAACATGTCACCAAGAGCTGAGCAGTCCCCTAACCAACCATATTAGCCTACGAGAACTTGAGGAATAGGCTAATATTGATAATCAGTGTCGCAGCTTAGGAAGGGGACATTATTGTCCTCCCTGTTGACCCCAAGAAATTGCAACTTTGGATGCTATAAGATCTACTCATTTTCCCATGTTGCATCCTCCACTGGTAGGTTCTTCCACTTAACCAAATACTCTTTGATCATCCTCTTCCGTAGAGTACACTCCTTGACATCAATACTAACTTCCTCTCCTCATCCAATGGCAATAACTCCAAGGAGGGAATGACATTGTGCTCTAGTACCTTTTTGAGGCAAGACACATGAAATACATTATGTACTTTACTATTAGCTGGCAATTCTAGCTCATAAGCCACCTCCCCAAACCATTTGGAGACTCTGAAGGGACCACAGAATTGAGACTTAAGCTTTTGTGCTCCACTTTTCCTGAGTGTGGATTTTTTATAGGGCTGTAGTCTCAAGTATACAATGTCACCCACCTTAAAGCTGCGCTTTGTATGATGCTGATCAACATACACTTTCTGCTGATTTTGGGCCTGTTGCAATTTTTCCTTTAGAGATTTCATTAAATCCCGACTCTTTGTAATCAATCCCTAGCTTTGGGTACCTTACTATCCCCAAACAACAAATCAATAAAGTTCAGAGCTTCATATCCGTAGTGCCATAAACGGTGACATTCTAATAGACATGTGGTAAGTGGAGTTGTAACAATACTCCCCAAGGTGCAACCATTTGACCCATGCCTTCTGCTACCTTGAAATGTAATTCTTGAGATACCCCTCTACCCACTTATTTACCATTTTCGTCTACCCATCGGTCTGAGGGTGATAACTAGTACTTGGAGTGAGCTTAGTTCCACTCAATCTAAAAATCCCTTTCCAAAATAAACTCAAGAACTTGTTGTCCCTATTGGTCACAATGCTCTTTGTCATCCCATGGAGCCTAAAGATCTATTTGAAAAATAGGTCAGCTACCTGTGCTACTGTATATGTTGCTGAAATGGCAAAGAAATGAGCAAATTTTGTCAATCTATCAACAACAACAGTAACACAATCTTAGCCTTGAACCTTCGGTAACCTTGTGATAAAATCCATAGAGATGCAGTCCCATTTTTGATTGGGAATGGGTAGGGGCTGCAACAAACTAGCTGGATGGGTATGCTCATGTTTATTCTGTTGGCATCTCGGACACTCTAATATACTTAAGGACCTCATTTTTAGTCCTTTCTAAGTAAACCTTTCTCGGATTTGCATATATGCAATCAACTCTCTCCAATTAGTAGATAGCTCAACTGAATAGCATAAGTAGGGTCTCCCGGACAATGCGCCAAGCAACAATATTCTTCTTACCTTTGACATACTCAATGTCAAAGTCATACGCCTACAACATACTCACCCACTTCGGTTGCCTATCATTCAAGTCCTTTTGACTTGGGATGTATTTGAGGTTGTTATGATCCATTTTCACAATGAACCTTCCTCCCACCAGATAACGCCTAAATTTGGCCAATGCATGCATTATGACCAACATCTACTTGTCATAAATCAAGTAGCTCCTCTTGGCATCCCTTAGTTTCCTGCTCTCAAAGAAAAATGAAATGCTTATCCTGCCTTAGCATTGCTCCAATCCCCACCCCTGATGCATCACATTCCAAAACAAATGGCTTAGAAAAATCAAGAATAGCTAACATGGAGCAAGTGCACATGATCTGTTTGAAACAATCAAAACATTGTTGAACTAAATTTGATCAAACAAAGGCTCCCTTCTTGGTTAAGTCTATGAAGGTAGTTGCCACCTATGAAAAACCCTTCACAAACCTCTTGTACAACCCACATAACCCAAAAAATCCTTTGAGTTGTGATAGATTTATAGGTGGTGGCCAATCCATGGTTGCTTTGATCTTATTTGGGTACACTCTAACCCCCTCAAAGCTAATAATGTGGCCAAGCTAAAGTAATTCAGTCATACCAAAATCACATTTAGACTCCTTGGCATACAATGACTCCTCTTTTGAGATGTTCAACACCACCTCAAGATGCCTCAAGTGCTCATCCCAAGACTTACTGAAAATCAAAATATCATCAAAAAAGATCAACACAAATTTCCCGAGTGGCCTTTTGAACACCGTATTCATACATGACTGAAATGTAGCTGATGCATTAGTCAATCCGAATGGCATCACCAAGAACTCGAAATGCCCAAAGTGACATTTGAATGCTATTTTGTCCACATTTGACTCCTTAACCTGAATCTAATGATACCTTGACTTTAAGTCAATTCTGGAGAAGTAGCATGCACGATGCAACTCATGAATAAGCTCATCAATGTGCGGAATGGGATACTTGTTCTTAATCATTTTCTTGTTAAGGGCTTTGTAGTCAATACACATGCACATTGAACCATCCTTCTTCTTGACCAGCACTACAGAAGAAGCAAAGGGACTTTTGCTAGGCCTGATATGTCCCATGTCCAACAATTCTTTGATTGCCTTTTCAATATCATCCTTATGGCTCTTAGAATGATGGTAAGGCATATTGATCATGGGTTTAGCGCCCTCCAACTCAATTATGTGCTTGATCCCCCTCTAAGGAGGTCTCCCAGGTGGTATATTACTATACACTTTGCTATGCTTAAATAGCAAGGTCTAATGTTTGGATGATGAACTTATTTTTGCTTTTCTGTAACAATAGGCACTATGATACACTCGGTTACCCTCTACACCTGATCATGCCGAGTCAATCTCTCCATTCTTGTGAAGGAGACTACTCTAGCATCCCCATTTGACATCCATCTGAGCACTATCTTTGATTCAAATTTCATCTCCATAGTATTGAAGTTCATGGTGAACTTCCCAAGTGTATGCATCAAATGCATACCTAAAACCACATCTATGTCCCCTATACTTACCACACATAAATCATCCTTTAATTGATGCTCCCCCAATTGAATGCCCAAGTTGGAGATCTTATGCGTGCAAGAGTAAAGCCATCTGCCACGATCATCTTAAATCCTTCAATTTTTTTTTGTTATGATCCCTCTTGGCAACCAGCCCTTCACCAATGAAATTATGAGTAGCACCTATGTCAATAAGTGTGATTATGCTCTATTGACAAGGTACTCCTCTAACCTTAAAAGAACCAACCTTCTGGAAGCTAGAAAGTTGGGCAATAGCACCACCACATCGTTGTTCCTTTTCAGCCTCATCTGTTACAATCTCCTTATTACTACTCTCAGATTCAGAATGCTAATCAGAATTTTTTGATATAGTATCATCAGCTGAAAAGTACTCAATCTGTTTGGCCTTTGCCTTAATGGCACATTTGTGCAAAGGGTCCCAAGGTTCCCTACAATGAAAACACAATTTCTTGCATCTAAGCTCATTGAGCTAATCATTGTCCAACTTATTAGACATGTTCTTAGGTGGATTGGGATCCTTAGAGAAGTGTCTTCTATCCTTGTCCTTCTTGTGGGGAAATCTCTTAGACTGAAATTTGCTTCTGGAAGAAGACGATTCCATGTCCCTTTACTTTTTTATGGCATCTTGCAGAGTAAGTGGATTTAGGGCCTTGATCCAACATCTGAAGGGATCTAAAAGACCATCAACAAACAATACTATCAGCCTTCTCTCTGATATATCAGTCACGAACACAAAAAGCCTCTGAAAATTTCTTATATATGTGTCCACTAAACCCCACCGCTTGAGTTGAGCTAACTCCTTAAAGTGTAACTTGTTGGCGTTTCAATTAGCACCTCTGGAGTGCTTATTGGAAACAATCAGCTATTGCAAGTGTGTAGTAACTACTATTCAAATTAGGAGGGGAAGAAGCTCCCTCTTTAGTTGATGTTTGCTTAAAAAGTACAGTAAACTAAAATTCCTATCCTTTTACTCATCGGCAGAGCACAAGGGTGCATAAAGCACAATGCATTGCAGCTAAGGTTTTCTTTGGTTTTTGCAGATCTTAACTACAACTAAGCTAACTTTTAATCTGTTCTATCTCCTCTATATAAAAAAAGCAAGAGAATATAGGAGCGGGAATGTAATGGTTCGATCACTTAGACAAACTGTCTCTTAGAATGTATCCGAAGGCTCTAAACTTCCAGATTTACACTGAAATAGAATCCACACAAGTAATCTTCAAACGGTAGGCTATATCTTAGGATTCCCAAGGAGGCACTACGTCCTTTCCGAGGTGTAGGCTGAAATGTAGACTACTAGAAACAACAAAGAACGATAATCTTATTGCCTAAATTCCCAAGGAGAGACAATGCTCTTTCCGAGGTGTAGATTGAAAGAAGATTATTGAGAACATGCAATGACAGATTTTGAGATTTTTAGATCAAAGGAGAGGTAGCTCTCCTGATTTATTATCTCAATCTTCGATCAAAGGTTACACTTTGGGACAACTTGTGTCAAAGAGACAATCACACATGAAGCTATCAAACAGAGAATACATGAACATGGATTCAACACACCTTTTTGAATAGAGAGAATGCAAGCTGTACTTGGCGTTTAACTATAACAAATACGATTCAAGAACATATACTAAGCGAACAAAGTCGAAGGCTTTTTAGCTCAACGTTTTGCTGCCGTGAAGTAAACTTACAAAATAATGAGCAAATGCTCTTATTTATAGAACTCAAAGGAGTAGGCAGCCCTAAAGTCTCCTTGAGTTAACATTGATTTCTTGCCAATCAATCAACAAGATTTATTCCTATGTCGAAAAGTAGGTAACCTAGCAGTTAACTGGAAATCTACTTTAGTTAATTGAAACTAAACTAAAAGAGAACTCCAAATAGAAAAGTGTCTCCAAAATAGACATCCATAATTAGTGGAAATAGGCATGCATGATCTATGGGACAGTGAGTTAACTTGGAAAGAAGCATCAAGTTAACTCTTGTTTGTTATAAATGCTATTTTGGAGGGTAGGACGTCCTTTCTAGGTGTTTTACACCTCTTCACCTCTAGTCAACAACTCCTCTAGCCAGTCGTTGACTTCTTCTGCCACTAGACAATTAATGTTTTGTAGGATGATGACGTGTTTCCACAACATCTCTTCACCACTAGCAATCTGCTCTTGATATTCTATCTTCTTTGCAGTTGCGTTATCTAGCCTTGTTGACATGAAGTGTGGAAGGTAGTGTGGTAGTAACTGGTGGTAGCTCTGTGTTTGGAATGACTACCTTCCGCATTTTCGCTATCCATTGAACGGTGATGTCATTTACGCCTTCCAAGGCGTCCAACTTGCGTTTCACTTGATGCATGTCTGTGTCGAGTGTTTTTAGAAAGTCATGAAGTAGGACCATTTTGGTCTTGATTTCAACTTGAGAGTATTGTATTCTGATAAACTCGACTGTTGACTGTAAACACAAATATGTGTAGACAACTTTTTTTGCAATTGCTAAAAATAGCCTGTCGAAGGGTAATCTTTATGAAAAATCTGAGATGTGGATTTTTACTTAGAATAATTTTCTAAATGGACCTAGAATGTCAGAAATCCCAAAAAATCACTTTTCCTCGTACATACAAGAGCCCTTTGGGGTAGAGGTTTCAGAGGTAGCAAAGGCTTATTTTTCCCAATAAAATCTGACACATGGGTATTGTTGGCGCTTCAAAGCTGAACAAACCCAGTTTGTCTAATTTTTGAAATTGTGACTTTTTTCGAAAACCCTAAAAAGTAGGGGCAACAGGGCAACTTTTTTCGGTAAAATCTGGCACATGGGTTTTGTTGAATATGCTATACTGATCAGACCTAGAAAACTAGATCTGTGAATAATCTCCGTTTATTTGGACATGCGAGAAGATTAAGACAATAACAGAGGAAAAAGACAAGAAGTTTGGAAGTTATCAACTGTCTCCTTGGATCTTCAAGAATAATTATGCCTGAAGATGGAACCTCTGATAAATTGTCCCTTTGTGCAATTGATCTTTGAAAATATGAAGAACAATGAAAACCTCTTTGTCAGATCTTCAAAAAATGTTGGAGAAGAAAAATGCTTGTTGTTGGCTTCAACCTACAAAGACAAATGATAAATAATGATGCCTAGGCTTGATAAATATCATTCGATGTTGAAGCAATCAAGTTCGGGCGCCAACACACGATCGAGGAGTTCATCTACTTGATCTGGAGTTCAAAGCACTAATTTTCACCAATTTGGGGATGTTTTAGACATGAAAAGCCTTCAAAATATCCCAACTTTAGTCAATTGGTCTAGTTTGACTTTAGGCATCCCTTTTTGAGGAGTTGAACATTTTTCATTCTTTTTGTGACGAAGTACCTCCTTTCGATCTTTGATTTCGGTTGTTCGGTTGACCCTGAGGTGTTGTTGATAGATCCATTGCTGAGATGGAACAACTCTGATGAAGTGTGCTTGGTATCTGCAAAGCTCAAAATGTAAGTTTGGTGCCTTCGATTCTTGGGCGCCTTTTCCCAAGAAGGTGCATTTTTACCAAACTTAGCCAATTTCTTGAGTGTTCTTCAACTTCCTCCAGTTTGACCATCATTGCTCTGATCTAGGATCACCGATGATTGACGATTCCAGTGATCTTGCTAAAACATGGGATGGATAACCAGTTTAGTCCCAAAAAGGATGACTGGCTTCGTGAATCCTAAAAGTTGATTTAGGTGCCTTAAAAGCTTGGGCACCCTTGGCTTGTAGGGGCGCCTTTTCCCTTTAAACTTGTTATTTTCAGTTTGCAAACGTTCACGAAAAGTCCTAGTTTGATCCTCTATCGTTAGATGTTTGATTTATTTGTTGAACTCGTTGACGGTGTCATTGTTGAGATTGATCAAAATGGAGGTGGTCATCCTGGAGGTTACTAAGCTTGCAGACTGCATCTAATTGCCAAAAAGGTTGGGTGCCTATTTCTAGGAAGGTGCATTTTCCTTTAGACTTAGCCAATTCTTTATGTCTTTCATTTTTCCTTTGCTTCCAGCATTTTACGCTTGATCTTTGAAATATTCCCCCTTAATTTTTTTCAGAAATTAACATTCAAATCAGCAACCAAACACTGATTAGCGTTAGCTCCAAGAATGCAAATCAGCAAAGAAGATAATTCTAACCAAGAATGTTCACCAAGATCCCAATGTGGGCGAGGTAATAGCATATGGTCAGAGGATCGTTAGGCATAAACAAAGCTGAAAGTACAATTCATCTGCTGATGCAGGCATCCACAAGCGGTGGGAATACTCCACTTATTTAGTGGGTGAGTTTATAACAATTATTAGGCGGCAAGCCAGCCTTTAAATCCACTCTTCCACTTAGTAACGTGGGGGGAATATTGTCCACACAACCACTTATAACGTGGGGGGGAAATTACAAACAAGAAAGATGTTTATTCTAAAACTCAACCACTCAATTGTGGGAGTGTAAACAGATATTAAATTGCAGCAATAAAGAAAGAGTTGTTAGTACTACTAATCAGCTTTACAATAATGAAAATAAGCTGCAAAACTCAAAGATATGCTTCCTAAATCAACCAACAGTTGGAGTATCACTTCCTCTAACATTTACAATGATTAAATGATATGAAATTGAAGCACAACCAACAAAATACCAATATTTAATAAGTCTGATCAGAAACAGCATAAACAGAAAATCAAACCAGCAATGCAAACCTCATAGAAATGGACGTAACTTTGTCAAATCAGCTCCAAAAGCTCTCATACCACAGGCAAACAACAACTAAGAGCCAGGTGTCCATAATCCATCAAAGAGACGAACCAGAAACAAAAGATAACAACAGGCTCGAATCCCAATGCAACCATAGAAAAGTACGGCCTCCTTGGAGAAGTCGAACCTTCTCTAAAAAAAATCAGCAGTCAAAGATAAATTCCCAAAATTTGCAGAAAGGGTCGCCCTTCACAGTTGCACAGCATGAGCGAATACCCAAAATGAAATAAAATTCGATGACGAAGCTATGAACAGAAATAAGCTTCAGCCATTGACAACAGCAGTACAAACAGATTATAAACCAGCAATCTGCTTGTAATAAATTCACCATTGAGCACTATCCACACTCCTGAATGAAGCATGGTCTTCAGAAATCTTCCTAGGAAGCCATAGTTGCAAGCCCGAAGAAAGAATGATTCGCTAAGCTTCCCCTTAGCGAGGTTCTGGATTCATTCCAACAGCGTAACTTTTTCTCTTCAAAAGTATGCATAATCAACTCATCATAAAACATCAATATATAGGCTTCAGTTGGCAAATGAAGTAACAAGAGACTCTTCAAATTCCAAGAAGTTGAATCACTTCAACTTCCAAAAGGGACGCCACTTTAAGCATTGCACTTTTTGAAATATTAAAATATCATTCAACTTCCCCTTTAGGCGTCCAATTCAATTTGCAATAATAAAGCATTTAATAATTCATTAAATGCACCATTAACCCCTTAATGACCCCCTTTTAAAAACAACATGAAGTGATCATTTCTAGGCGTGGGGGTACAACTGAGAAACATAAAAATGACTAAGTATAAAACTTAATCCATAGAAATAACCAAACCAAACTGGAACTGAAGAAGGATAAGATGACTTGAGCTGAACTGATGCCGATGCCACTGCCACAAATTGTCAAAAATAGCCAATTGCTATAAATAGTAAATCCACAACAAAACTCACACAAACTGAACTGAGCTGGAAGTAGGACTTACTGAAAGTGGAAACCCTAAATTTCCAATACTGCTTAGCCTACGAGTTTCCGGAAATAGGCTAAAACCCAAAAGAAGAGCGCATGGCTAATTTGGGGACATTACAATCTTCGTTTGTGAGTGCTTGATAGGTCCTGTGTGCTTGCAACTCGATTGGTCGCGGAGTCGAAAGGATGCTGAACAGATGCCTTATAGAAAATAGCTGCTGAAAGCTTCATTTGGTTGCCCAGAATGATGGGCACCCCTAGTCAACAGGGGCTCTTTTGCTTTGATGCTTGTTGATTTACCCTTCGTTTCGCGTGCTTGGATGATCAATAGTTGTCATCATTTGGTACGTCTCGTGAGTTAGCTGTTGGATCCATCGCGAAGTTGAGCTGAATCCTGGGAGATCATCTGGAGGCTGCCAATCCAAAGACTGGCATCTGATAGCTTTGTTTCTTGGGAGCCCCTTGTCAGCAGGGGCTCTTTTTCTGTGATTGATTGCTATCTTTGATGACTTTCGTTTTCAACACCTGCCTCTGCCTTCATTTGACGACGTTCGATGAATTTGTTGAATTTGCTTGATGATCCATCAAAAAGCTGGCAAAATTACGAAGAAGATGACTGTCTTAGCAAAACTTGATAGTTGCATTAGACCTTTTGAACTCATGGGTGCCCATGGCCAATAGGGGCTCTTTTGGCTTCAACATCATCAATTTTCATAAAGACCTTCACCTCTCGTGCTTTGCGTTCATCGCCTCACCAACTACGTTGATCACCGTCGTTCCTGACGCGAACACGTTCACTGTTGCAATTGCTTTCATTGTATTGTGTGTATAGGTGCATGAAAATTTCACCAAGGCATTGACTACGTAGCACCTTTCTTGTAGCAAGGCGTGCATCTTCCAAACTCAAAATATTTTCAGCATTTTTAACCTTCTAAAATCCCCTTCGTCGCAGGGCATCTTTTTCCATGGATTCTTCATTGAATGTCTTGAGGCTTAGATTTTGAAATCTGGTACTGGCCATCTGCCATTAATGGTTGCGAAGGTCCTGGCTTTTCTCTTGAAAATACGAAGTAGACCCACCAGAGTAAAACAAACTTTTTGGTGATTTTGACTTGACTAATGTGATCTTGAAGTCAGATTATCCTATCAAAATCATTTTCAATTAATTTTGGAAAGGTGCTATTTTTAGGGGTTTTCCTAAAAACAGGGGTACAAAACCTTAATTTTCAAATTTTTAGAATTTTGCAAGTATCTTCCTTGATGTAAATGCACAAAAAGCCTATGTTTTGTTTTACCTAAAACAGACTTTTGACAACAATTTTACATGATTTAGCTTATTTTAAGCAAAATTCCTTATCAAAGCAAACATTTATTATGGGTACAACATAACTCTAGATCCTTCTTATCGAATCTATCTATCAGTCTCTTTGTAAACTCAACATAGGAGTTAATCAGATCATGGCCCAAGGTGATCATACTGTGATGCCACCACTCATGTACACTGTCATCCAAATGAATGGCAGTGTATTTGATGGCCTCATCTTTTGGTATTGGTTAAGATGGAAGTAGGTGTCTAACTTTTGAACCCATGCTCTAGCTGAAGTCTTCCCTAAACCATCATAATATGGGATAGATAGCTTTTCCACTTTCCTCTGCAAATCTTGGTTGTGTTGTCTACCTCCTCTAATAAGCCTATGCCCCAACTGGAGATCCATGTAGTCCCTGAAAGACATATCTGCCTGAAACTCAAGTCTTGAGTCCCTCCAATCTTGCAAAATATGATCCTGTAACTCATGTTGAGTGGGCTCATTATCCATCTGGATGTTATGCCTTGGTGGAAAGCTAGGCATTAAGGGCCTTTGGTGGCTGATTTGTACCCGTCATTCACTGAACCATCCCCATTTCCATTATTCTTTCCATACCCATTGTTACCACCGTTGTGTCCTCCATTGTTTCCACCATTATTCCCACCATTGTTGTTATTTCCTAACATGTGTTGGCTCATTAGCGCCACCATCTAAGCTAAACTTTGTTGTAAGTCACACTACCCTCTAGCTAGGTCATTTAACATTTCCCTAGTGCTAGTTCCTATTGCTCTCTGTCACCCATTTCAATGCCTCCAAAGGGGTTGGTCTTTGGTTGACTCTCAAGACTAGTGTTTGACCTTTTCCTTCTCAAGTTATAATAATGTGTGTAGGGTGGCTGCATTACTCATTCAACTGATATGATACTGTTTTTTTCAAAACCCTCCAAGATGGCAAGATGCAACTGCTTTGATACCACTATAATATACACCCTATTTTTTTTTTTTAGGAAGTTTGTTTTTTTGGTTTTTTGGGCTTTTGATATGAATGTTGATTTGCAAGATAAATGCAATAGGCAAATAGCAATGACATAACTAATGGAAATTTTTACAAAATAGCTAATTGAGACAACTCTTTTTTAATAGACCATGCATAGGAAATACTTCAGATTTATTAGAGTCATAAACCCTTGTTACAATAGTTGTTCAAACAACATACAATGACCATTAAAGTACGTAGAATGACATTTGAAACATACCTAGAAGCTGGTGTTGCAAAATTGGAGTTTTTTGAACTTGGTCTAGCAATTTGGAAGTGATTTCTCCTCAACTCCCTGCTGGTTCGCTCCTTTAATGCTTGTTGAGTCTCACTCCACCCTAGGTGCCTCCAAGAACACCCAAATGTTGCTCTCAAACTAGGCATTTAACCCCACAAACCTCACAGCCCCCTAGGAAGTGGTACAACCTGCCAAGGAGAGGTACAACCAGCAAAAGAAAATGATTTTGAAATGGAAATAAATGCTTCAGATTTTCTTTTCACTCTTTGTCAATATGCTCATGATTTCAAACCTGTAACCCCTCAAAAATCTCCATAAAAGCTGACAAATGAAGCTTCGAATGACTTTGGAATGAGTTGCCTGTATGAAATCCTCTAGGGTTGATCTTTCACAACTGAAACAGATGATCCTTACAAGGGTTTTCTTCCTCACAATGCTGTTGGTAAAACCTGAAAGTTCTCTTCAAGAAAGTATTTCAAGCACAGTCGTCAAAATGAGCTTCAAATTAGGTTTTGTATAAATCCCAAAACCCCATCCCCCATATTGGAAAAATAAAATACTTCATTAAATTTTTAAATTCTCCTTATGACTTCCACTTGGGTGTCTCATCTAATAAAGCCATATATTCTACCTTTTTAAACATTCCTTATGTCTCCCCAAAAGTCACCTTTTAAAAAACATTATGACAAAGTTAAATATTTAACTTTATGAATTTAACGTTATTTTGAATTAAATCCCCCTAGCCATAAAATCCCACCAAAACAACATTAGATACTACCATTGAGCATCCCGAAGGAAGATTATCATGAAAATACAAGGTCAATGCCTAGGAGGTGACTTACTAAAAGTAGTAAGTATCAAGCCCAACACCCGAAATTGCTCTTGAAAGTGCCAAAAGATATTCCTAAAAACCCAAACACATCACCAAGAGCTGAGGAGTACCCTAACCAACCATATTAGCCTACGAAAACTCAAGGAATAGGCTAATTCTAATAATCACTATCACGGCTTAGCAAGGGGAGATTACACAATTTGAATTTGTAAACCCAACAACCTTAGGATCTTTTCCTTTGCTCCACAAAATCCCAAAGTCAAGTGTACTTTTTACATATTGCAGTACTCGCTTTGCTACAACCCAATGTTTTGCCTCTGGGGCTGTGATAAAATGGAAAATGTAAATCACAAGATAACTCAAATCAGGTGTAGTAGCTATAAGATAGATAAGGCTGCCCACTAGTTGCCTAAATGCAAACTCATCGATTACATTTGAGTCTGTTTTGGTTGAAAGCTTCAACCCTCTCCATAGGTGTAGATGAGATTTTGCAATCTATCATTTTGAACTTGTCTAGCAAACTGTTGGCATATTTAAATTGAGAAATTAAAATACCACCACCTATTTGCCAAATCTCTACAACTAGACAATAAGAAGGCCTGAGTCTGTCTTGTCAAAAGTCTTACTCAAATGACATTTGATTGTAATGATGATATCATCCACATAAATGACCAAAAAGATGATTTCATTGTCAATGATTTTGGCATATAAATTTGGATTTGAAAGATTTCTCTGGAATCCCTATTGATCCAAATACCTTCCAATCTTTATGTACCATGCCCTGGGATCCCGCATTAGGCCATAAAGAGCCTTTGTCAGTTTGCATACTTGATTCTTCTTTCCTACAACTTGAAATCCTTGAGGCTAAGTCATATACACTTGTTCCTCTAAGTCACCATTTAGGAAGGCTCTCTTCATGTCTATTTGATGAACTTTCCAGCCAAACTGTGCTGTTGTGGCTAGAACCAACCATATGGTGCTCATCTTTTCTATAGGAGCAAAGGTATCCTCATAATCAATACCTTCTTGTTGCGAGAATATTTTAGCCA
Source organism: Sequoia sempervirens (assembly GCA_007258455.2). Lineage (NCBI taxonomy): Eukaryota > Viridiplantae > Streptophyta > Pinopsida > Cupressales > Cupressaceae > Sequoia > Sequoia sempervirens. The sequence goes on along the minus strand of VDFB02193867.1, from coordinate 785,503,869 downwards.
CCAATCGTGTTTTTTACTTGTCAAGTGTACCATTATCTTTGTACTTGACTTTGTACACCCATCTATAGCCAATGGGTTTCTTCCTTGGAGGAAGATCTGACAGAACCTAAGTCTTATTTTTCATAAGGCTTTGATGCTCGTTTTCCACGGCCTTTTCCCATTCTAGTTTAACTTTTGCCTTTGCAAAATCTTGGGGTTCATAAATACCATGAATTTTAGCCATAAGAGCAAAGTTAACTATGTTCTTTGTGCTCTTGCCTCTAGATGATCGACCCTCAACCATTTCATCATCCCAAACATCACCTGTCATGTCCCCATCTTAGTCAGCACAGACTAGTGACGAGGTTAGCCTATCATTTCGATCCTCGTAGGCTGACAGGAGTGTTCAGAGGATCATCTGGGGCCGTTGCTCAGTGTTTGGTGGCTCCAGTTTGCAGTTGTGTCAGGTTGGGCCTTCGCAGAATCTTCCAGTGAGCATTTTCAGGAACTTTCTATTTTTAGAAAGTTAGGTCAGGCGGAAGCTGCTATTTCAGGCAGGGCACCTGGTTCAGCTATTCAGCTCAGAATCGACCCAGTTCAGCAGTTGGTTGATTAGACGGAGAAATAAGGAGTATTTAATGGATTATTAAATATTTAATATTTTGACTTTATAATAAAGTCACTTTATTGAAATATTTAAATATTTAATTATTTGGCTTAATTGTAAAGTATTTATTATACTTTATAATAAATTATTAAATGATGACTTAATGAATATTTTATATTCATTAAAAGAGGGACGCCAATAATTAATTAATTCTCCTAAGTTTAAAAGTGCAAATTAAATCATTTATTTAAATGATTTATTAAAAAGGAGAATGGGTCGAATTTTTCTTCAAGGCAATATATACCTTCTCAAGGCAAAATAGAACTATCTTGATTATTATTCAATTTTGTCTTTATTGCTCTGAGCATTGGAGTTTGCAAACCCTAGGGTTTCTGGCAGACGATCGTTTCTGGAGAACGAAAACTCTTCAGAGATCAGGCAGACTGAGGCTGTGAAATACCAGTTGAAGCTTGCACTTGGTGATTTCATCCAGAGATCACAGTTTGGGATTATTGAATTATTTTAGCAGAGTTTCACAGAGATCTTCATCTGGCAGTAGAGGCGTATTTTTCAGAGGTCATTCATTAGAGACTTGGCACATTTCCCAAGGGCCGTACTTCATTTAATGCTGCTGCTGTACAGGCCGTACCAGCAAGGGCCGTACATTTTCATCAGGAAAAATCCTTCAAGATTTGATCACCAGTCTTTTGGCAGAAGGGGCGCCTAAGGTTACAGAAGCTATTCCTCTGTTTCTGAGTCTGGATACTGAGTATTTGGAGTTGGCCGTACTATTGCACAATTCCCAAGGCGGCTGCAAGGAAGTCAGGTTTTTATCATAATAAATCTGTATCTCATTTATTTGTTGTTCTTTTCACTTGTAAACCCTCTGGTAATGAAATATAGTGAAGCGCCTACCTTTGTTGCTCAAGATCTATGATAAATTTGAGTTCTAGAATTTATTTGGAATTTATTTTGCATTTATTAGCAAAATCGCATTTTACATTATTTGCCTGAAAATACAAAAAAATACAAAAATCACAAAACTTGCAAAAAACCTCAAAACATCAGCTAGGGTTTGAAATCGAGAACCACCAGGGTTCTGACATCACCAATGAGTTTTTCCCACCAATTAGGTCTCTTTGTAAAACCCTTTCCATCCAAATCAGTGTGGTCATCATGAATTGGGCTGCCTAGTACTATATCTTTTGGATGTTGATCCAAGTTTTCCTGATGAAAATCATGTGGTATTGGTACTTTCCTAGGAGATTCCATATGGTTGGAATCATTAGATTCCCCCCTTTAGGTGTAGCTAATGGAAGTTGGATACTGAAATCTCTAGCCTTCAAAGGTTGATCTTCAGTACTCTTGACGTCAGAATTGAGTTGTAATGGCCAACTTTTTAATCAACCACTACATGCCTATTGAATGTCAAGCGGTCAATGTCCATCTCAATTAGCTTGTAGGCTTTATGATTGTCACTATACCCTATGAGCATTAAATTCTAACTCTTGGAGTCTAGTTTGGTTATCTTTGTGTCTGGAATCCAAACTTATGTAGTAGAACCAACAATCTTTAGATGGCTTACCTTTGGTTTTCTCCTAGACCATGCTTCTTCTAGGGTCTTCTCCTTCACTGCCTGTGTTAGAGACCTGTTGAGAATATAAACAACTGTGTAAACAACCTTTGCCCAAAACTTCTTGGGAACACTCTTATTCTCCAACATACAACGAGCCATTTCCATAATAGTATGGTTCCTTCTCTCAACAACTCCATTCTGTTGTGGAGTGTAGGGTGCAGTGAGTTGACGTTTGATACCATGTGTAGCACAAAAGTCCGTGAATTTGTTTGACAAAGATTCACCCCCATTATCAAACCTAAGAGTGATTATTGAACAATTGAAATCTTTTTCTACTAATGCTATGAACTTTTGAAATTCCTTAAAAACATCTGATTTTTCTTTTAGGAAAAACACCCATCTTTCCCTACTGAAATCATTGACAAACAAGAGAAAATACTTGGCACCAATGACTAATGTTGTATTCATTGGTCCACATACATTTGCATGAACCAGCTGAAGGATCTTCTATAATGTCCCTATTTTTGAAACATTTTTAATTTTTTTCCCTAAAATAATAATTCCAACTTAGAATGATAATTTCATTATATTTGTAAATATAACTTTATCTAAAATGATGAAATTATATTATAATATTCAACTTTATAATTTTATGAATAATTTGGAAAATAGAACTTATTTTGGTTTTCAGCTATAATTCTCCTCAAATGATAATGGCTTTGTCAAAGACTCAAAATTATGAATTTATTATAATTTTCAGATCAATAAGTGATAGCATAATTCTGAAAATCAATCTTATCTTGAATTCTTTGGAAATTCTTTCAAATCTGCTGAATTAGAGGTTTTCGTCTGTAATTTAATAGTGGCGATATTAAGGGTTTTTGTCCTTAACTTGCCAAGAGTATTCAAGGGTTTTCATCCTTAAAACTCTTAGTCCACCTTGGAGGGTTTTTGTCCTCCTTGATCAAGATTTGGGTTTTCGTCCAAACCTGATAAGAGAAATAAGGGTTTTCGTCCTTAATCTCTCATGAACTTGGAATTGTTTTCATCCTCCCTATTTGCAAGACACTTCCTCAAATTCAAGACTGATTGCTTGATGTATTGATAGATTTATTGTTGTTTGCTTGATTGATATGGTGATTGATATTTCTTGATGGATTGATGAGTAAATTCTTGAATGGCGATTGATTCATTCCTTCTTCCTTGCTTGATGAAATGTTTTTCTTTTTATATCCATTTTTTGAAGGAGTCACCACGTTTCATTGCCGCCTCTTGAGAATAATAGTTTTACTTATTTTTAATTAAGCTAATGTGCCAACGCTTATTTTATATTGCTAGCACCTCTTCCTTATTTAATTAATATATGATGTGGGTGCTATTTTGTAATCTCCTAGTTGCTGCAATGTATTAGCCTTTATGGTGGGGCTTGACAGTCCGCCCCTCCCAAGATTGCTTGTCCTCAAGGAATTTTAAATTGGGATGATAAAAAATTTCTGCTCCTTCCCAGCTGGCATCTTCCATAGGCAGATTCTTCCCTTTAACCAGACCATGCCCTTTACAAGTCTCACATAAATGCTTTATATAAGCCTTTTAAGGGTTGGTTCTCAAACCATCACACCCTTTCACACAAGCAGCCTTTAATTAATATTAATAAATATAACTATTCCTTTCTTTTAAAAGAGTTTTCATAATATTCTTCATTAATCTCCATTCTAACCAAAGGATCATATTATCCTTTATTTTCCCCCTCTCTCTTTAATACTTTCTTAACTTTCTTTTCAGTTTGGGGAAAAAGTTTCAGAACATTTCTCCCCATGTAATTTAGCTGCTGTCTGCAGTAGCCTAAGTTGAAATCTACATCATAACTCACCAAAACAATTAGTTAAATAAGTGTGGATGTAGCACTACCAATATCATAGTAAATCCATTTCACTTTAATTTTATGTATAGTTTAATTTCACAAATTCCAGATCCTTCCCAATCATTCTTTTAACTCGAAATTAGATCAAATAGAAATACTTTGCTAATGAATATAATGATTAGAATGATATATTCACTTTTGCATGAAGAAAATCATGATTTTATAAGTAGTGAATGTAAGTTTATATATTGAGTCTTCCATCTTTTAACTTCTACAATTTACTCATTCGCATAAACCCTTAGTAATACACAAAACATGATTAATGAATGATATGCATGACACATACTATGAATTCACCTTTTGCTAAAACTCAAAAATATTCCAAGATGATTATCATGCATTTCAGACTACACGAGTAGCCTCTTTTTCTAAACAATCAAAGGGAAACAAGTACACAATTACCCTTGAATAAATTATATTTCATTTCACATAGTCATTCAAACAAAGTTTTGAGGCAAGTTTGAATCTGATGAGGATGCAATATAAAATAGCTTATAGGGTGCTTGAAAAACTTAACCTAGTCAAAACATCTTTCAACA